>JAHWFO010037532.1:101356-112011 GCA_023313115.1 Rhysida immarginata
GCATTTTTACAAAGGGACTTTAATTATAATCACCTTGTATATTCGCCAGGTGGCCGGAGAGGCAGGTCGCTCTTCATCTATGGCGAGTAAGAACAAGATTAAGAAAAAGAACGACAGGCAGGGAACCTTAGGATTATGTACCATATGCAATTCATATATTTGTGGTAAGCAAGCAACCGTAAATAAAATGCGCCAGGGACTGTGCGGGCACGTTTCATGCCTCCTGTGCCAACGTTCATAGGCAGCAAATTCAATGACTAGCCGGTAAATGTATCTGGCCTAGGTGCGGGGGAGCGGCGATTAGCAGGTGCGTAAACTTACCGGATCCTAGTGAGACAAATAATCAATCTTTTTCGGTATTTTCAAACCAGAGAGTAAAGACGAGAGTTCTTAGCGGGAAATTCCAGAAAGTTCGAATTTGTCTTCAGTTTTGGTTGCTGTGGAAAAAATTGATTAACACGGTGAAGGACTTCATCAGCATAAATAACGAGCTTCAAAATCAATATAAGCGGTTACAAACTAAGATCGATAACCTGCTGAATTTCTTATCTCTTCCCAAGGCATGAAGCACAAGGGGGGTGCGCTCTGTTTTAGGTTTTGCAAAGGTGGTTGATGCGGGTTCTGCAGATACTGCTCCTCCCCCTCAATCTGAGGTCGAAGCTAAGTTGGGCTCGCCTTCTATGTCTCATCCCGTTCTAAAACAGATCTCCAACAATCTGGCACGTAAAAAGAATAAAACAATTATCGTTGGTAATGCTAAGGAATCATCGTTGAAAGTGCGCAATAATATCGCTTCTTATTGTGACATATGAATATGTCCCTACGGATATAAACCCGTTTATATCCGTGTGGATATATAACTGTATGCAAATTCGTCCCAAAATTAAATTAAAAACGGGTAGAAATTAAGGGGGATCCAAAAGGTTGGGGGGAGGAATAATGAATAATCAGGCTGAGGGTTTTAATGAAGGCAGTAAGAGCGATAGAACGAGTAAAATGACTATTTTTTTTTATTGATTAAGAACATTTATCCTTTTTTTTCGTTTCATTTAGTATTAAGTGTCAAAATTATATATTGACGATTCGCTGTAGGTTTAAAGAAAGGGTTAGGAACACCAGGAAATAAGGGAAGGGAAAATAGAACAAAAGGGGTAGAAGAAATTCAGGGAAAAAGAAAAGTTCAAGGTTGGAGTTCCTTGGCATAGAGAAAAGAAAATTCTAAGACGGAAAAGGGTATTTCTTTTCCTGGAAAGAGAAATAGGGAAAGAAAAGAGAAGCAGATGAAAAGTGAGAGTGTGTGGTTGTCAGTTGACAGAGAGAGATGAAAAGTGAGAGTGTGTGGTTGTCAGTTGACAGAGAGAGATGAAATGTAGCAGTCGAGTGTGACAGACGAAATGTGGTAGTAGAAAACAGAAGTAGTGTGTGTTGTATGCAGTCTGCAGAGAAAAAAACAAAGGAGATGACATAGGGTAGCAACGAAGCAGCCAAGGAATATAGCGACGAAAAGAAAAAACATCGCCTGAGCATCATCTGGAGAACGAGCGCTCTCCTAGCCAGAAAGGACGGATGACATCGGTATAGCCAGCGTACCGGAGCCATAGCCGAGAGCGACGACCGATGAGAACGACGACCGATGAGAGCGACGACCGATGAGAGCGACGACCGATGAGAGCGACGACCGATGAGAGCGACCAACGGACAGAGCGTCGGGAGAGAGCTGAACCAACACCGGTAAGCTGGAGCCGTACGTAGCGTGAGCACTATTACTCGGTGGGGCAGGACGGGGCGAGAAGGCGTATCTTGTGGGTTCTAGCAAGACGATTCTCGAGTCCTGAGCCGGTGGTAGTGGCTATTACGTGGGACGGTTCCAGTGGACCTGGTGTGGCGCCGGACAAGGATCAGCGAGCAGCACGGTAGAACGAGATACGTGGACAACACGACGGGAACCTGGTGGAGGTGATACGGCAGCGTCGGCGGAATTCGACGGCGTCGGAGATATACCCACGGAAGAGACGACGGCAGCGAATCGACACTAAACGGGATCAAGCTGAGAAGTTAAGGTAGTGAACAGTATTTTAAATTGGGCCCACGCGAGTGAAATAACTTTATTCGGAATTGTTTGTTATTTTTTTTTTTTTGCAACGAACAGTAATGGACAACGATTTGCTAAGAGGGAACTAAGAGATAATATTAAGATTTAGTGATTAAGCTAACTTCTAATGCCAAGGAACTCTACTATTTTTATTTTCTTTATGATAAAGAGGGGGCTTAGAAAACGGGTACCTTTTGTTTTATGCGACAGCGATTCGTTAATTATCAGTTAATTACCTGTTATTAGAGTGAGATCTGAAATCGATTAAGCTTTGCTTTGTTTGTTAATTTTTTTTTATTTTTATTTTATATTTACTTCAAATAAGGTGTTACCTTAATTAACATAATTGCTCTTGTTTCTTTCCTTTGATTTTATATGTTATTTTATTTTTTTTTATATGAATTTGTTAATAAATAGTCAATGCACGAGGTTTAAATTTAGTCAGCTCATTGCAGTCTAGCAAATTTTCAGCCTGAAAGGGGGGAGTAAGTAATAGCATAAGGGGGTGTTTAAGCTGATCACGGGACTGAAAGGAAGAGGAGGAAGGATATAATTATTAAGAATTCACTATACGATCACGGGGAAGAAGGTATTCACGGTAGACGAACACTGGGGTAGGTGTTGTCGGGTAAGCAGACGGTAGGTATAAGCTAATATAACACTATAAGAATATAGCGAGACAAACCACTCCGTCACATTATAAATCAATAGAAAAGCTTTTTATCCCGCGGTTAGTTCCGGATAACGAAGTCCCTCAATTAAGAGCGGCTACCTGTGACATAATTGATCCTGACACAATCATAGAATGCCACAGACTTAAGACCCGTTTTAATTCATACTCATCGTTTTATTTAGCCATTGACAAAAATGAATCCCAAGTGCTACTCAATTTGGCCTTTTGGTGCTGTTATATCTCAATTTTTTGGCCTGCTTCATCGAGATCAGACCTACAGCTTGGATGATGCCGTTCCCTCGCCGAATAAAAATGATGAGAGTTAAAATAATGTACCAAAACGTTCGTGGCCTGAAAACAAAGATCACGCAGGTTAATAAATTCACGTCGTTAAATAAAATTTTATTTACTCTTTCACCGAAACGTGGCTTAACTCTACTAGAACAGACAATGGTTAATAAACCGACTATGGTTTTTGGCGACTCTTTTACCGTGTATAGGACTGATGGGTCTAATATTGGCAGAGGTGGCGGTGTGGCGATAGCTGTTCCTAGTTACATTGCTTCGGACAGGATTATGTTCACCTCCACCTCGACGCAAATCGATGTCGTCGGCGTTAAGCTGTTCTTTAAGAGGAAGCACGAATCGAATCTCTGTCATCATTATAGGTTAAATTTGTAGTCCACCTTCTGTCTCAAACACTCACAATCAACAATTCCTTGAAGAACTGGCCGATTACGCTGCTACTCTGAGGGGTAACAGCATTTTTACGGGAGATTTCAACCAGATTACCGATCGGGTCGTATATCCAACAATATCAACGTAACTAGGCGCAGCCTTGCGAACGTTTGGGCGGCCGAATTGGGCGTAACGTATTGTAATTACATTAGGAACTCTTTTGGTGATATACTTGACAGAATCTTTGCTTCAGAACAAATTTTCGTTCAACGCACTCAGTCCGCGATAAAATCTGAGGACAAATTACATCCTGCTTTGTGCGTGTTTAGTAACTTTAATTATATGCCGCCTTCTTCATCTTCGCTTTTCTCCAGGCCTCGGCGGGATTTTAGGAAAGCAAATTTCCTGAATCTATATACAGAGCTTTCTTCAACCGATTGGTCGGTTCTTGACGATCTACAGACTGTCGAGTTGATTTGGAAAGCGATAGTGGATCATTTTGTTTCCGGAATTAGTAATAATGTCTCATTAGCGAGGCATCGTAAATCTGTTTCCAGCGGACCCAGTTTTCCGAACTGGATTTCCAAGGATACGATTAAACTTTGGAAACTGAAGCAGTCCTGTCATAAACTGTTTAAGCAATCCAACTCGACTGAAGATTATGCTGCATTTCTGGTTGCCTGGAAAAATTTTAAAGTTGTTTACAACGCGAATTTTGCCGATAATTATGATCTAGTTGAAAAAGATCTTAATGCTCAAACTCATTTGTTTTGGGATATAACGAAGAAATTACTTGGCAAGAAGAACTCTGCTCAATCTTGGTCGAACCGGTTTTCCGCAATCTATATGGTATCCCATTTTGAGAAGATGATGGGGAATGACATTTTCCTTGCCTTTGCCTGATCAGCAGGTTTCAAATTATTGGAATCAGCTTCAGGGCAAATTTACTACCCCGTCACTTTCTATTACCGATATTCGCACTTTAGCTTAGCGAATTATTCCTTCCAAAATCGTTCATCGCATTGGTATTTCGGACTATGTTTTTAGAACAGGCCTTTAAGAACTTTATTTAATACTTCGTTGGTAACAGGCATTTATCGTTCGGACTGGAACAAGTCAATATCGTCCCTATTCCAAAATTATCGCGGCGCTGTTCAATAAATGACTTTAGGCCGATAACGAATCTTCCGTTTCTAGGGAAAATATTTAAAGCTTAGGTTGCACACCATCTTTGTTCCTTCGTCGATCATAATCTACCTGATGAGCAACATGCTGTCAGGAAAAATAAATCCACTTCTACAAATTAAGCTAGCTTGCTTCATTATCTGGCCACTTGTATTGATCAAAGGCAGCAGGTTGATGTCCTTTATTTGGTAAAGCCTTTGATAGTGTTTATATTCGGCTCCTTTTACACAAATTGGACATAGTTGGTCTTACGGACAACTTAAGAAATTTAGTTTGCCTCGTTTCTTTGCGAACGCAGCTTTATTATTAAGGAACCAAAAAGTGTATATGCAGTCGGTAGAATGCGCAGTGGAGTCGTTCGGGTTTCTCCTTTGAGCCCTGTATTATTTAATATCTTTACCGCAGACATCGGCGCAATCTTCACCAATTCGCAAGTCAAATGTTTGTTATATGCTGACGATCTTAAACCGCACTTAGTTATTCGTATGTCTTCAGAGTTGGAAAACGTTGCTGGGTGGGCCGGAAAGAACGGGCTTTCTCTGAACGCCTTGAAATCCTACTATTTAACGTATTCTCGGAAAGTTACAAATCATCTATATGACTACACTTTGATGGCCCATAAACTCCAACGCTGTACTTCAATTAAAGACCTGGGCGTGATCTTCAATTCGAGACTTACTTTTACGGATCATTTGGATTCTCTTTTATTAGAAGCAGGCAAGCGTATTGGTATCATCAAACGTCTTTCGAACTTTTCAAAGGACAAAATACGTTCTTGACATTGTGCAAATTAATCATTTTACTGAAAATTCTGTATGCTTCCTGGATTTGGTTCTCCAGCAACACACAAGTACTTCATCTCTTGCAAGCCAAACTATGTGGTTACCAGTGTTTTCTTTTTCATACCATCAAAATAACTGACTCTTCCTCCCTAGCCCGTTATTTCAATTACGGACCATTCTTAATAGAGTTCTATTAAACATTTTACAAAAAAATATTCGAGGAAAAATTGCAGCGTCTCGAACTCTTGACCTAATCGGGTTCCAGATTCCTAACTCTAATTGTTTTCATCAGCCCTTCGTTTTTCTGGGCGCGAGACGGACCAAGGTGATAGACTTTGATCCGGCCTTCAAATTGGTCGACATAGCACATAAGAATGTTTCCCACCTGTATATTTTTTATGACAATAGCTGTTCTCTTTTCGGGAAATAGCTGTTCCATTTCCATGTGTCCATTTTTTATTCTCTCTCTCTCTCTCTGTCTGTCTCTTTATCTATTTATTTTTTTTTTAGATTATACTGAATAATTTTTTTAGGTGATATTTAATTTATCTTTTTTTTCTCCTGTTTTTCTGGTTGTCGTCACAATCAACTAATTACATCATTTCATACATTTATAATTAATCGTTCATATCACTTACTAATTGTTTTAACTTAACTGATTTTGGGCCTCGGATAGTTTAGTTTTATTATTTTTTTACTAATTAGTGGATAGTTTTAGTCTGTTTATATGTTTACTCATTAACCCCGTTTTTGGGCCTCCGCTTGTTTGGGGGACAACGCGGGGCTTTCTCCCTCCAGTTGTTATGCTGGTCGGACACTCTCAATTTTGGGTTTCGAAATTGGCCTCTGGAAGCATTATAGAGAGAAATTGATTATCTTATCGGTGTAAAAAATCATTGTAAAAAAGTAAATTTAAATTTTGTAAATTTTGTAAAAAATTATTTTGATTCGAATGGTATAAAATTGAATTGAATTGAAAAAAATTATTATAATATTTCTTATTTATTTTGCTGTGGGCTTTTGCTCTACGGGGGAACAACATGGGACTTTACCTCCCAGATTATCTGGTTGGGAGACAACATAGGCCTTCATACTCCAGTTTATCTGGCGTATTGTTCCCCTGCTGTTGTTACATTATTCTTATACCTCTTCCTCTTCTTATTAAAAAAACCAGGCACTGGCCATTAAAGGCTAGATGCAAACGTGATTGGCTGAGTTGAACTATGACGTTTATCTCTCAACCAAGATTATCTGACTTCTGTAAATAGACGGAATGTACATGTATTTAAAAATATAAATATATACAGGCATCCACTATCAACCCTTGATTGCTATTAAATTTCCAAATCCACTATAATCACAGGGAGTTCTGTTTACAATGGAAAAATTGCGGTCATTATGGCAAAAAGAAAAGAATTAACTGAGGCAACAAAAGATGCTAAACTTAACAGTAAAGGAAACAGTCAACAGCGAATTGCAGAAATTATACAATGTCTCCAGGGAACTGCCTCTGAAATACTGGCAAAAGTCAAGCAAACTGGAAGCTCAGTAAATATAAAGAGAAGCGGTCGACCAAGAGCCATATCCAAACGAGATGACACCAAGCTGATCCAAATTGTCAAATAAAATCGTATTAACTCATCTCATGATATCAGTGGACATTGTGCAAAGATGGTGATTGCTCTGAGCGATAAAGTAATCAGATGCCGTTTGAATGAAGACGAATACAGGTCAGGGAAAGTCTAACAAACCATTAATGACTGCTAAACATAAAAGAGATCGTCTGAAGTGCGCGAAAACGTACAGGAATTGGTCCGTGAGTGATTGGAAACGAGTCATCTTTACAGACGAAATGAAAATATGCCTTGGTCACGGAGACAATGATGGTCATCATGTGTGGAGAAAATCGGACGAGAGATATTCAACTGATTGTCTTCTTTCTGCTAAATTTCCGAACGGGGTAATGTTGTGGGGATCAGTTACTTCTAAGGGCATTGGAGAAATGGTAATTCTGACGACCAATGTGTTTCTTGAAATTTTGGAAGATTCATGATGAAGACAGCAGAAAATCTCTTCCAGGGCGAACCATTTTTCTATAAAGATGACAACGCTTCATGTCACAGGGCAGGGAAGATTCAAATTATTACGCACGACCAAGGTATTGACCATATCCCATGGCTAGCCAATAGCCCTGACATCAATCCCATTGAGAATTACTGGCATGAACTGAAGAAAATGGTACATGAACAGGAGCCTAAAAATCTCCCACAACAGAGGGAAGCCATTCGGGAGTATCTATATATATAAAGAAGGATGTTTGTGGGTCTGTGCGTCTGTGGGTCTGTGGGTGGGTCTGTGGGTCTGTGTGTACGTTTTTTATACAAATCTACAGTTTTATTCCGATCTTGATGAAATTTCGCATACATGACCTTCAAAGCATGAGGAAGGTCACTGTCTACTTCAGATTTCGAAAAAATAATAATTATTGATAAAAAATCGATATTCATGGTTATGGCAGGGCATATTAATGAGAAATATCGCATGACCAACAATGCAAGACAAAGTTTTTGCAACAATGGTATCAACACGCAATTCACAAACACTCTGCACGGACCAACAATATATATCTCATGACCAACAATGCAAATAAAAGTTTGTGCAACAATAGGTATCAACAATGGTTTCAACACGCAATTTTTTCACCAATAACAATGAGCTCAAAATGATGATGCAATGATAAAGCAATCCTTTCCAAGAATTATAACAATGAACATAAAATGATGATGCAATATGGATAAGTTTCAATTTGTAACAATGCATAGAATTCCTGTTATTCAGGTTTTTCTTAGAAAAGAGAGTTCTTAGTACTTAATAATTTCTTGAAAATCTTTAAAAATGATCAGTAGCTGGAGATAATGAAGAGTTAGCAGACTATTGAGAAAGAGTGGAAAGACGACAGAGAAAGGAAACCTTTAGCTCCGTGCTGTATTGAGCAAATGGGAAGCAAGTAAATAGAAGAATTGGCGACCGCTAGACTACCCAAAGTGATGAAAGGCCAAATTTTGCTTCAACACAACGAGAGAAGAGTGGAAATTGCAACAACATCAAGTGTACATCTGAAGTAAGATTACCTGAGTAAGAAATTATTGGAGCGGTCCATCCATTGTGAGCCTTTAAAAAGATTTTTTTCGAATTTTCATTAAGAATTTTTACTGTAATTATTCTAAGCATTTTCATGTGTTTATTTTTAAGATATTGCAAAATTTAATTTAATTTTTTGAGATTGTTCTGTTTACATCCAAGTGTAATTATCCCGGGCAACGCCGGGTACCTTTGCTAGTCCTTGATAAAGCCAGGAATAAAAGGCGAAACCGGTCGGAATTCTGTGTTTTCCTTTTCGATATGTACTGCAAGGCCTCATCAACTTCATCAAGACGAACAGTAGAGAGAACTCTCCATTTCACAACAGAACATTAAGCCTGAATACACCAAGAAGCTTGTATTGTCACTCCTCGGCAGAATTGAAGCTGTTCTTAAAGAACAAGTTTGACCAACGCCTTTTTAACCACTTTTAGTCCATACTTTAGTCCCTCCCTGAAGCAGATTCTATGCTTTTGTCTATACATTTCTATCGTTAACTCACTGGAATTGTTGCTTAATAATATAGACGTCTTTTTTTATATGTGAGTTACATACTAATATTTCATGTGTTATTTCGTCTCAGACTTAAAAGCATTGTGAAATATGTAAACACAACAACGTCTCTAACTATCCTGTTCTCAACGCTTCTCGGATTTTTCCATACTTTTAACCAGGGGTTGTATTTCCAACAAACGGAATATCATTCGAACCCACATAAATTTTCTATATTAAACAGTCGAGTCACATATGTGTGACCACCTTTTATTCATTATGTCAACGCTAAATAATCAATCACGGAAGGCACTAAATAAATGAGTCAATAAGTGAGCCCATATAGTGTGTTTCATGCATTCGAAAAGCATTTCAACTGTTGCAATGCAAAAAAGGAGCCATGTATCAAATGAATGTTTATTGGCTTTCGGGCCAAGGGTGGCATTATTTCAGAAACTACAGAGTTTGTGAATTGTTCGCGTGTTGCTGTGCAAAAGTGTACAGCGCATGGCAAATTGGCATTATAGAAAATAAGCGACGTGGAAATTGTGGTCCTCTATAAGCCTCTGAAGAGGGGAGTGGTGGCTGCGGCGATGCGTTCGGGCGAATCGACGTGCTAAAGTGGAGCAATTTACTGCCCAAATGAACAAAGGGGCTACTGCAAGTTTATCCAGTACAACAGTTCAGCGAACGTTACTGCATAAAGTGCTCCACAGCAGACAGATGGTGACAGCACCAATGCATCGGCGGAAAAGGCTGGAATTGCACGGCCTCTTCACATCCACTGAATGGCAAAAACTGCTTTCTCAGAAAATTACGCTCTTTGCTCCATCGGACGGATGGACGTTGGCGCATAAAGCGAGAAACTTCAGAAAACAAACACCCTTTAAGCATCTATGGACAGCAAGAAGTAGGCGGAGGCATCATAATGGTTTGGTGAATGTTTCGTGGCATTTTCTGGGAGCACTCCACTATATGGATAGCATTACGAATCGATTTAGGTACATATCGATCGTTGCTGAACATATATACACATTCATAGACATTGTGTTGTCCTTATCGTGATGACATCATCTAGCACGACATTACGACATTTCATATAGTTGGAACTGTACTGAAGTGCTTAAAAGAACACGATAAGGAATTTGGGGGCCAGGGAGTCCAGTCTAATCCCATCTAGCCACTGTCCAAGCTGCATATGATGGTTTTTCCGGATATTAACAGGTGATCACATTAATGCGATACAACTGTGTCACGGAATTCAAATTCTATCGTGAATTCCGATGTCACAAACGCTCACTTTCACTCTCGAATCATTTACAATTCGGGAAGGAAAGTGGAGCGACGGCACACTCGTCACAAGCGTAGAACTAAACGTCAACACGCTCGGACCAATGAGGAGTCATCATTGGATTCAAATGAGAGGACAATTAGTGCAACTGGGGAGAGAGACAGAAGAGTGGAGCCACGATCAAGACGATGGGAAAAAGGAAAGCTTCCTGACCGTAGAAAGCCTGACCGGATCAGAGAATGTCTGATGGTAACTGAAAACTCGGAGTCGTTTGCTGAGATTTCGACGACGGCTACGAGTGAGGCGAATTCCCGTACGACG
>JAHWFO010037534.1:1311-23747 GCA_023313115.1 Rhysida immarginata
ATGTACATCTGAGTCAGTAAAAATTTATCTATGTGGAGTAGTGTTTTCTGTTTTTCTTTTATATACCACAAACATAACGCAAATTCATTAAAAAATTTTTTATCGCTGGCCTGTGTAACAATTTCACCAACGCTTTGGCCAAGTGGTGCTAAACTATTGTTGCTGATAGCACCATATTTCGCCCTCGTGATCGGTTGGGGAAAAGGAATATTATAACTATTATTATTATTATCAGTATATGTCCCCTTTACCCTGAATTCTCCAACTAAGAAGCGATTCTGTCCAACGATCACCCCACTACAGGGCTCTGAATTGGGATATTTCATTTTGAATTACCCTGCATGTGGTATTAGAACTTAATCACGGAATAATTTTAATTATCAAGAAACAACGGTGTAAAAAACTGAAAAATTTGCAGAGCTAATGATAGGTTCATACCTATTGCCCTAGAAAGTGTACCATTAAGGAATTTTTTATCTTGAATTAAAACAATATCAATAGACAGTTGAAATTTAAGCTATATTCTATTAAACCATTATATAATACGAGGGGAGATCAAAAAGTAAGTTGCACTAACTCGCCACAGGAGCGCGCTGTGTGTCGCAATCATGGGCAAAGCGGAGAAAGGGACATTAGCTGCGCAGACGTCGGATAAGACGGTTGCTGTGGTTTCCCGTCGTATTTTGTGTGACTAGCGGGCTAAAAGCAATGGCGCTTCAATTGGATGTCCACTCCAAACCTGAGGTGCGAGCAGCAATCCGATTTTTATGGGCCAAACGGGTGAATTGCACGGATATTCATCGTGAAATCACTGCTGTATATGGAGAGCTTGCAATTTCCCGGCAAAGAATTGTAAAGTGGTGTCAACAATTTGAAGCAGGACGCACGGATATCACAGACGAAGATCGCGTAGGCAGGCCCGCAACGTCCCGTGCCATTGCAAATGTTGACCGTGTGGATGCGATCATTAGAGAGAACTCAAAACGGAACTCGGTGGACAACGATTTCGAAACGATGTGGAGGTGAAAGCGGCTGTCACCGTGTGGTTACAAAACGCTGGAGGAGATTTCTATGCATCCGGAATCGAAAAGTTGGTTGATCGTTCGGATAAATGTTTAGGGTCTCTTGGGGACTATGTGGAAAAGTGAACCTACATTGTATGCTGCTATAGCCGTGTTGCTTTTGTATTAGGTAGTGTAATAAAAGGCCATACCGTGGAAGTGCAACTTACTTTTTGATCTCCCCTCGTATTTTACTTCTATAAACGAAATTGGTTAAAAATATAATATTAATATGTCAAATTAAATAGTACACAGTGTGCCTGAAAAGTTCCAGGACTGCACGTGCTGTAAAGAAATGCTATCATGTACGAACTTGCCAATGCATGCACGTGATAGCCTAACTAACTAGCAACCACGCCCATCAGTTGTGTGTATCAGGGATGTAGAGACATGCATGAAAGCAGTATATTGCAGCAATCATTGTCAGAGTGTAAAGTTGGACCAATGAGTGAACATCAACTGAATAAACTGGGTAAAACAGTGATAAAAACACACGAAATGGTGAAAACAGCATGTGGGGATGATGCAATGTCCTGATGACGCACTTTCGGGTGGTATCCCGTTTTCGTGATGGCCTGCCTGAAGCAGACGACCCACGCTCCGGACGGTCAAAATCTGCACAAACGCCACACATGGCGCAGAAATCCGTGAATTAGTAACTTTGGACCATCGAATGACAATACTTCGGATGATGTCGGACCAATTCAGTATCGGAATGGATGCTTTTCGCCTGATTCTGCATGGCGACTTCGGGAAAAGAAAAATATGGAAACTATGTACAAATGTGACAGCAGAACTTCGACGCATTTCTTCTGTGGAAGACAAACTATGGTTCTGCAACTTGTAAGGCCGTGCACACAAGTGCATTACTAAACGAGATGTTTATTTTGAAGAATATTATAGGTATGTTGGAATATCATTCCCGGTATTCGAGTACTGACTCCAGTCCTGGTACTTTTCAGACACACCTTGTATATATCTCAAATAGCTCCCATATCATGATTATTAATATATTTACTATTAACCTTATTAAACATAAAATAAAGAAGTAAATGTAAAAAGCTCCTAATATCAATTTTAGAAACGCTTCAAACATTAAAGAAAGTAAGTTTGTCTTAAAACAGTTATTCGCAATTCAAATTTCATGCTTACTTCTGCATAAACTTCTGCTCTAATTGAAGAAGAAATTTGCTTTTCTAAATTTTTTCCAAATTCACTTGCTGTGAAGTCATCGCATATCCTCTAAAAAATTAATCATTGAATGCTGAAAGCTCATTTTAATTATATGTTAAAACTTAGATCAATGATAAAGGGAAGAAAGAAGTTAAAATAAAATTAAGCTTCTGAGAAGTAAATATAACGCTATGGCTACGTACAGTGCAACCTTGCACGCTTTTCGTTCAATGCAAAGAAAGTGACGAGTAGCAACACGCTTTCCTGCAGATATGGTTGGCCGACTATCAAAACAAGCCGAATGGCATAATAGTAATCGCATCATGGCGGTAAGAATAAATGCATCTCCATCAGGGTCGTAGCCAGGGGGGTTGCTGAGGGGGCTGCATCATGTCAACTAAATCAGTTACATGCCCCCCCTCCACAAGCAGGATTAGACCTGTCCCCCTTCACCCCCCTCCCCCCCCCCGAAAAAAAATTCTGGGTACGGCCCTGATCTCCATGCATCCCATAGTGGAGAAATGCAGCGTTTTAAACACTTTTATCTTTGCTTCGAGCAGCTAATTTGGGATAGAATGAATATTATGAATGGCGCCGATGATTCGCAATTCAAGAAAAGCTACATTTCCTTCAAATTTATCGTATCGCCTCGCTTACTGGCATGCCGTATATAATCGCGGATGATAAGAGAGCCGTAAAACCCCGTTTTATTCGGCATGCCAGAGAATTCGACACAGAAAATTGCGTTTTCCCCTAACTAGTAGGCGCTTGCTGTTTCCCATATTAATAGTTTCTGTTTCTTCTGTTTGACGTTGGTTTGGCGATGGCGGAGACTTAAGTTCTAGAGCAATTAACTCTTCTTCTTCTAATAAAAATGATGACATGAAGACGAACAAAAGCGATACTAGTAGTAGAAAGTTATCGTACACCAGTTTAAGATAGAAGTTCTTCAGAAATTGGATGAACTTCATGGAAACGTAAGAGGCACCGCAAGTTTTTTCCGACATTCCTAGATCTTGTGTTCAAGACGGAAGAAACCAAAGAAGCAGCTATAAAAAGTTGAAAGTGATTTAAGTGTTTCAATACGTAAGAGGCATCATTTACTTTAGGCGAGGTTTCATTTGAAAAAAGGGCAAGTTTACCGAACTGGAAGAATCACTTGTATTTATGGGAGCCTGAACAACGGTTTAATGGCTATTCTGTTGCGGGAAATCAGACCCGAATAAAACCACAGCTGGAAGTTTTAATATTTTACATGGTTGGTTGAGCCGCTTTGTCACAGGGCATTGTCTGTCCCATCGTTCAATGGCCAGTGGTGGGCAGAAAGTAAATCAAAATGCAAAATCCTTGGCTGAAACTTTCTTCTTATATACTTTGATTCCAAAGCAACACCAGTAGAACTGCCAAATCTAGGAAACTTTTCGATTTACCCTGTTCAAAAAATTTTTGATTTTAAAGGAGTAAAACATGTCGTATGCAAAACTACTGGAAAAGAAAAATTGCCCTACACTGTTGTGCTGAGTGGCATGGCTGATCGTAAAAAACTGAAATACATGATAATCTTTCAAAGGCTTGAAAATGTGCCGAACGGTTGCTTTCCAAAAGAAGTGAATGCGACAGTGGGTATGACCCAGGAACTGATGAATGAGTACTAGAAAAACATTTGGAATTGACATACCAGTGCAATTTTTAAACCACCTTCAATCTTGATTTATGATAGTGTACCTGCTCATTTAAAGCAACAGATAAAAAATTGTATTTATTTATTTAATTATTTATTTGTTTATTTAATTAACAAAGCATTCCAAGGAATATACAATTAAAATAAAATAATATAAGGAAAATAAAGAAGATGAAAAGCCATCATCTAATCATTTAAATGTGTACGGTAAAAGTCTAAAATTAATCTTTTAAAATGGGCACAGTTAACGAAACAACCTGAAAAGTACATTGAATAGCAGAATATTGAATGAGATTCACGTATACATAGAGGAATGAGATTCCAATATTCAATTGCATTTTAAGGAAAGTATTTACTTACAAAGGGGGACACTTTATATGGGACATCAATTTTGTATTTCCTACTGGAACGACAATTCTTTGATTATAATAGCCAAGCCTGAACAAAAGACGCTGGATGAGTAACATATTGAAGAGTACCAGTGAGTTCCAATAAGAGGTGAATCGATTTAAATACCTCCAAAGTCGGTAAATTATGCGTATAACATAGGCCAGAAATTGAAGCGAATCTTGAGGCGTTGAAAGCAGTTCTAAGGATATAGTTATAAGCTAGTTTTAAACGTTGAAAACACTGATTAGACAAGCTTGCCCAAGCTATAAGGGTATACTCTAAAAAATAACTTTTTTTAACTAAAATGAACCGACTTCATGAGTCAAAAACCTTCCCAGAAAAATATTCAATCGAGAAGTGAAAGCCCCATCCAAATCGGATCAGTAGGTTTTGAGAAAATCGCGAACATACATACATACATACATACATACATACATACATACATACACACATACATACATATATCCACTGTAATATCAATGAATTATGACCAGCACCCCTTCAAGGCACACACATGGTTCGCCCCAATAACGATTACACATTGCAAAATTTGCATAACAGGCTGAGAAAGTTTTCAAAGCTGGTGCATCAAACGGCAGGTGCAGGAGCCTCAAGATGGGTAAACGTCCGAATTTAACGGACATCCAAAAAGGGATGATAATAGGCTATCGCAACAATGGTGGCACCATCTCCGAAACGGCGCGATTTATGAACTGTTCACGGTCCGCTGTAGTGAAGATGTACAAAGAATGGACAGCAGGGACAGAAATCGCGCTCCAACGCCATCACTCTAAAGGGTCACGAGCCATCGACCAAGGGGGTGAGAGGTGCCTACGACGACTCGTAAAAGGTGACAGGAGAGCCACAGTGGTGCCAACAGATGTGTAGCCGACATTACTGTTGAACGCACCCTACCACGGATGGGCCTGAACAGTCGACGCATGCTTGCTGCATCCATGCTTGATCTGATCCACGTTTACTAACAAAATCATTCTATCTCCTGTGTCATCTAGAAAATTGAAGCGTAATAGCTAAAGTGTAGTGAAAGCATTAAATATAAATGGTTTTCTAAAGACACAGGGATAAATTGGATAAAAAATTTATTAATAATGAAAAAAATTAAATAGAAATAATAATCTGCAATAAACTCAAAGACTCCCCTCTGATACAAGAGAACCATAAAATGTTTTTCCTTTACTGGAAATGAATTGTTTTGTAATACACAGCAAATAATATGGAAAACAAGTAAACCCTAATAGTATTAAAGTTACTAGTTAAAGGACAACTCTACGCAAAAAATCAATTATAATTTTTTTAAAGAATATCATTGTTAGATATAAATATAACATGATTCCGTTGAAATTTTTAATTTTGTTTCATAATTTCTATATAATAAATGCTTTGAAAAATGAAAAATAGCGCTTTTACACTCCCCTCGCGCCGGCCATTATTTTTCCGGAAGGAACGCAGATCAAGGTTTGCTGATGGGGTCGATTTAATGTTTCAACGCTAATCCCAGTTGTTTGTAAGCTTCCACAGCGTAATTTTTTTAAGTAAATAAATTAGAAAGACTTTCCAAATATTACTTTGGTCATAACATAAATGTGAATTTCCTTTTTGAATAAAATTAAAAAAATTAAAATTAAATTAAATAACTAAATGAACCGCACCAACGTAAGTGCTAATAAACCATTAAGGAATGACATAACCAAGTACCAAAAGGTTAAAAGAAACAATTCGCGAAACCATATTTTTAAACCGCCTATATTAGCATAGTAAGTTTCAAATACACCATAATGATACCATTAAATCACGTACTGTTGAATCAATTTGGACTATCATTATTTTGCATTATATTCATTCATCACACATCATTCCAAGTGTTTGATATATTACATTCCATATCTTAGCATTGAAAGTTCCAATAAACCATAATGGTTCCAATAAACCAGGTTCCTTGAAACCAATTTCGACTATCATTAATTTTACATTATATTATTTCATGGCACATCATTTTAAGTTTTTTGATATATTACATGCAACATTTTAATATTGAAAGTTCTAATGAACCATGATGGTTCCAAGAAACCTGGTTTACTGGAACTAATTACGACTATCATTAATTTTACGCAATATTCAATCATGACACAGCATTCCAAGTTGTTTGATACATTGCATGTCATATTTTAGCATTGAAATTTCCATAGTACCAAAATGGTTCCACTAAACAAGGTGCCATTGAAAAAAATTTCGACTATCAATAATTTTACATTATATTGATTCATGATACATCATCCCAATTTAGTTGTTATATTAAATACCATATCTTATTAATGAAAATTTTTGGGGGTGTCATAAGGGTACCATTAGAGCACGTACCATTCTTTCGATTACAACCATTTTCAAAATTAGCATCATTCCCGGAACCATATTTATGAATTGGCGAAAATCGTAATTAATACCCCCTTCTATCTCGTCATTACGATAAGTTAGATATATTACTTAACTCTCCTTTGAAAATTGCTAGGTGGGGTCGTGAAAGTACCATTTGTGCACGTGCTATTGAACCGATTTAGATGGATAATATTTGATAAGTTCGTGCGAAGTACAATATTGATTTACTGACGAAAATAGTAATTAATAACCACCTCTATCTCGTCATTACGCTTTGTTTGATAAATTACTTAATATATCTACCCATTGAAAATTGCTAGGCGGGAAAATTGAGGTACCATTTGTGCACGTGCTAATGAACCAATTTAAATAATATCTGTGATAGGTTCGTGCCATGAACCGTATTCCTTGACAGACGAAAATGAATATTGAAAATCTATTATCGCCTCGGAGGAGTTAGATTATGGACGGACAGACTGACTGACAGACAGACATGTTTTCCCGCACTAATAACATAAAGCACCTTTCGGTAATTAATATAACATTAAGGAATGGCATAACCAAGTACCGAAAGGTTATACTAAAAATTCGCGGAACCATATTTTTAACCGCCCTATGGACACATTGTAAGTTTCTAATGGACCATAATGATACCATTAAACCACGTACCTTAGAACAACTTTGGACTGTCATCAATTTTACCTTGTATTCATTTATGACACATCATTCCATGTTGTTTAATGTATTACATGCCATATTTTAGCATTGAAAGTTCCAATGAACCATAATGGTTTTACTAAACCAAGTGCCTTTGAACCAAATACACTATCAATAATTTTACATTATATTCGTTCATGATACATCCCAATTTGTTTGATATATTACATGCCATATCTTTTCAATGAAAATTTTTGAGGGTGTGATAAGAGTGCCATTAGAGCACGTGCCATTGTTTTGATTACAACCGTTTTCAAAATGGTTCATTTCCTGAATCATAATTGTTATTTGGCGAACATAGTAATTTATATCCGTGTAACCTTATACCCTTGATTTTTGGGTTTTACACAATGGGTGTCAATGCAACCTCAATCAGCTTGAGTAGACCCCCCCCCTTTCTTCTCTAAATCAGAATCCAATGCAATGAATTCCAAGACAGCTAGCTCAAATAAATTCAATATACAAAATCAAGGACATAGGTTAGGTTCTTTAAAAAAAATGGCAGGCTGTGACTTATTTATTTCAATAAGGAAAGCAAGGTCTGGAATTAAATAAATGTTCTCTTTATTCAAAGATAAACAAACCAATGAGATACAAAATTAAATAAAGTCTTAAATCTAAATGAAAAGAAAGTAGATAGATCTTAACACGAAAGAAGAAAGTTAATGCTAAAATTCCCAAGTACTTATATCTAAGATAACATGCAAAATTCAATAAATGTCAATAAATCAATTGCTCTGAGGAAAGAGATAGTTCTACTCAAAATTCTATTTTTGATAAAGTTCTCTCAAATCTATTTCTTTATCGTACCTTTGTCATGACACTCAATTAGATCAATATATCAAATTTCAGTTTTACTTACAATTACGTAGTTCAAACACCTGCAGACTTGTCAAGCACTTTTAATCCACTTTAATGCACAAAAACACTTCTGTGTTTAACAGGCCATAAATTATATCACTTAGCACTCTGAAGCACAAAAACACATCTGAAGAAAATCCGGATCGATTAGTGAGTGAGTCCACTGGAAGTCTCAAAGTGTCCCCACTAAGTTCAACAGAAGATCTCACATATGCAGTTCTCTTCCTTTCTCAATGTCGAGTTTCTAATCATTCCTGTCGCTTGAAGAAAATCACGTTGCTCTGAAGAATATCTCGTTGCTCATTTGAAGAATATCTCGTTGCTCATTTGCAATTGCTCTGAAGAATGTCGGAGTTCCAATTTCCATATTTTGATTCCAATCATAACTAACGACTCTGAAGAATATCAATTGCATACATATTCCATTTCAATGTTACTTAGGGTACGTTTCTCTTAAGTTTCCTTTTAAAAACAGCACTATTTCGGGAGTCTCTTTATCATAACGTTAAATGTCCAATCGGGAGTCTCTATATTATGTTCCAATATTATGATGAGTAATGAGCCAGTACAAGCATTGATCTCGGGAGGAAAGAGCCACCAGATCGCATTAACGACTACGGAGGTTGCGTAGCCGCCGTGGCGCATCTCATCTGACCCTCCTCCTTCAATCGGTCGACGGAGAGAGCGTTTCGCCTCCCCTCAACTACCTGCTTGCTTAACCCACATCATCCCTTCCACTTATTTCCTTTGATGAGCCTGCTCACTCCATAAATTGAATTTTAGAAATCAGCCTAGCTACTTGGCTAACTGTGGAAGTTGCACAGCAGCGTTTTTCGCAAATGCTATCTCTAATCAATTTCCATAATTGCCGTTATTCCATACGAGAGGAGAAGGCGCGCAGCCTACCTCTACCAACACTCAAGCATGACTAATGAGAAGTTTCGGTTTCTCTCCTTTTTATAGCCTCGCCCGCATCCGGTCTCCTTCCCTCTCCACAACTCACAAGTTCAAAAGTGAATAAACCACAAAATTACTAACGATTACAAATACTACATAAAATCCGTGTTACAAACAATCCATCAAAAAAATCAACATATCTATTTATTGGGGGATTCCACTGACCAGTATTAATAATACTTATTTAAACTCGAAAAGAACGTCTCTTCCTGTCATTGCTCCACCCCTCCTGCTATTTCACAATCGTGTGTCTTCCGATAATTATCCAAATTTATAATCTTACATTATCTCCACTTGATATGCCATTACGTCAAAAACACTTATATTACTATATTCGCAAAAGGAAATTGAATAATACCTTCTATTATTCCTGTGATCAATTTTATTATAAAACGAATATATTACTTAACACGTGATAACGTCACATCCGCTTCAAATTCGTCATTACGATTTGTTTGATATATTACGTAATACAGTAGGTTTCAAAACAGTTAGACCACCCTCAGAAAGCTGCCACTCAACATTTTATTTTGCAACATTACGATGGAGTTTTTACAAATAGCAAAAAAAAAAAGAAATACATACAACGAAATAGCACCCGCTTCTTCAGTGTCTCACTAAAGATCAAGCATCTGTAGACAAGGAAACAGTAAAAAAAACAAGATTAAATACACGTCACACGTTCCATAAAACGTAGACCACCACGTCAAAGGTAACAAAATTCTTAGACCACTTACCGTAAATATTTCGTAGCATGCTCTTTTGCCTTGACAACAGCTGCTAAACGCTTGGGCATTGTGGAAACAAGCTCCTGACACTCCTCAGGGGTGATGGCATTCCAGATTTCTTGTAGAGCAGCCTTTAGCCCATCCATGGTCCTAGGTCTTCTTCTGCGTAGGCGTTTCTTCATTAAACCCCAGATGTTTTCAATGGGTGATAGATCAGGACTCTGAGATGGCCATGGAAGAATGTCAATTTGCTCGTTTTCAAGCTATTGCTTTGTGGTCTTGCTCGTGACAAGTCAGCCCATCTTGCTGAAAGATGATGTCACCATCTGGACGCAGTTTTTCTACTGAGGGAAGAAGACTGTTTTCGAGAACGTTGATGTAACGAGTGGAATCCATTGTTCCGTCGATAAACGCCAGCCTTCCTACTCCCTTCGCATTCATATATCCCCATACCATGACGCTCTGAGGGAATTTCATGGAGCGATTCATCAGCATCGGAGTTTCAGCATCTTGCTCTTTTCGAATGACATAACGACTGTTCTCGCTCATTGGCCTCGGTGGCTCAGTGTGTTGCGTGATCGCCTCTGATGCCCGAGTACGCGGGTTCGATCCCGGCCGAGGACGACGAGGATTTTTCACGGGGAAATCCTAAGATCACGCACTTCCTTCGGAAGGGAAGTAAAGCCGTTGGTCCCGTGTAGTCGTTTGCCGGCTGCACGTTAAAGAACCCTTGCGAGGCAAAATTTGCGGCCCCTATAACGCCGTCCTGAAATGACCATAGCAGTTGAAAAGGACGTTAATACCAAACAAACCAAACCAACCAACTGTTCTCGCTCATTGAAAGTTCGAAACGCGATTCGTCTGACCAAATAATCATGTCCACATATGCAGTGGCCATTGACCATATTCACGTGCCCAGTCTAAGCGTTTTCGTTTCTGGGTTGTTGTCAAGAAGGGTTTGACACGTGCGGCATAAATTCTGTAGTGCATCTCTCTGATCCGGCGACGAGTAGTAGATGCAGAAATATTCTTGTCAGTAGCATCATTCCATTGTTTGGTTAGTTCGTGAGCATTATCACGGCGATTTTTGCTCGCAATCACTTTAAGGGTCCTATCATCACCCTTAGACGTTTTTCGAGGCCGACCTGATGACACTCCAGGAGTCACTGATCCTGTTTGTGAATACCGTTGGAGAATTTGGTGCACGGTTGTTTTGCTTACATGTAGATCCTGACTTATTTCCCTCTCTGATAACCCCGACTTTTGGTTATCAACAATGAGTTGTCGCATATCTTCTGATAGTGCTTTCCTCTTGGGCATGATGACCAGCTGTTTTATCAGAGAAATTGTTGTAATGTATAGTTTCCCTGCTTAACCCTTTCACTGCGTAATTAAATTTTACATGTACTTTCATTCTAGAGAAAATGGAATTATCCACATTTAGCAGCATCACAAGAAGTTTTTTAAACCCTGTGAGATCAGTCAGATTTCTGCAGGTAGAAATAAATTTTCTGTGGATAAATCCGCTTTACGCAGCAAAAGGTTTAAAATTCTTTATCACGCAAAAGAATAATATGCAAATTACGATACCTACCACTCTGCAATCTATTTGGGTGTAGACATACGGTCCCCTTAGGATGACAAATGTAAGTGGTCTGAGAATTTTGTCACCTTTGACGTGGTGGTCTACGTTTTACGGAACGTGTGACGGTTATTTAATTTTGTTTATTTACTGTTTCCTTGTCTACAGATGCTTGATCTTTAGTGAGACATTAAAGAAGCGGGTGCTCTTTCGTTGTATGCATTTAATTTTTTTCTATTTGTAAAAATTCCATCGTAATGTTGCAAAAAAAAAAATATTGAATGACAGCTTTCTGAGGGTGGTCTAACTTTTTTAGAACCTATTGTATAACTCTACATTGAAAATTGCTGGGTGGGGTCGTGAAGATACTATTTATGCCCGTTCTATTGAACCAATTTAGATAATGTTTGTGATTGGTTCATGGCATGTACCATATTCATCGACTTACGAAAAAAGTAATGAATAACCGCTTTTTCTCGTCATTAAGATTTGTTTGATATATTACTTAATATATCTTGCAACTGAAAATTGGTAGGCGGAAAATAGAGGTACCATCTGTGCACGTGCCAATGAACCGATTTAGATAATTTTTGTGACTCATTCGTGCCATGAACCATATTTATCGCCTGACAGATTTTGAAAATCTTTCTTAGCCTCAGAGGAGGTAGAGTTACAGACAAAGAGATAGACAGACAGACAGACAGACACGGTTCCCCACACAGATAGCATAAAGCACCTTTCGGTATTAAATAAACAATTAAGGAATGATATAACCAAATATCGAAAGGTTAAACGAAACCATTCGCAGAACCATATTTTTAACTGCCCTTTGTTAACATTTTAAGTTTCTAATGGACCATAATGATACCATTAAACCACGCACCTTTGAACCAATTTGGATTATGATTAATTTTACCTTGTATTCATATATGACACATCATTCTAAATTGTCTATATATTACATGCCATATCTTAGCATTGAAAGTTCTAATAAACAATAATAGTGCCACTAAATCAGGTGCCTTTGAACCAATTTCGATTATTATTAATTTTACGTTATATTAATTCATGACACATCATTTCAAATTGATTGATATATTACACACCATATTTTAGCATTGAAAGTTCCAATGAGCTATAGTCGTTCCACTAAACAGGTGCCTTTGAACCAATTTCGACTATCATTAACTTAGCGTTATATTTATTCATGGCACATCATTCCAAGTTGTTTAATATACTACCATGCCATAATTTAGCATTGAAAGTTCCATTGAACCATAATGGTTCTACTAAACCAGGTTCCTTGGTACTAATTTCGACTATCATAAATTTTACGTTATATTCATTCATGACACACATCATTCCAAGTTATTTGATATATAACATGTCCTATCTTTTCATTGAAAATATTTGAGGGTGTCATAAGGGTACCATTTGAGCACGTCCCATTGTTTCGATTTCAACCATTTTCAAAATGGTTTATTCACAGAACCATATTTATTAATTGGCGAAAATAGTAATTTATATCTGCTTCTATCTCGTCATTAGGATTTGTTTGATATATTACTTAATATATCTCTCCATTAAAAATTGTTAATTGGGGTCGTGAAGGTACCATTTGTGCACGTGCTATTGAACCGATTTCGAAAATATTTTTCACTGGTCCGTACCATGTACCATTTTCATCGACTGACGAAAATAGTAATGAATAACCGCTTCCATCTCGTCATTACGATTTGTTTGATATATTACTTAATATATCTTCCCATTGAAACTTGCTTAGCAGAAAAATTGAGGTACTGTTTGTGCAGGGGCCAATAAACCGATTTAGATAATATTTGTGAATGCTTCGTGCCATGAACCAGAATCATCGACTGACGAAAACAGATTTTGAAAATCTTTCATACCCTCGAAGGAGTACGGACAGATAGACAGACAGACAGAAGACAGACACGTTTCCCCACACTGACAGCATAAAGCAACTTACTGTACTTTATAATGGAGGGGAATAAAAAAGGTGATTCACATTTTATTGAAATACTAGCAAAGGTACCCGTCGTTGCCCGGGATAATTACACTTGTAGGTAAACAGAAGAATCTCAAAAAATTAAATTAAATTTTGCAATATCTTATTAAACACATGAAAATAAACACATGAAAATGCTTAGAATTAATACAGTAAAAATTCTTAATGAAAATTCGAAAAAAAAAATTTTTTTTAAAGGCTCACAATGGATGGACCTCTCCAAGGATGACTCTGCTATTGTAAATAATTTCTTACTCACGTAAATTATTACGTAAATTTAGATGTACACTTGATGTTGTTGCAATTCCACTCTTCTCTCGATGTCTAGAAGCTAAACTTGGCCATTCATCACTTTGTGTAGTCTAGCGGTCGCCGATTCTTCTATTTACTTGCTTCCCATTTGCTCAATGCAGAACAACCTCAAAAAGCTAAATTAAACCTGCAAATTGGTTAAATAATAACTCAATTACTACAATATAGAGCGAAGGGACTATCCATTCTAATAAAAATCCGAAAGACAGGAATTTAACTCTTCACTGAAAAAATCCATTCTAGATGATATACCGGGACTTGATTTACCGAAAAAAATTTTTTTAAAGACTCACAATGGATGGACCTCTCCAAGGATGCCTTCTAGTCTAAATAATTTTTTACTCACGTAATATTACTTTAGATGTACACTTGATGTTGTTGCAATTTTCTTTCTTCTTTCGATGTCTTGAAGCAAAAATTGGCCATTCATCACTTTGTTCTAGTGGTCGTCGATTCTTCTATTTACTTGCCTACCATTTGCTCAATACAGCACGGAGCTAAAGAAGTGCTTCCTCTATCGTCTTTCACTCTTTCTCAATAGTCTGCTAACTCATTATCTCCAGTTACTGATCATTTTTAAAGATTTTCAAGAAACTGTTAAGTACTAAGAATTCTCTTTTCTAAGAAAAGCCTGAATAACAGGAATTCTATGCATTGAATTCTATATTGCACAAACTTTGCCTTGCATTATTGGTCATGACACATATATTGTTGATCCTTGCATAGTGTTGGTGCATTGCGTGTTGACACCATTGTTGATACCAATTGTTGCACAAACTTTTATTTGCATTGTTGGTCATGAGATATATATTGTTGGTCCGTGCAGAGTGTTTGTGAATTGCGTGTTGATACCATTGTTGATACTTATTGTTGCAAAAACTTTGTCTTGCATTGTTGGTCATGAGATATTTCTCATTAATATGCCCTGTCATAACCATTAATATCAATTTTTTATCAATAATTGTTATTTTTTCGAAATCTGACGTAGACAGTGACCTTCCTCATGCTTTGAAGGTCATGTATGCGAAATTATATCAAGATCTGAATAAAACTGTAGATTTGTATAAAAAACAAACAAACAAACCCACAAACAAACATCCTTCTGTATAAAGAAGACTGGCAAAGGTATCCGGCATTGCCCGGGATAATTACACTTGTAAGTATGCAGAACAATCTCAAAAAATTAAAAATATTGACTTCACATTGACTTCGTATCAGCGTAAGAAGAAGAAGTTGATACTGGTGTCCGATCCAAAAATAAAAGTTTGGAGAGAGCCCCTTATCGTTTTGTTTATTTTTGAGAGCAACTGAATTTCAACTCATTCTATCGGCGATATATTTCTCAATTTTCACGATATTTGCTTGGGCTTTTTATAAGAGTAGCTCTATACATTTGGCTAATAAATTATGCAAAAAACAATTTGGTAACGGATGCGCAGTTAAACATTATTTAGTAAAAATGCGCATATTTGATCAAATATTTAATATTTTTCTATTGTGAATGCAGGATGTTGTCTGTACTGTACTTTGACAAGTTTCCTGTAAATGGCATTGCATTGGGTTAAAAATCCTGCGTGTTATAAACAAGAAACTTACGAAAACATTTCGACCTTTTTAAAGAAACCTTTATATAGATTCTTAAGAATTATTTTTTAACTTCAACAGGTTTTAATATAAACAAAAAATTATAAGAAAGGATTATAAAACTGACTACATCTGCTATCGTATAAAACTGTTTAAATATTCTCACAAGTCA
Organism: Rhysida immarginata; assembly: GCA_023313115.1. Taxonomy (NCBI): domain Eukaryota; kingdom Metazoa; phylum Arthropoda; class Chilopoda; order Scolopendromorpha; family Scolopendridae; genus Rhysida; species Rhysida immarginata. The sequence goes on from JAHWFO010037534.1 coordinate 16,950, forward strand.
AGTTCCGAATTTTTAGTCAAGTGCTAAAATTATCAGGATTTTAGACAGTGCAGCTTATTTTAATCTATGGTTTGATTTTAAATGTATATTTTTTGTATATTTCTGTATATAATTTAAACATATATTTTGTATATATTTTAAAGTGCTGCTCAAGGGTTTTTAGATAATGGGATGGTTTTCATTTTAAATGTAAATATTGGATGTAGGATTTTTATATTTCGGGGGATGGAAGGTTTTTATAATTATTGATAACGGCTCAACTATATTGAGTATTAAATTCCTATATTTAAACAGTTTTGTACGATAGCAGATGTAGTCAGTTTTATAATCCTTTCTTATAATTTTTTTGTTTATATTAAAACCTGTTGAAGTTAAAAAATAATTCTTAAAAATCTTTATATATAATCATATTCTTCAACGTTAAATATACCAAACCTTTATATCTCCATGAATATACGTGCTATTCTCATACAAATGAACACAGAAAAGTAAAACAAGCCTCGTAAGCATATGCTACAGCTGCAATGCATTTCAAGCATTATTTTTTACAGGGTGATTCCAAACATTATTTTTTTGGTTCACTTCTTTGCTGGTCCCCTATTTGCCTTCGGGAGAAATCCTTCGCAGAAATATATGAGGTGTAACATCCTTTTTACACCCCTGAATTTTCAGGAAAATTCGTCAAATATTTTTCTAGATATTCTACAAAACGTCTAAAATCGAAAGCGTCCGATTACTTTTGGCTAGATAGTATATAACATGACGTTATTTTGGTATTCTTTACATTACGTTTTTAGCACATGAATTCGTACTTGAAGGGGTCCACAAACAATTCTGAAAAGTTGCAACGGGCGAGCTAAGATTTTGATGGTCATATTTCTGAAAACAGAATTTGAAAAGGTTAATTCGTTATCAAATTTTCGTGCAAACGGCGGACGGCCGGATAAACGTACATACCAAGGGCGCATTCTTATAAGTAGCTTTTATGCTAAAGCTCTTAATAAAAGAGAATAAAATCTTGTCAACATTCCGAGGAGGAGCTTTAGCGGTGAAGCAGTAATCTTCTATCTATATAAAGAAGGATGTTTGTGGGTCTGTGCGTCTGTGGGTCTGTGGGTCTGTGGGTCTGTGTGTATGTTTTTTATACAAATCTACAGTTTTATTCCGATCTTGATAAAATTTCGCATACATGACCTTCAAAGCATGAGGAAGGTCACTGTCTACCTCAGATTTCGGAAAAATAATAAATATCGATAAAAAATCGATATTCATGGTTATGGCAAGGCATATTAATGAGAAATATCTCATGACCAACAATGCAAGGCAAAGTTTCTACAACAATAGGTATCAACAATGGTATCAACACGCAATTCACAAACGCTCTACATGGACCAACAATCAATATCTCATGACTAACAATGAAAGGAAAAGTTTGTGCAAGTGTAATTATCCCGGGCAACGCCGGGTACCTCTTCTAGTACGTCTATAATTAAAAAGAAATTAACCCCTCCCCTATGTAGCGTACGGCAAGTAGCAGCTCCCACGTTCATTTGTTTTTACCCCTTTATCTGCACTTTTTACCTCTTCCCAAGTTTTTTTTAATGAAACAATTGATTTTCTCGAACGTAATATGTAGGAAATGTAAAAAAAAATCTCGTATCTCTCTTAAGAAAGAAAATTAAAAGTACATCACATGAAAATAAACGAGGCCTTTTGGTCATTTTATTCAAAGACCTTCTTCAGGTATAAACTTTTTGAAAGTGTTAACTGATTCTTTCTATCAGTAAACGATAAAGAATATAAATTTAAATAGTTATATTAAAATAGCATTGTTACATCATCTGATTGCTTACATCAGTAAATTGAAATATTTAAAATGTTATATTTTCAAAATATATAAATATAAAATATTATAAATTAATAAGTGAAAGGAAAAATTAAAAGGACATCATTATAAAAGTCAATAATTATAATATTTCCCATTTTTTATCTAATATATAGGATTGCTGGGCTAGACAGTGTTTTCATTTGTAACCGCATCTCTCTTCCTTTCTCTTCATTTCCGAACGTATGATATATGAAATGCAATATGTTGCCATAGTTCTAAAGACTAAGTGACTGCTACCCCAGCAAATCGGACCCACTGAAGCATATGGGACTAAATTTCATAATAATGTAGATCTTGCTTAGAGGAGGCTGAATACTGAATTTCATTCCTTTACGTACCTAAATCCCACCCCCGAACTCCGACCCCAGTATACCAATCAAAACAAACTTAATAGTCCAGATGAACATGCCCATATTAAGCTACATATCCGAATTTCAACCTTTTACCTCAAAAAATGTAAAATTATGAAGGGGACGGACTGACATTATCAGTTTTAGGCAGAAGGTTGAAATTCAGAATGTATCTTACTATGGGCATGTTCATTGGTACTGCACTAATTAGTTTGGTTTTCATTGGTACACTGGGGTCGGAATTACGGGGTTGGGATTCAGAGAGGGCAACATATCTATATGCTATTTAGATACGTAAAGGCGTGAAATTCAGTATCCAGATTCCTCTGGGCAAGATATTGATTGATTGATTGATTTATTGCTACCAAAGATAAGGATAAAGGTAGCTCGGTGCCAGGAATCCCCACCAAGGCACCGAGAACAAAAACAAAAAGACAAATAAAAAAAAACAAAAAAAAACATTACGTATATATTAATGAAGTTATTGATAAAATTATATAATTATATAAAAGAAAATATTATGAAAAACAATCCAAATTACTCTTAGCATTATGCAGTTGAATTAAAACAAGATAAAATTTTGAATAATAAATTAAAATTAAAGCAAGAAATATAAAACAATTCTCGATTTCTAAACCGTGTATTACAATTCAAGTTTAAGTAAGCCAAACAAAAAGGACTATCAATCTTTCCATTAATGATATTAACAACAAATTTTAAAATCTCCGCATGAAAGATGTCAACACAATCACGAATGTTCAAATCTTGCATGATCTGAGAAAAGGAGTAAATACCAATTCTAATATAGCGGTAAAAATAAACTTTTGCGAATAGACTATACACTCCTTGAAGTTTATTCTTGACATGGTTTGACGCAAACCCCCAAATTACTATTCCATACCGAATGACTGGTATAATAAGGGCAATACATAATTTAATAAAAAAAATTACGAATCACGCCTAATTTAAATAGTGCGTTCTTGCATAATCTGTCCACATGGTCAACAAAGATTAACTTAGGTCAAGGAATACCCCCAAATCTCGAATACTTTCAACCCTTTCAATCAAAGTCTCATTGACAGTATAAGAAAATAAAATAGGTTTAATTTTCTTAGTAAAGGTAATAACCTTAGTCTTACCATTATTAATAATCAGCCCATTATCCAGGCACCACTTAGAAAAAGTATCAATCTTGACCTGTAAAATATCACAATCAGACCTGCTGGAATAGCTTTAAATCATCTGCAAACATGGAGGCTCCTGGCCCCAGCATCGCCAGGACATCATTAACATAGATGTCGAACAGTATTAGGCCCAGGCAGCTACCCCGAGGAACCCCTCTTAAAATGCGAAAACAAGAACGAGAAATAAAATTTCCCATCTTAATGCATGCTGAGCGATCAGATATACATTATTTAGATGCGTAAAGGCGCATTCGTTTATTCGTACGATTTGCACGATGATGACGTCGATAGTGCACCCCATGCAATTACCGTTTAGTGCGTTCAGTGCGGTTTCTGTGTTTGTGCACGATCTTTCACCGAAGGGTCAGTGCGTTTTGTGCCAAACCAAAAACATGGCGATGTCTCAACGACTCCTTTTTAATCACCCCAAAAGCCTATATTTCAAATTTTTAAAGTCTTTTTCACTTTTGAACTTTTTTTTTAATCTGTATAAACTCTCTTCATCCATTTGAATGCAAAATTTCGACCATCGTCGACAGTGATCGAAATCTGGTGATTCGCTGGATTGGAGGCCGCCATTTTCAATTGTAAAACGCACGAACCGACCCTGCTTCCACCTTCGAGAGCTCAGTTCACGCACTGACTACACGAAGCACACGAGAACGAAGTGCACGGAAATCTCCCAACACCGCTCACGGGCCGCACGAGAGCTACTTCGAACGGCTAGTGCGCGCACTCAGTGCAAAAAAATCACATCGAACGAATAAACGAATGCGCCTATTCTGTCCAATTGGGTCCAATTGTTCACTGCGATCGGATTCGCGGGGGTGGCAATCACTTGGTCCTTAGAACTGTGGCAACAACATATGGCATGTGATATATCATATGTTCGGAAATGATGAGAAAGGAAAGAAGACACGAGGTTTTTATATTTTCTACATATTAGATTTGAGAAAATTAATTTGTTGATTAAAAAACTTGGGGAGAGGAAAAAAGTGCAGATAAAGGAGTAAAAATAGACGACCGCAAAATCGTCAAAATTTAATTTATTTTAAATAAATGTATAAATGTATATTTGCTTCACTGCTACTGCTCCTCCTTGGACTTTTTACAAGATTTTATTTTCTTTGGGAAAACTTATAAAAACATCAAATCGCATTATCTCAAAAACTGTGCTTGCTAAATAAATTTCAAAATTATATTCGTATTCAGCAGAAACAATACTACCAAAATCACCAACTTTCATTCAATATACAAAAAAAATGTTTATTGGCCACTGTAATCAATGTTCAGAAAACATCTTTGCATAAATTCTTTATATACAGGGTGTTTCATAATTGGTGTCCCGTCTTTAGGTCCAAATAACGGCTCAAGGGGAACAGGTGGGGGGAAAATGAATATTGATTATTTGGTTTTGATGTCCACTAATTCCGAATAAGAACATTTCGCGTCCCTGGGGGTGAAGGGGTAAATTTTGAAAATTTTAATTTCGTAGGGGTAGGAGTAAGACCTCGTGTGTTATTTAGAAAGTTGTAGAGCATCATGTAAAATGTGGGTTTAGCCAAAAACCCAGTGAAAAACTCATGCCCTGCCCCCTTTATTGAGTGGGTAAAGTGAAAGGTATGGCTAACCGATGTAGATAAAAACCATACTTATTAGAAAACAGTAGGGCCTACATTTGGAAAATTAATGAGAATGAATGAGTCGTTACCCTGAAAAGCTAACAAACTCGACCGGGCTTCCCCCCCCCCCCAGGAAAAACATTATGAAATTTGAAAACTGTACATGGGAAATGGGAAACGTTTTTGTCCACATCGGCTAGCCATACCTTTCACTTTACCCACTCGATAAAGGGGGCATCGCATTAGATTTTTTCACCGGGTTTTTTGCTAAACCTACAGTTTACATGATGCTCTACAACTTTCTAAATAACACATGGGGTCTAACCCCTACCCCTACAAAATTAAAAATTTCAAAATTTACCCCTTCACCCCCAGGTACGCGAAATGTTTTAATTCTGAATTAGGGGACATTAAAACCAAATAATCGATATTCATTTTCCCCCAATCTGTTCCCCTTGAGTCGTTATTTGGACCTAAAGACGGGACACCAATTATGAAACACCATTGGTGCAGAGTAAGGTTTACATGTCCCCAAAGTGAGGGGGGGGGGAAGGGGTAAGAATCATATATTTTGGTTTATGTTTGATTGTTTACTCAAGAGATGGCGCCAGAGTTTGTTTATTTTTTTTTATATTGATCTTTCTCTTGAAACCGAAACGGACTAACTGTGCAGAAGTAGGACAACAAAAAAACCTCCGTTTTCCTCCGGATGTGTAGTAGTGTTTGCACATTTCAAGGCAGGAAACGCAAGTTTTTTGCTGTCCTGCTTCTGCGCAGTTACTCCAGTTTCGGTTTCAATGGAAAGGTCTCTTTAAAAATTCAGGGTGCGTCTGTAAATGTGTTTAAAACTTTTGAAACGCTTATCCTTGTGTACATACATGCACCAGATGTTCGTTCGGTTCAGGGTATGGTTTACATGTGCCGTGTGTCAGGTTGGCCCAAACGGGAAAGGGCAAAAATAATCATTTGCTTTTATCTGTCTGTCCATAGAGCCTACGATATGCGCGGATCAACAATGTAAGTCATGTCCTGCAATGCAGAGCAAAGTTTCTGCAACAATAGGCCATAAAAAAATTACTTTGGCTATGGTCATGGATGAAGAAATACAGGATTGGAAACTCCATTGTTTAAAGCGTGATTTTTTTTTTCACTGGCGCTCTCTGGCCATTTGCGTGGGCATTACTCTCTGTCTAGCAGACGACTTTACTTTTCCTTATTGGCCTCGATGGCTCAGTGGTAGCGTGATCGCCTCTGATCAACACCTCCTAGACAGAAGGCCTGATAACGGAAACGTCATGCAGTGTTACATCATTCATTAGTCGACCAAATTTAGGGCTTATTATTGGTCGACTAATGGATGATGTAACAGTGTATGACGTTTCCATTATCAGGCCTTCCGTCTAGGTGGTGTTGCTCTAATGCCCGTAGATGTAGCTTCGATCCCGGCTGAGTACGACGAGGATTTTTTCAGAGGGAAAATACTATTATATAAAAGAAAGAGCGAAAAATGTATACACTCACTTATTCAATTATTCAGTACGAAATCTCCAGAACTAAGAAGCCTACAAACTTGAAATTTGGCAGGTATATTTCTCTCGGCTTCTAGGTGAGGGTGATAGAGGGGTCAAATCTAAGCAACATTTAACTCTTATTTTTTTCTCTGGGGCATTGTTTTTGAGATAAAAAATGTTGAAAATCTACCTGCAGGAAACAGTTGTTTGGAATCTGTGGAGACACTTACAGACATTGGTATA
>JAHWFO010037536.1:1618-12758 GCA_023313115.1 Rhysida immarginata
TGTGTAGCTTATGAACAGTAACTTGCCATCCTGGAATTGTTCTGTCTTCTGTGTGCTGAAACATTTCTTTTATTTGCTTTTCCTCATGAAATTAAATGTGAGTATGATAATTTATGTTAATTTTTTGATTTGCATGCTTTACATGGTGGAAATATCAGCATTCAATTTTCCTTGTGTAGTGTGACTGTTTGTAAGCTACAAACAGTTCACCAGGTGATTGTGGGTGATTGGTTGGTCTGATTTGGATGATTTTTTTTTGTTTTGTTTGTTTTTTTTATGCTGAACAAGTTTGCAATTGGGTTTTTTTCTCTATCCCTTCCGGTTTTTGAGATAAATTTTGAATGTGTCCTAATTTGCATATTTTCCCAAAGACCATGGGATAGGCCACCCACAACTTCCTTTTCATTGAATTCATCAAAATTGACATATCTGCTTCGGTTCAAAAAATAAAAGGGGGGTTCAGACTTTTGTATTCGCCCTGTATACCAATTACACAGTAAACTGGTGACTTTACGGTAAATTTTGGAATTTTCCAGAACAGGATGAGGATGGTGCATGAAATAATTTGCATGCTTGGCAAACGGTATTCAGAAGAAAATAATACTCGGTGGTTACTTCCGAGACTTAAACCCAGGGTCTTTGGACTCTGTTGCTCTTGTATCCTCAATCTTGACGGAATCAAGGTTTTAATATTGCAGAGCTTGCAATGGGGATTGTGGGTGATGCGTTTCATCGGATATTGGTGAACTTTTTTTGTTTTGTTTGGAATTTGCTGTTGAACAAATGTGCAATTTGAATTTTTGTTTCTCACTTACGGTTTTGGAAATAGAATTTGGATGCGTCCTAATTTGCGTATTTGAAATGATGAAAGGTGCTCCATCGGATAGAGCACCCTCAAGGTTCCTATTTATGCCCTGTACTGGAATTTACATAACTACACTGGTATCCAAGAAAGGAAGGGGGTTAACATACTTTTGACTCACCCTATATAAACTCTGTAAGGAGTCACTCGGATAAATACAAAAGAATAATTACCTACACCTGTGGATGAGATGATATCTAAACGAACAGAGAATAACAAACCGCTTTTTTTTTCCACAAAAATTTTTTTTTTGTGGAAAAGCGGTTGGTTATTCTCTCTTTGTTTAGTGAGTTACTCGGAATTCAGTACACTTCATTGTTCGATTGTCATTCGGAATTTGGTCTAGGACAAGCAGTGATACCTCTTATTAAGAAATCAAAAGTATTGTTAAAGTAAATATTAGACACTGACTGTTCCATTTATATACAGTAGCGCTCAAAAGTATTTTGACCATCATGTTTAGAAAAATATCTTTTTCTCTTCCTAAGCAATTATATCAAAATATTTTGTTTTGGAAAGTAAATGATTTAATACATCTCTTGTGTTAATATAATACAAAATGAATGAATTGCAGTGTTTCTATAAGATTAAATGAAAATGAAGTGGTCCAAAAGTATTTTGACCATTGACAAATTTATATAAATTAGACACAACAGCTAGCCTAAAAGCAAAAAAATAACATTCTTGGGTCGAAAAATCTTTTAATATTTTGTTGCAAAGCCGTTTGCTTGAATGACTGCAGCACAACGAGTTGGCATTGAGTTAATTAACTTCTTAATAACAGTAGGTTCAATGGCGTTCCATTCTTCCTGCAACTGATGGAATAATTCAGCCTTGTTGGAGTGGGGCCGACTTTTAACTCTTCTTTTTACCTCATCCCACATGTGCTCAATGGGGTTTAGGTCCGGGCTCTGACTTGGCCAATCTAATATGCGGATCTTTTTTTTTAAGAGAAAGTCTTTAACGTGTTGTGATGCGTGTTTAGGATCATTGTCATGCTGGAAGATCCATCCTCTAGGCATGCTAGCTCTTGCATGTGAAATCATATGTTCTTCCAGGATAGTTTTGTACATGAAACGATCCATTAATCCGTTGATTTCAATTAGTGGTCCTACACCTTGAAGAGAAAAACATCCCCACAGCATCACACGTCCTCCATGTTTCACAGTTGGAATTTGGTATCTGACGTTATTTCTTTTATTAGTTGGTCTATGTACATACTGAACACCATCAGATGAAAACAAATTAACCTTAGTTTCATCACTCCATAAGATCTTTGCCCAGTCTTTTTGAGTCCAGTCTTTATGGGATTTCGCAAACTGCAATCGCGCCATCCGGTTTTTTGTACTTATTAGTGGCTTTTTACTACCATGTCGACCAAACAGTCCCACTTCATTTAAGCGTCGTTTCACAGTAAAAGTATGCACATTCACACCATGATATTCTCGAATTTCATTGTTGATGTTGGCAGCACTCATTCGTGGATTCTTCTTGGAGTAGTTCTGGATGACTTTGTCTTCCCTAGGAGTTGTTTTTCGGGGACGTCCACTTCGGGGTTTCGAATCAAAACTTCCAGTCTGTTTGTATTTCTTGTACCAAACGCTGACAATTTGTTTGGAGATCCCAAACCGGCGTGCAGCATCCGCCTGAGTTTCGCCATCTTTAATTGCATTAATCACCTTCGATTTGAAATCTTCAGAGAACTCCTTCTGCTTGGGCATTCTGGATAATAGTCTCTTCGAATAAAGCAGCAGAATATATGTGATAACTACTGTATAAATCCTCTTTTATGTGGAGTCAAAATACTTTTGGACTGTTCCAATTTGAATTTTTTTTACAAAAAATTAATTAAATTAGTAATTTGCATAATTTTTAGAAAACTTGTGTTATTCATCATTTACTTTCCTTTACAAAATATTTTGATGTAATTGGTTCGAAAGAAAAAAAGATATTCTTGTAAACATGATGGTCAAAATACTTTAGAGCGCTACTGTATGAGTACTGTATATTTTTAAACTAAAATCACTACTGCAGATAAAGGGATACTTCGCTTAAATGGATATTTTCTTCCGATCCCAAAGATACGACAGTACAATTTTAAATATTAAGAATTTTATTTTTAAAGCGTTTTGTTTTTTTTTATAAAAAGAATATCAACAAAGTCCTTACGCATTCCTTCAGGTGCTACACAAACTTCTTCACATTCTTCTTGAGTATCAAATCTGTTCTCATTCCCATCACAGCCTCCATACAAAAACCGACTACAGCCACCAAAGTCCATGTCAAAAAACCATTTCACTGTGAAATTGCTGCATCCACCTCTCTCCTTAGGTAGTCCACATACCTCTGAATAAAATAAATAATGATTTAATTTTAAATGGTTTATCTAATTACTATCTAATCTAAATATCTGACTACTTACCTAGACATTAAGGCAGTATTGGTTAAATCTTCATAAGCACTAAATTTTACTTAAAGGGGGAGTCCAGCCAAGTATGAATCGTGTCTAAGATTTAGCAATGTTATAGGATATCTGTAAGGTATACTTTGTTTCGATAATAGATCGATAACAATCACAAAATTTGGAAATCCGCATAGAATTGGTGATGCGCACATAGAATTATACAGAGTGAACTGACATCTGATCACCAGTGCGTGTTTTCGCTATTGCAGCTGTGCTGGTGAAAAGCTACACACAAATTTAAACGATGGAGAAAAAATCCATCGATACAGCCCTACATGGTTGAAACCGAGTCTTACATCCCTCCCACTGATGAAGAAAACACCAGCAGCGATGAAATTATACACTGACTGCTCAATTGAAAGTGGACAGTTCCAATTTTAGATGTTTTGTCGAACATCTAGAAAAATATTTGACGAATTATCATGAAACTTCAGGGGACTAAAGAACATGTTACACCTCATACATTTCCGTAAGGTTTTGTCTCGAAAGCAAATAGGGGACCAGCAACAAATTGAACAAAAAATAATGTTTGGGATCACCCTGTAAAAAAGAATGCCTGAAATGCGTTGTAACTGCAGCATATGATTATGAGATTTCTTTTATTTATCTGAGTTCATTTGTATAAGAGTAGCATGTTGTCAACATGGATTTCGTCAAGAGAAACGGCTCTCGATGAGAGAGAAGGCGGATGACGTGGAAAAGCGAGCTGACGTCGGGCTCGTCATCCCGAAGGAATCACGTAATGAGGAGAGATCAAGACAAAAAAAGCTAAGATGGAGCGAAGGAGGTAGGAAGCAAAAGTACGGTCTTCGATATAGAAAAAGCGACGGAAACCCAAGTCGGGGTCGCCGACAACGCGGACTCCATGCGACAAGCGACGGCTGTGAATCCATTGTCAAGCGACGGGGAGAACGACGATAATTGCGTGAAGACGGTCGGCGATCGACACGCACACGAGGGCGTACGGTGACGAGTGGAGCCGCGAGTCGACACAGGATCCGGCCGAATGACAAGGTAGATTGAAAAAAGCCATTGAACGGCTGATACATTTCCTATGTTCGCCCTCGCAAACGACGGGGAATTCAGCGAGCTCCGACGAACCTCCTCTCACCGTGAAAGAAACGGAGACCGACGATGGATGGAACCAAAAGAACGAAAACGGCGGAATGCGATGTCGTCGAAGTTGCTCGTGCTACGAAAGACTGATAACCCGTATCGACAGGGTGAGTAACCTAACCATATTTCGTTCTGTTCTTCAAGCCACCGTAATTAGACAATTTCGAACTGTCTTTTACTCCGACGCGAATGAACTCTCGGGAAACGACGAGGCCTTGTGTGTTTTTCCATTCGCAATTAGTGTCTATTGTCTAAACAGCACAGGTGGAATTATTCCAGGGTGCTCGTCCGCTTTTCCTTAGACTTTTATTTAATCACGGACACTGATAACCGAATTTAGACTCTAATGTTTCCCGACTTTGAATTGCGTTTGTACACGGCGAACCAAGTGTCATAACGACCTTACTTCAGTTACCGAAGCACCGAATACCGACGAGGCGTAACCGTTAATTATTATTTCTCTTGTGCGTGTATTTAAATTTAGAGCAATTCGCTAATTGTGTTGCTGTTCTGTGATATTACCATTGCAGTGCGACATTTCTTTGTGACGGCTGTTAAAGTTCGACGCTGATCTGCAATTCGGTTCACTTCAGTTCTCCTGTCGACATAAGTGCGTCACGCCCAGCAGTGCTCAAGTTTAGTGTGCATATATGTGTCATATCACCAGATGGAGCTGGTGAGCAAAATGCCATCTGATGACATAACAGGTGGTTCTAGGTTAATTAGTAACCATGCAAAAGATAAAAATTATAACAATTAACAAATTTAACAATATTTTTCAACATTTTTTAATCATTTACGAAAATCTGTTGTAATGTTCAAGATATTCAAAAACTAATTCACTTAAAATAATTGGAAATTTTATCAAAAACATTTATTAAAAGTCTTTTTTTATATTTATCAAAAATATTGCAGTCATTTATATTACCATGGCATTTAGAGTTACATATTATGTTCTTTGAGCGACATTTGCATTTTTTATCAATGCAGTACTTTTTACAATGACACCTTACAAATGACACCACAAAAAATTGGACTTGCAGATTCTTCTATTACTAGTGATATACCGTGTGTTTCAAAATTTCCCGAACGCAGGAGATGACTTTCCCTGCATAACATACTATTGTGCACGTATGCTGAAGGGCTGGTAGACAGGAGACACTGACATTCGAATTCATTTTTTCAATTAATGGATGCTCCCAGTCGTTATGAATCCCGTTATTTATTTTACATGAATGTAAATAGGCGAACATGAGAGTGAAATAAAAGGTTTAAGTAAAAAATACTAGAAGTTTTATTTTTAAAACCTACGATATAAAACCTATGGTATACCGTATAATATTCCCTGATCGCTGGATTGGCTGAAGGAGGAGCATTGAGTGGCCGCCTCGATCCCCGGATCTTTCCCTGCTTGACCTTTTCGGCATGCCACTCTTTCTTATGGGGCTATGTTAAGCACGGGTCTTCGAGACACGCCCTCCAAGCATTAACGAACTGAAGGAAGGAATTAGGCAGGTGACGGCAAATATTCCTCAGGCAATCCCAATCAATGCCTGTACTGCGTTTGAGCACCGACTAGCGTATTGCCAAGAGGTGAACACTTTGAGCAAATGGTGTAATCTACGTGTACCGTTTTCTTTGGGAATGTAAAAATAAAATAAACACATTTGAGAACTTTGCCTCTATGTAAAACTGATTTTATGTAATTTATTTCAGGACATGGTTTACTTTTGTGGTTGGCCGAACATTACTCCGGCTTCCGTAAGTTACGCATTCCCTACATACAGAAGGGGCAGTTCGGGAACTTTTGAAACACACGGTATATGCTTCTATAGAAACTGAAGAGGAATTACAAGAATTAGTGCAATCTACCTCCACAAATGATGATCAACAAAACCAGATTATTAGAGAAAATGATAATAATGATGAAAATGAAGTATTGCAGAAAAAGATGAAATCATACAATAATCGACAAAGAAAAATATTTTAAGAAAAAATTGCGTTATTTGTGAAAATGAGACTTCAGGAGCCCACAGACTTCAGGAGACTGTAGTGAATAGGTTAACGTTATCTGTGTAGAATGAGGGATTTGGTGCAAACGTTGCTTGCAAGCTGTTTAAAAAAGAACAGCATCAATGCTGAAAGAAAATGTGCTAAATCAGGCCCATAAAATGATTATACTATCCAACTCCAAACTTCCTGCAGTTGGAATTGGTTCCAATGTTTTAGTTAGAGCACCTGAAGTTGATAGAGGACGTGCAGCTCCCGACAATCGACAATCGAGCAGTGTAGTGAAACGTTATTCGAGTGGCACTTGAAGCTAAGCTTCCATAATCTCACCCTTCCTAAATAAATGCCAAGGGAATTACACTGAAGTAGTTAAGAAGCGTGATGAACCCATAAAGGTCATCCATAATATGAAGTTCCCAGAAATGTTATAAACATGAATTCATCAGGTCTCTATCAATTAGGAAACAAGGAAAGTCTTGAATGAAATGCAACTCCATTAGCATTCAAGACATACCCCCAGAATCAACATTAACACTTCGTTCAGCATCTATGTTATCATCGGGAAGTCAACAAGGATTTGTAATGTGTCATTGTAAAAAGTACTGTATTGATAAAAAATGCAAATGTCGCTCAAAGAACAAAAAATGTAACTCTAAATGCCATGGTAATAGTTCTTGTAAAAATAAATGACTGCAATATTTTTTGATAATTATAAAAAAAGACTTTTATTAAACGTTTTTGATAAAATTTCCAATTATTTTAAGTGAATTAGTTGTTTGAATATCTTGAGCATCACAACAGATTTTCGTAAATGATTAAAAATTGTTTTAAAATATTGTTATACTTGTTAATTGTTACATTTTTGTATATGGTAAATAATTTTATTACCAATTTATATAACAAAATAATTGAAGATAAAAAAATAGTAACAACAAAAATGTTTTATTTTTTACCCATATTACAAACCACTCTGTTGTATCACTTGTATCACTGCAAATACTAACGTTTAGAACGCGTTATGGCTTTTCTTAATCATCACAACGCGTAGTGGCCAAATATTATGAGAGCCACGACGCGAATTTTGTGTCGTGGTCTTTTTGAGTTTGCCACAACGCGTTGTGGCTATTTTTAAAGAACCCACAATGCGTCGTGGACGTTTTATTCGCTCAATGAGCGTTTTCGTTCTTTGAGCCTAACATTTATATAGACTAGCTGAAAACCCTGCGTCGCCCGGGACTTTACTTATCCTCTTGTTGGATTGACCTGCCTCAGATTAAAATATCCATTTTCACCACCTGGAAATATCACTGTATACTTTAGATCTCATCTTTCCTTCGAAGTTTCCCTTGCCCCTGACGTAGAAGTTCTTATACCATCCTGCTCTAGACGAAGCTCCCCTTGTTCAGATGTTCCCGATGCCCATTTGTCTTTAGCTGCCCATTTGTTCCCGATGCCTAACCTAACCTTTCCAAACACACAAGCAAATGCACAAACTTTTGTTCTGGACATTTGTTAGAGGGCTCAAGGGAGACACGTGTTTCTCCTTTGCCTCCTCGATAGACACTTCCCTATCCTTATCGTCTACTATACTCATTTTATGTTCAGTAGCATAAAATGAATGTTTTGTCATTGCATCATAATTTTATGCTCATTCTATCATGCTATCCTATACTCGAGTTTTTTAAAATAAAGTTCGGAAGTTGGTAGATCTGCTCATGAAATGTCAGATATTGGCGAGACTCAGTAGCTTTTACGTACATCTTTTACTGTGGCTAAAAGAAAAATTGCCTCCCGACCAAATTGACGATATTATTACTGCAGAAATTCCTGATGTCATCAATGACAATAAACTACATGACACTTATCAAAAACATGATCCACGGGCCATTCGGGCACACAACAAACACAATCATCCCCGTGCATGAACGGTAAGTGAACCAGGAAGTACCCCCGGGCGCTACTGATGCTATTTATCTCCAATCATACAAAATTTGAATAAAACAAACGTCAATAACTATTCACAAAGCAAAAATAAAATCCGAATTGCAAAGCAAATCGAAGTCAGTGAGAATAGCCAAAACGTATTAATATCAATACGAAACCAAACAATAGCATCGCAAATTAAACAACTCTAAACCCGTAAAACACAGAAGATAAACATCAATAATTATACAACAGGTAACCCCTTAGGGCCTAGATCAGACGTGTCCGGCGCGTCAAACTATAACGCTAAGGTGAAGTTCGGCAGACACGACGTAAAGCGCGTTTTAAACAGTTTATTTCTTATATTGTGGTTTTAAAATAAAGGCAGCACCATCTATTGACAAAGTTCAGAACTAAAGTGTTATTATGGTAACATTAATGTTATTAGGTTTGGTCACTTCACAAAATATTGGGCAAACCTATCCAAAAAGGGGTTAAACTGCATGGTATTTATCTCTAATTTATCTAATCGCTATTTGCCTTTATTCTTTAAGCCACTGTTGAAAACTGTGTTGAATAATAAAAATTCTAAGTAATGGTTTAAGATAATTAGGTTACAATAACTGAATGAAATACTTTTTTAAAATTTGAAAATTGACATTTCAAAAAACAGAGAAGTCATCATATAATTTTATTTTCAGATACATGATTTTACTTTTCAAATGTAAAAACCATGTTATCAATGAAAGGATATTACCTTTGGTTTTATATATATATATATAGATTAGTTATTTCGATAAAGACAAGTTTAACAACCAGATTCAAAAAATACACGATACTGCCATCCGATACTCGTAGAATTAGTCGATACTTTGGATACTGCAAGTTAAAGTACTTGTTGCAATCGGCATCGGTATCAGCACATCACTCGAGCAGTGTAGGGATCGGGGAGATAACTTTGAAGGGGTTAACATTTCCATTGTCTGATTTTTTCCAATATAGGGTTACACCATCAATCTGGTTTCTTTATTGCCACATCTCGTATAACATGAGGTTTTTTTGCAAGGCATTGTTGCAAAAGATACATGAATACTTGCCTGGAAAATTTTTTCGATGCTTACATGAATATGCAAGAGAGTCAGTAGGGCTTCACTGCACTATTCCAAAATTTATTTTACATACACAGTTGCCTCTTCATAAGTCGGATAAGCCTATTCCAAGCCCTTATTGACTTATAGATTTTCCAGATTAATGGAATTAGCTTTTGTTGGCAAAGAATTCCCAACCGACATTGCTGAAAGTCATTATCTACCGTTTTAGTTTTCAAGGAAAAGTAGTCGACCTGTAGAATTTCCGGAATTGTAGACGGACTGTATAACGTTGTCTTTTTGGTAATAAATAATTTGGGCTGTGGAATCCTTTCTTATAAACAAGCATGATTGGTTAGCCCTGAAGAAAATCCCCAGACTTTTGGAAATTCAAATTTAATGAGCCCATAAATTTTACTTGATTTTTCAACGGATCATAAATTTTGGGCTCAAATCTGCCCTCAACTTATACAAGAGCGTGTATGGTAAGCTTTTTTGCTGAAGGAGATTTAATTACAAATTGATTTTAACTTGTTTGACTTAAAATCTTACCTTGAATTTCAGTTTTGGCACAGGTCTGCTCACATTCCGATTGAGTCCCAAATCTGTTATTGTTTCCAAGACAACCTCCATAATAAAATTGGCCACATTGACCACTTGGGTGATCATAGTAGTAGAAGATTTTATGATCTTCACAAGGACCAGCTACTTTAGGTAGATGGCATGCATCTGCATATAAATTTAAGAGGATGTTTATTAGGGAAAAAGCCTACAGGCATAGGGTTATCAAACTTTTTTTTTTAATTTTCTTTTATACAGTCGAACCTCGATATCAGGATACATGATAAAATAATAATCTGCTTGTAAGGATACAGTCCCGTTTTTCTTTAGTTGATTTCAATGCATTTTAATTCCGCTTAAGAGGATACTGGATAAAAGGATAATCTGCTTATAAGGATAAATTTCTATGCTAAAATTTGTGTTGAACTCCGGTTAAACGGATAAAATAATTCTAAACGCATGGTGATGCCATTGGCAGACACATTCTCTCTACTGGTTCTGGTAATTGGAGACACATTCCGTACACCATAACTCGCCTATAAATAAATGCACATGAACTTGACTTTCATTCTTGACCTCCATTTTCTCTGCCTTGACAGAGTTTGTCACACTAGCTATTTACGAAAGAGAATTTTCAAGGAATAAATCATCCCCTGGTCAAGGGGCTGCAACTGGGGAATTTAACTTCTATATTCGTCAACGACAAATTTCGTGGCAGCGTATGTGACACACAGTTATCAATAGATAAAATAGCATTCCAGTTTTCTTTCTTGAATTCATTTTTGCATGTTCGTAAGCATTATGTAAAATACGCTTATGAGAGCGCTCCACTTAAAAGAGAGCTCCGCTTAGAAGAGTCGTGCATAACTCGAATGCAGGTTTTAGGTGTCATTTTTTGTCAAATATGTAAATAAGGACACACCCAAATTCTATCTCGATAACCGTAAGAGATACACTAAAAATTCCAATTGCACGTTTGTTCAACAGCAAATTCCAAATAAAAAAAAAAGCTCACCAAAATCCGATGAGCGAACTCTCCAACATGACAATCGGCTCTTCTACTATTTGTTGCTTACAAACAGTCATCTGATAGAAAGGTAGTCTTTCCATCAATCC
>JAHWFO010037538.1:0-10490 GCA_023313115.1 Rhysida immarginata
TTTTTTTGTTAATCATCTTTGTTTTTTTTTCTCTTTCAGTTTTATTTCCTGCGTCGCTCATCCCATTTTAGGTCTTCCCCGGGTAACTGGTTCCCTAACCGTTCGTTAGTCCTTGTCTCTGCGGTGTTTTAACGTCCGGTCATTGCCTCTGTATTTATGGTTTTTGTGTTTTTATGATAACCGTGCTTACATGTTTTGTGTTGTTTAGCGTGTGGTATGTTGTTTGTGGTTTTCGTATAGGTGAGTTACACTTAGTTCCTTTGCCAAAATTGCTCTTTTCTTTTGAGTTGTTTTAATTTTTATTCCTTTTTATTCTTTTATTAATTTTTGATTTATCCTTTTTTTTACTACGTTATAAACTTCATTTCATTTTTTTTCTCCCTTTTATTATTTATCCTTGTCCGACTTTTCGGCCAAGCCATTTATGCTCTAGTGAAACCTAATTTTATTTTTTGAAAATTCGACTGACCGTCGAATGCAGAGTTTCCCTCGATTTCATGAACTTATCTACTGGATGCTCCTACTTCAACGTGATTTTTGATGTCTTTGCTACACCAGATGGCTTTGTCTCATGAATTCAAGTTTTTTTGTTACTTTTGTTTCTTTTTCGACTTTATTTTATTTCCAATACAATAGTTTGCCGTTAATTCTTTTCTTTTGTAGTTTTTCTGTGACTTCATTTTAACAGTGGACTCTACATCAAGACCTCACCGCTTCTCTGGGAATGCTTCGACCTACCAAGTTGGTCTTTGAATCCGTTGCCTTCTCTTTTTCATACTAGCGAACCGCCTGTTCATTGTGGGATCGTCTGTCTTATGTTATCTTTTGGCCGACGTCTCAAGCTGTCATTAAAATTATGATCATTGTTTGACTTTTTATTAAGTCTCAGTAAAAAAAAAAAATATAAAAAAAACCGCAATAAAGGAAATTTATTCAATTGGACGATTTTGTTAGGTCCTCCTGTTAATCTTAAAGCTTAAAAAGAATTATTTGTCTTTTTTTGGGTTAACAATAGTAATTTATTGTCCATGACAACTTCATTATTTAGGTCATTCAAAGACAATCTACGACGCCTTTTTGATTTTGCTCTATAATTGACGAATTGGAGATAGTATGCTTAATCTTCAGGACTTTTCTAGATAGAATTTCTAGTCTCTTACTAAAAGCTTCAATTAAATTTAATAAGCTTCAATTAAAAATCAACTTTCTTTCCTAATATTACTTCACTTTTTCGGCGGTATTTTGGCTGTACGTGTCAGAAAACGAAATGTACTTTCTTGCACGCTACACCAAGTACATTAAGGAGCCAACTAATGCTTGATAGGGAAATGACTTCATTTCTTCACTAATTTTCTCACTTGATTTTGGTTTTTCAAGCTTGTTGTTAGCTTTTAACGGAGTCTTTATTGCTTTGCAGTTAGTGATGTTGAATCGTTGTAATACCTCCTTGATGTATTTTTGCTGGTTCATAATTATTGAGCCATGAAGTTCTTGCTTGAACTTGATCCCTAAATAGAAATCAATTCGCCCCATGTCTTTCATTTCAAATTGATTCCTCAAGCATTCTTTGCAAATCTCAATGGTCTTCGCGTTTGTTGACGCAATTATTAAATCATCAACGTAGACTGTTATTAACCCTTTGCTTGTCAGGAACTTTTTCCCTTTATATCCTGCTGGTGTCATGCATCTTATTCCCAAATTGCCACTTCACTGCATGTAATTTCTCTAATCCTTTCCTGGTTTTCCCCTCATCTATTGTTGTCCCCAACCATCGTTGAATTGCTTACCCTCATCTATTGTTCTCTTAGCAAGGGGAATTTTAGCCTACTACTTCCTTGTTCTACGATTGTGTCAAAATTATAAAATTCATCTACAATTTTTATAAAATTCATCTTTTTACTAATGTTTAAAATTATAAAATAACAAAATTGGAATAAAAATTTTTATAACTATTTATTTTAATTACAAGGTAATTACAAGTTTAAGAAAATTGCAAATAATATACAAATTATTTTAAAATTTTGCATCTATATTCATGGAACTATGATATGAAGATAGCGTATCCAATCAGATCATCACTATTTATGGAAATTTCCATCGATGTTTTGTAAACTACCATCGCTGGCAATCGATGTTTTGTAAGCTACCGTCGCTGGCAATCGATGTTTTGTCAATTACCGGCGTTAGCAATCGATGTTTTGTAAACTACCATCGCAGGCAATCGATGTTTTGCAAACAACCGTCGCTGGCAATCGATGTTTTGTAACCTAACATCGCTGGCAATCGATGTTTTGTTGACTGCCATCGCTGGTAGTCGATGTTCTGTAAACAACCATCGCTGGCAATCGATGTTTTGTAAAATTGATCGATTGATCGACTAATAAAACCATCGATGGATCGATAGTTTTCGATGGATCGCACACCACTAATATAGGACGTAATGTCTCCCGCATCATATAAATATATAATTTCTCCTTTTTATAAGACCTACCTACTCCCAATAATAAAAACGTTAGGAGATTCATTATTTGTGAAGAGAAAAATTATTTGATACAATAATTATATCATGTTCATGATATATATTTTTTCATAGTTTTTTTTATTGAATAAATCCTATAAGTATGAAGCGGGATTGATTTATAAACATGAATAAAATACGAATGATAAGCCCTTTTATATTATCTATTTTTACGCATTTATTTTTCGACATTTAGGCCTATTTCCCGCATTCCTACTAAAATATTTCATCTTTTTACATCTCTATTTATTCAAAGTAATAAAAATATTTTTTATCTTTTATTTTTTCTTATTTATATTTGAAAAGAATTAAAATTTACCCTAATTTTCCCCTCCATCTCTTGTTTGGTGTGTGCTCCGCCCTCGTCCATTGTTGTTTCCCCTCTTCATTGTTTCCCTCTGTCTATAATCCAGTCTCCCCTTCTGAATATTTTCCCCTACTTCCTTGCTGCCCCTTACATGTATGTCATGTTAACGACACCATTAAACACTTTTTTTTTTACATGGATGTCATGTTAACGACATTCAAAGGGTTAAAGTGATGCCATGCTTGTCTTGTCGAATGTAGAGACAGGGGTCAGCATCGCTTGATCTGAAATTCAATCTTCTTAAAGATGCGTCAAGGGAACGATACCATTGACGACCAGATTGCTTTAATCCATAAAGTGCTTTTAATAATCGCAGC
Organism: Rhysida immarginata; assembly: GCA_023313115.1. Taxonomy (NCBI): domain Eukaryota; kingdom Metazoa; phylum Arthropoda; class Chilopoda; order Scolopendromorpha; family Scolopendridae; genus Rhysida; species Rhysida immarginata. The sequence goes on from JAHWFO010037538.1 coordinate 3,203, forward strand.
ACTTTTCCCTTTTCAATCTTTTCGTGCTCGTATAAAACATCATTTAAACTTTCTGGCGATTCCATATAAATATAAATATAAATATCTGTGTCTAGGTCACCATATATAAATATATAAATATCGTAACATTACGTTGGATGTCTGGCCACTTCGGGGGACGTCTTCTACGGTGTTCCGGCCTCTCGGAAGCGATTAAACCACTCATAAACACACTTCAAAGTAATAGCACTTTCTTTGTAAACTGTTGTCATCATTTCATGAGTCTCTTTCGTTCGCTGATCCATTTTGGGTTTTTCCCGCGCGTACTAAGCCTTCTCTCTTCAATGTCCTGTTTAAACACAATAAACACACACGCAGTGCTGATTCTCTCAAATTTGTTTAAACATGTCTCGACCTGTCTGGGGCACGATACGACGCTAGTGTACTCTTACGACCGTTAGCAATTTGACGTCATTCACCGAACTTTATTGTCACAGGTTGTAAAAGAGTAGCACAATATTTTAAAACACTGGGGGGGAATACAATCCGGGCAACAACCTTTATAAAGGTTTAACTTATAAAGAATATTATATACCTCTTCAAAGGTAACGTGGCAAGACGATAGGGGAAAGGAGGTATCCTCCTGAGTGATGCAATGATTAGGGTTGTCATTTGCGGAATTAGGCGTATCATTCCCAGTGAATACAGAGGCAAAATGTTGTGCAAATATAGCTTTAGGATCACTTACTGATGCATCGTTATGCTTAAGTATACGGGTATGTACTGAAGAGCCTTGGCAGTTACGAATGAAACTCCAAAATGACTTCGGATTATTTGGAAGAGATTCCTGGATTCGGGAAGTATAATCTTTAAAACAGTGCCTAGTGAGGCCACGACAGCGTCTACGGATGGAAACAAACTTGAGGTAATCAAATGAACGCAGTGATTGCTTATATTGCTTATGCAAAATCTTTTTTTCAATTCTAAGCGCTTTGAGCGATGAGGAAATCCAACAAGGGAAATTGTCGTTACCAGTTTTCTACTTGGAGTATGGCGTAAGATAATCTCTCTTAAGATATTACTAAACATAGTAAAAAGGTCATTAACATCCGAGTTCCAGTTCCAATTCACCCAATCAACCATAGCCAAATCGAAGAAAATATCATAAAGTCTACAATAACGAAAATTGGGAGTATTAACCTGCGCTTTCCCGTTATTTATACATCTCGTAGGGAAGAGAATAGATGGGCTGGAAGAAGAAGATCAATTACAATAGGATCAGTATCTTTCTGAACCACAATTTCACTGACAAAAGAAAAGATCAAGTTGAGTAAGACACCTCTTCTATTTTTGACGTTGTTTACTTGATGAAGATTATAATAGGTGGTCATATTCAGTAAGGCCAGTGATGAGGAGGATACCGACACAATATCAGGATTATTCCAGTCGGTATTGGGCAGATTAAAGTCACCAAGAATTAAAACATGTGTATCAATTTGATTGCGTGAAATTGCGTGAGAACAAACAAATGAAATGGTGTAACTTACATATACTGTTTCCTTTGGGAATGTAAAAATAAAATAAACACATTTGATAACCTTCCCACTATGTAAAACTGATTTTGTGTAATTTATTTCAGCACATGGTTTATTTTAGTTGTTGGCCAAACGTTACTCCTACTGTCATAGGTTAGACTTTCCCTACATACAGAAGGGGCAGTTGGGGAACTTTTGAAACACACGGTATTTGGAAGTATTAAACAAAACAAAAATAAAATTTTTTAATATTTTTAACTTTTATATGAAGAAATTGTAAAATTCTTAATTTTAACTGTAAAATGACATGTAAAAAATTATTATTCAATAAATGAATATTTGTAATAAAAATAAGAAATTTTTCATTATAATAATGAATCTATTACCTTTTGACTAAATGAATAATTATAATAACTAAGATCCCCCAATGATCGAAATTCGATCACATTTCTGAGAAAAAAAAATATATGTATTATTGTTCTAGCCTCAATCGAGCTTTTAAATACACTTTGAAGAATGAAAAATAGATAACACAATAAACACCCAAAATGATTTGCATGACATTTCTGACACTCCGGAATCATTTCACCGCAATGATAACTTAGAAACTTTCTCAGAATAATATTTAAAGCACATCTAAAGGTATCTTTTAATATATCTATCGAATTATTATCTAAATATATAACGGTCGTAGAAATGAAAACGAAAATTTGGGGGGGGGGGGGAAGACCACCTGTAGGATCGTAAGTTTTTGTTTTCAACAACTGCAGAACCCCATGTGCAAATTGAACAATAGGTTGCAAGTGTTGCATCGCGTGAGAAAGAACGATAGCTCGCGCTTCGAAGCTTTTCGAGTGATCGCTTCGTCCAAACAACAAAATGGAGTCACCGAAACAGGAACAGAGAGCAGTAATTCGTTTTTTGACATGTGAAGGAATTTCAGAAACTGAAGGAATGTTCATCGTCGTATGCAGAACATATATGGAAATGACTGCCTAACTTTCACTCGTGTTTGGGCATGGAGGCAAGAGGTTTTCGGAGGGAAGGTCATCATTCCAAGATGATCAACGACATGGACAAACAAACCGCGCCATGACGGATGATTCCAAAGCCAAAATTGACGCTGTCTTAAAGGAAAACAGAAGAGTGACAATCGATGTCGTGGTTGCTAAAATTGGCCTTAGTCGTGGAACTGTTCACTCCATTATCAGGAACGATCTGCACTACAGAAAAATCTGTGCACAATGGGTCCCGCATCATTTGACATCAGAACAACTTGGTGTTCGAATGGCCATGTCCCAGCAACATTTGATACGCTATGAACAGGAAGGAGAGAGTTTTCTCGACAGAATCCTTACAGGGGATGAAACTTGGTGCTTTCATTTCCAGCCCGAAAGCAAACGTCAAAGTCGTCAATGGAAGCATTATGGGTCACCACCCCCGAAAAAATCAAAAGCAAACGTAAACAACACGGTTGACCGTGTTTTATGATTGCAAAAGCCCGATGTTACTGGACTTTCTTAAGAAAGGCATCACAGTTAACGCAGCACGATATCGGGAAACATTGAAGGCACTGCGCGCGGCCATCAAATGCTTCTTCTCCACAACGCGCGTCCTTACTCCTCGAAAGCAACGGTAGACCTCATCAAAAAGATCAACTGGGAAGCAATGCAGCATCCATCTTACAGCCCTGACTAACTTATCCCAATGTGACTTACACGTGTTTGGGGATCTCAAGAAACATCTGAAAGGTCGCAGGTTTCAGTCGGACGATGAAATGAAGGAAGAGGTTTTGGAATGGTTCCACACGCAACCGAAAGACTTCTTCCATAAAGGAATTATACGCCTTGTTACACAGTGGGATATATGTCTTAACGCATTTGGAGAATATTTTTAAATTCCTTGTATACACTTTGGATAAAGTAAATAATTTTCGTTTTCATAAATACGAATATTTATATTTACGCTAAATTGTCCCTCCTTATCTTTGCGTCTCTCCCCACTGTAGAAAATTAAGGTCTGTTTCAGGGCAAAAATCGATAACTTTTTTATTACTAAAGAAAGAGTGTTAAAATTTTGCACAAACATAAAGTAGTATATGACGCTTCCAATGAATTGCTTTTTATTAAAAATTTTTCGTAATATTAAATTTTTTAAAAATAAATAAAGATCAGAAACTTTAAAATTGGTATTTATTTAATTTTTAACTAAAAATATTACTTTCAAAGTGTAAAAAAAATACCTTAAAATAGCTTAGAAATCGACGAAAAAAAAACAAAATGCTTACTTACTAACTATAGAAATATTTTGAATAGTTGGCTAATAACAATTTTTAAGCAGTTGTTTCTGTGGAATAATGTATAGGTACATTATAGGTACTATATTATACTTGGGCACCTTCAGATTCTGAAGTCAGTTCGTTGACTTTCAAAAGCTGCAAAGTATTTTCATCCTGTTCCTGCACATATTTGTTAAACTGTTTTCTAATGCTTTTAAATGAACATCAAAAATGATTTGAGTTAATTTGATATTTTATAGTTAAAAAAAAAACAATAAAAAAGGCAATGCTACATGCATTAACAAATATGGCGCACAACCTGTTCCTTAATGCTATCTTTTTTAAAACGCTTTTACCTGTGCTAACGTGAACAAATACACAAACAAAATATATTGTGCACATCTACGGCACAGGACCTTTCCAACCATAAAAGTGTAATACAAAAAATGCGTTCCCGTATTTATATAGACTGGCAGAGGTACCCAGCATTGCCGGAGATAATTAGACTTGTAGGTAAACAGAACAATCTCAAAAAATTAAATTATAACTCCAAATTGGTTAAATAATAACTCAATCAATAAAACGAAGAGCAAAAAGACTATCCATTCTACGAAAAATACGAAAAATACGAATTCTAGGTGATATACCGGCACTAAATCTAAACTCTTCTTCACTTGACTCATCACTGCGGAGCATCACCAGATATTTTAAACTCAAGTTTTTCTTGCCGTTGACGTAGAAGCTCTTATACCCTCTTGCGTTATTCGAAACTCCCGTTGTTGAGATGCTTCAAATCCTGTATAGCTTTTTCTCTTTTACTTGCAGAATTTCTATGATCAATACTCGTTCTTTCTTTCTTTTCCAGACACATGAATTTTTGCCAGTCGTTTAGATGTTAGATAGGAGCTAAAGGGAGACACGCGTGACTCCTTTGCCTCATCAATAGATGCTGTCTTATTAATGTTCAGTCACTGCATCCTCATTTTATATGCTCATTGTTAATAATTCTTGGAAACGAATGTTCAATCATCGCATTGTCAGCATCTCAGTTTCCAAAAAATAAACATTCCCACAGAATATAGTCAAAATGTATATTTATGACATGTTTGGATCTGATGTGCTACCAAATAAGCTAGGTGATAACCCCGGCGTGACTCGGACTTTTTTTTTTTTTTGATTAAATTTTGAAATATTTTACAAATAATCACATGAAAACGCTTAGAATTAATACAGTAAAATTCGTAATGAAAATTCGAAAAAAATTTTTTTAAAGGCTCACAATGAATGGACCTCTGTAAATAATTTCTTACTCACGTAATCTTACTTTACATGTACAGATGATGTCGTGGCAGTTCCCATTCTTCTCTCGATATCTTGAAGCAAAACTTGGCCATTCTTCACTTTTTGTAGTCTAGCGGTCGCCGATTCTTCTATTTAGTTGCTTACCATTTGCTCAATACAGCACAGAGCTGAAAGTGTGCTTCCTGTGTCGTCTTTCCACTCTTTTTCAATAGTCTGCTAACTCTCCATTATCTCCAATTACTGATGATTTTTAAAGATTTTCAAGAAATTGTTAAGTACTAAGAACTCTGAGTAACTGGAATTCTATGCATTGTTACAAATTGAAACTTATCTATATTGTTGGTCATGAGATATATATTGTTGATCGTTGCAGAGTGTTGGTGCATTGCGTGTTGACACTATTGTTGATACCTAATGTTGCACAAATTTTTTTTTGCATTGTTGGTCATGAGATATATATTGCTGGTCCGTGCAGAGTGTTTGTGAATTGCATTGATGCCATTGTTGATAAGCATTGTTGCACAAATATTGCCTTGCATTAAGATTGGTCATGAGATATTTCTCATTAATGCCTTGCCATAATCATGAATATCTATTTTTTTCAATGATTATTATTTTTTCGAAATCTGAGGTAGACAGTGACCTTCGTCATGCCTTGAAGGTCATGTATGCAAAATTTTATCAAGGCTGCAATAAAACTGTAGATTTGTAAAAAAAAACAAACAAACCCACAAACAAACAAACCCACATGCACACAAACAAACATCCTTCTTTATATATATAGATTACTAGCAGAGGTACCTGGCGTTGCTCGGGATAATCTCACTTGTAGGTAAAGAGAACAATCTCAAAAAATTAAATTATAACTCCCAATTGGTTAAATAATAACTCAATCAATACAACACAGAGCAAAGGGGCTATCCATTCTACGTAAAATACGAAAAATAGGAAGTCTAGATGATATACCGGGACTTTATCTAAACTCTTCTTGACTTGCCTCACCACAACGGAGCATCAACAAATATTTTAGACTCAAGTTTTTCTTACCCTTGACGTAGAAGCTCTTATAACCTCTTGCTCTATTCGAAATTCCAGTTGTTCAGATGCTTCAAATGTCCGTATAGCTTTTTCTATTTTAGCTCCAGAGTTTCTCTGACCAATACTCGTTCTTTCTCTTTCCTTTCCAGCCACATAATATTTTGCTAGTCGTCTGGATGTTTGATAGGGAGTTCAAGGGAGATGCGTGTGACTCTTTTTTACTCCTCAATATCCGCTGCCTTATTTATGGCCTGTCACTGCATCGTCATTTTATGCTCATTATTAATAACTTTTGATTAAATTTTACAATATCTTAAAAATTATTAAATGAAAACGCTTACAATTAATACACTAAAAAATCTTAATGAAAATTCGAAAAAAAGTTTTTCAAAGGCTCACAATGAATGGTTCTCTCCAAGGATGTCACTGCTAGTCTAAACAATTCCTTATTCACGTAATCTTACTTTAGATGTACAGTTGATGTTGTTGCAATCCCCACTCTTCTCTCGATGTCTTGAAGCAAACTTTTCCATTCATCATTTTGTGAAGTCTAGCGGTCGCCGATTCTTCTATTCATTTGCTCAATACAGCACGGAGCTAAAGGAGTGCTTCCCCTGTCGTCTTTCCACTCTCTCTCTCAATTGTCTGCGAACTCTCCATTATCTCCAGTTAACGATCATTTTTACAGATTTTCAAGGAATTGTTAAGTATACTAAGAACTCACTTTCCTAAGAAAAGCTTGAATAACAGGAATTCTATGCATTGTCACAAATTGAAACTTCTCTATATTGCACAAATTTTGACTTGCATTGTTGGGCATGAGATATATATTTTTGGTTCGTGCAGAGTGTTTGTGAATTGTGTGTTGATACCATTGTTGATAAGCATTGTTGCACAAACTTTGTCTTGCATTGTTGGTCATGCGATATTTCTCATTAATATGCCTTGCAATAACCATGAATATCGATTTTGTATCGATAATTATTATTTTTTCGAAATCTGAGGTAGACAGTGACCTTCCTCATGCTTTGAAGGTCATGTATGCAAAATTTTATCAAGATCGGAATAAAACTGTAGATTTGTATAAAAAACATACAAACAAACAGACCCACAGACCCACAAACATCCTTCTTTATATATATATATATATATATAT
>JAHWFO010037538.1:17028-46757 GCA_023313115.1 Rhysida immarginata
CTATAATATGTATTTCATAATTTCCACCTCAAGCTGATGAAACTATCTTTTCAATTGAAATTTTTTTACTATGAAGTATCATGTTTTTTTAAGCTTAAGATGATTCTTTAAAGTCTGACTTTCAAAATGTTTTGTAAAAGCAGTTTAGTACGCGACTATTCTTGGAGAAACCGAGTAACTGTGGATAAATATAAAGAGACCGAAGAAAACACAACCTCTTGTCCACATTAAAGTTTATTGACCCGTATGCGCATTTCGACTGCCCTTGCAGTCATCAATCAGCGGAATACATGGTACCTATCATAGAGATATACAGTATATTATTATACCTATTTACGTGAGTATTTTGATAAAACCACCTTCGTTTTTCGAGTGGCATGAGTCCTAGCAGGCGAGGGAGGCAGCGAAGTGAACCAACGGGCAGCACATGCTTTTTGTGGTAACGTCACGTGAAAAACGTCCTTCTATTGGTTGCTTTTGAGGTATATTGCTTATTCTTGCTGCAAAAAGGAAATTCGCTTAGGGGAGGGGGAGAGTAGGAGACATTCAGAAGCAAAGACTGATATACTGATCTAGTATATTTAAAGGAAATGTAGCTTTTCTTGACTTGCATTAACATTATTCATTCTATCCCATATTAGCTGCTCGAAGCTAAGATAAAATTGCTTAAAACGTTGCCATTTCTCCACTATGCGATGGGAATCCGCCATGTTGCTTGTTTCGATATTTGAATTAGTTTGGCATCTGAATCTTTAGGTAGATGGCGGTACAGGTTGTCACTTCCTTTGTATTGAACGGAAGGCCTACAAGGTTGCACTGTACGTAGCCACTGCGTTCAGCGCATTAAATATGCAGTAAATCAAAAAAAAATTAAATAATTAAGACACAACAATACTGAAACCAGAGCTTCATATTTAAATTGTGTATTCACCTAAGACATTCTTCTTCTTGTACAACGAGTAGATCACCATTGAGTAAGCCCCCCAGCGATGATCTGGGCGCCTATTCCTACTAGGGAATTTTGCGCCATCCCAGTAGAATAACGACTGCTACGAGGATGACAGTATCACCATAGATTAAGAAGCACATGTATTTCTTAATCTATAGTAGCACCGCGACCAATGGCTTTACGTGCCCTCCGAAGCCAACACGTCCTAGACAGAGGGCCTGATACGAGGCCAACGAGATAACAAATCATGGAAGCGAAAAAGTCACCTGACCAACTGGGTGCTAGCAACAATACAACCTTTATTGTTTCCAACAAAAGGAAAAAAACTGATTATTAACATCCAAGATGGAGACAATGAGGTTGGATTGTTGCTAGCACCCAGTTGGTCAGGTGACTTTTTCGCTTCCAGGCAACACCACCTAAAGAGAAAGCCTGAGCGCGGAAACGTCATACATTGTTAAAACGTCATAGGTAGTCATCTTTAATCGCATGTCTACCAATAATAAGCCCTAAATTATGACTAGGTATGATGATGTAACAATGCATGAAATTTTCGCGCTCAGGCTTTGAGTAGAGGTGGTGTTGTTCCAGGCCTTGTTATCTCGTTGGCCTCGGCCTGATAATGATAACGTCATACATTGTTACATCATCATTAGTCGACCAAATTTAGGGCTTCTTATTGGTAGAAAGAGGATTAACAATAGTCGACTAATGAGGATGTAACAATGTATGACGTTTCCGTTATCAGGCCTTATGTCTAGGTGGTGTTGCCGAAGCACGGAGGAAGCAAGATGGATATCCAGTGGCTAACCGCGCCAAAGTTGCATAACTTCACTGGTTCGGCGAGCCAGTCAGCGAGACAACCAGGCCAAGTATTAAATAGAAATAAAAACTCTTAAACCACAACGAAAATAAAAAGAAAAATACAATCTGTATGCATTATTTTTCCTATTACCTCTTCAGATATTTATTGTTACATATTGGGCAGTTGTCCGGAAATCAGTTTACAACCAGGCCAAGACCATCCCCACCAACGATGTTACTCTCAACACCTTCTTGGGTGACATAAATTTTATTTTAGGGAATATTCAGTTTATATTTATCCAATTCAAAAGGATTTCCAGATGAATCTGCCAATGTTAACGTTAAAGGAAAGAGATATTTGACGAAAATCTGTTTGAATAACTTATTACATTGATGTGTTCACATGAGCAAAGAAAGCCTACCCGAAGAAATCGACTGGCTTCAGCCAACACCTAGAAAGAAAGCCTCACGACTGAAAAGTCATACATTGTTATATCATCATAAGTCGACCAAATTTAGAGCTTACTATTGATAGAAATACGATCAACAATGGTCGAATTATGATGATGTGACGTTTCAGTTGTGAGGCTTTTTTTCTAGGAGGTGTTGCTTCAGCCAACACCACCTGTACTCAAAGCCTGAGCGCGAAAATTGCATACATTGTTATATCATCATACGGAGTCATAATTTAGGGCTTATTATTGGTAGAAATACGATTAAACATGACTCCGTATGATGACGTAAAAATATATGAAATTTTCGCGCTCAGGCTTTGAGTACAGGTGGTGTGCTTCAGCACTGAAAAGTCACTTGATGAAAACAAGTTTAGAAACAATCAAACCTTCATTGTTTCCAAAAAACGAAAAAACATTGATTGTTAAAAACCACGATGGAGACAATGAAGATTACAATGACGTATATTAAAGATAGACTCCGAATCCTATTGTTAACAGCGCCACCAAACTAAAGCAAATTTAAGCCATGATAGTCTGGGCAGGAGTGAGCCGTGGAGTAGTTAACTGTCCGGCTGTTTTGTTTTTGACGATTTTGAGCCCGAGAAATAATTAATTCATAATCATTCCTCAAAGGTGTTCTGCGTACAACTGTACAATGAGACACGAAAAGGATCAGGAATCATTTTCCACAAGCAAAAATCAAAAATATGTAACTGAAATGAAAATACGCAACTGAAAGATGATCGAAACGAAGTTGAAATTAATCGAAACTAAATAGAAATTGAAACCATGATAGAAAAATGGTTTATAAAATATAATAAAATATTTCAAATACAAAGTTAACGAAAAGATAAACTTATCACTCCGTGAACGGCGTGTTAAAGAATAATTAATCAGCTACCGTCATGTTTAACCATGTGTTTTGCATCATCTTCACGCACTTTCGGCCATGACGGTTCTGGGCGGCGGAGCTTCCCAATTTGCTTCAAGTATTGCCGCTGGTTTCGGAGTCTATCTTTAATATATGTCATAGGAAGATTACATTGCTGCTAGAGCTATTTTTGACTTTTTAGTGCTGAGCCAACACCTCCTAGAAAGAAAGCCAAACAACTGAAACGTCACGCATTGCTACAACATCATAAGTCGACCAAATTTAAGGTTTCTTATTGGTAGAAATACGGTTAACAATGGTCGAAACATGATGATGTAACAATGTATGACGGTTTCCGTGCAGAGGCTTTCTCTTCAGGAGCGTTGGCTGAGCACGGTCTATAGATATAATGGTCATCGAGCTCCACTGAAAAATGAAACTAAAGTTTCTAGCTCCCGATAGGGCAGGAACTCCATTGAAAAGTGGCGCTGCATGTACAATTGGCTCTATCGGGAGATAGAAGTTTAGTTTCATTTTCAGTTTCAATGAAATACCTCTATCGTAGATCACGGTTGTCCTTGTCAACACCACCTAAAGACAAGGCTGGGCGCAACTTCAGTAGGGAAAATTCAGGGCTTATTATTGATGGAAATACGGTTAACAATTCCCTACTGAGGTGATGCAACGATGTAATGACGTTTCAGCACCCGGGCCTTATCTTTAGGTGACGTTGCCCTTGTGCGATCTATGCATCACCTGGCACGATCTGTTTTCCTTAGCTTCTCGAAACAATGGAAAATGTCAGAAGCTCGATGGCCATTTATTTTTATAGATCGTTGCGCTGAGGCAATACCTCCTAAAGATAAGGACTGAGCCGAGGCCAACGAGAGACAGGCCAGGGCACTCAAAAGTCACATGATCATCGGGGTCAGGCCAACAATTCATCCTACATTGTCTCCATCCTGGATTTTAACAATCAGTATTTTTTCACTTGTTGGAAACAATGAAAGATGGATTGTTGCCCGGACCCCATGATCATGTGATTTTTGAGTGCCCTGGCCTGTCTCTCGTTGGCCTCGGCCTGAGCCAACGCCTCCTAAAAATAAGGCCTGAGCGCGAAAACGTCAGACATTGTTACATCATCATCCGAAGATACGTTTAATCGCATTTCAAGGCTTATTATTGGTAGAAATGCGATTAAACGTATTTTCGGATGATGATGTAACAATGCATGACGTTTTCGCGCTCAGGCCTTATCTTTAGGAGGTGTTGCCTGAGCGCGGAAACGTCATAAATTGTTAAAACGTCATAAGTAGTCATCGTCAATCGCATTTCTACCAATAATAAGCATTAAATCATGACTAAGTATGATGATGTAACAATGTATGAAATTTCTGTGCGCAGGTCTTCTCTTTAAGTAGAATTGGCCGAGGCCTATCTCTCACGTTAGCTTCGTTAAGAACATGTATAACGTTATCTTGTCGTCACACAAGGATCTGTATTGCAGATATATTGTTAAAAACATGTAGGTTGTTCATGTATACGCCCACTTGATTCGTGGGCTATTAATTTAGAATATACAAAAATTAATATAAAATAAACAGAGAAAATTTCTGGTCAAATGTAAGTATACTGTAGGAAGATTGATATATAAAAATTGTTAATAAGTCATTTCCATAATAAAACATAGTTCACCGATGTTTTTTCTTACAGATGGTTGAACAACCTCAAAAGAAAATAGTGTTGCGAAAATCGTGTCCTGAATCTTTAGAGACTTTAACATTGAACGTAGTTGTTAGATTGCTATGGCGACTGAACGACATCAAAATCGATGCACAGTTTCCGTGGTTATCTAATGATCTGAACCCTTTTATTTGCATACCTCACAAAATGATTGAAGATATCATGAAATCGTTAGGTTACGGATTATTTGAATCAAATTCGACTGTCCAAAAGCAACTTTTTAAAATTTTGATATGTAAGCCTTTAAAAAATATCGAATTGTCTGATCTTTATATAAACGATTGCGATCTAATAGATATACTTAGAATGATAGAGAATACAAGTTCAAAACCGAGTTACCTAGGAGTCAGTACGTATTATATAGAGAAAGAATATAATCCTTGGATAAAACTCCCAGAAGCACTAATATATTTGAAGGAATATGTGAAAAATATGCCTTCATTAACCCGTTTGAATGTAAGTGGAATTTGTGACGACGAATTATTGGAAGCTATAGCATTAGGTTGCCCAAATTTAATCGAGCTAGAGGCAGAGTCAGAGAACATCACAAGCGAAGGGCTCAAAAATCTTTGTATGAACACCAGAACTCCTGATGATGCTTTACAAGGATGCCATAATCTTGAAAAGATTCATTTAGGTTATTTTACAGAGGATTATCTTTTGGAAGGCATTGAGGCTCTTCTGTTAAATTTGCCAAATCTGCGTGTTTTGGAGTGCTCCCCTATAACTCTTGGTAAGGCAATTGAAAAGATACACGACGAGAATCAGGATAATAAACAGCTCCAACTTCGAGAGCTCACATATGATGGATCCTTTCATTATTCCTGTCTTCCTTGCGTAATAGCCATGAGGTGTCCATTTTTAACAAAATTAGTAATTGAATGTGTTTCTAATGTTGAGTTGATGCGCTTTCAATGCACAAACAGACTGAGGGAAATCTGGATAAGTCCAAAGGACAATTTACTTAATTTTGGGCATGGTATTGCTCCATTTCTTGAAAAATTGGGGAAAAGTTTAGAATCTCTATTTTTCTTTAGTGTTGCGGATATAGACTTTAATCTAATTGACCAATACTGTCCCAATTTGATTAATTTGACATGCATTTCTGAAGGTGCTTTAACTGGCAAATTTTCGATGAATCTGGTTTTCAAAAATTTACAATTACTTGTTTTATGTTCTTGTGTGGGGATAGGTTTGCGACCCGTCGACTCTATTTGCACCCTCTCAAACTGTTACTGCTTGAAGCATTTTACTTTTGAATGTTGCGAAGATTTGAGTAGGGATCATTTAAAAGAAATTTTACTGCGCAATCCTTTGGCCAATCTCAGAAGTTTTTCTATTTCTTCAAATACTCTATCGATAGAGGGAACATTGTCAGATTTGCAATCAATATGTAATTAGATTCGAGGATAAAATAGAAGGAAATCTTATTAATGTAAACCATATATGGATAATATTTTGAATTTGTTCAGTATATGCCAAATAAAGATAATCGTCATTATATTTTGTTGAAATCGAGAAATACAATGGAAAGAATAAAAGTAATTTCCCTAAATAATTTTTTTTCTTATTTTTTTGAAATTTGAAATTTCTATTAATAATTTTATATTGACGAATGTTCGTTTCTGATAATCAATATAAGATAGAAAGTAAGATCAAATTTTTCGGATACATGTAATTTTGCACTGCTTCCATGATTTCAGACTAAGACTGTCCAGCAGATTTTGATGGATATTATCAGGGATTTTTTTCCCTTCTTCTCGAAGAGCATTGATTAGTACGGTCACCGATGCTGAGAAATGTGCCTAGGCTGCACAAATCGCAGAAATTCATCTCAAAGATGTTGGGGACTTGTCTGTCCATTTCTTCTCAAACTATTCCTGCATTCGCCTAGCTTTCTTACCACATGTTGCCAGAGTAGGATTCTTCAAAATATGAAGGTAAGTTGCAGACATCATAGTTCGTTCAACTGAAATAAGTTGGCCAAATCCAAACCACTAAACTGTGGCCTTCCAGTTTTCGAATCAGTCGTGTCGCATGTTTGAATCTCGTTGTGGGCATGAATGTTTGTCCTTGAAATGTGTAAAGTTCTAACCGACCAACGATGCAAGAACTCCATATCTTGACTCCGTCTCCTTTGAATGGCATAGTGCGCACATTGTCTTCAAGTAGGAGGAGTTTTCCGGGCATTCTCTAGATCCAACGCCTCTTTCCTACATTAGACATTTTTTCAAGTTCTCATGAGTTTTATACTATTTAGCTTAACCTCGTATTGAATCTCTGATCTGGACCATTATGCGTAGCAGCACGGTTATGTAATTGTACTAGCGATACTTGAAAATATCATTTCGCATCTCTTTAGCATTTGTCTCAGATGAAGCTTTCGATTGCTTAGGCGAAAGGATGGTATCACTTTGGAATTCTGAGCAACCCACACTGTACTTTCATGAAAAATGAGTGGAATATAGCCCGGTTTTATTTATATTACCATAGACATGTGAAGTAGGACACGCTAGGAATAACATCGTTTTGGAGGGGATCCAGGAACGTTTCATCATATAGTGTAGAATATCGAGGATGGTAGGTTTAACGAAAAATTTCACACACTTAATTGTTGGAGATAAACAACACTTGCTAAACACCAACACTTGGTGAACTGGTAGGCAGAATGAGAGAGGCAAATGTAAAAATACGAGCAAGCCTATGAAGAATACAGCTGCTACGCGAGGTCAACGAGACAATAAGGCCTAAAAGCGAAAAAGTCACCTGACCAACTGGGTGCTAGCAACAATCCAACCTTCATTGTCTCCATCTTGTATGTTAACAAAAGAAAAAAACACTGATTGTTAGCATACAAGATAGAGACAATGATGGGTGGATTGTTGCTAGCACCCACTTGGTCAGGTGAACTTTTTCTTTTCCAGGCCTTGTTATCTCGTTGGCCTCGGCTGCTACGGAAATGACGTTAGAGCTCAAAATATATTTTCATAACTTCATTTGCATCAAACATTGCGGAGGTTAATAATAAATGATATTTTAATGGGGATAAGGCTACCAAGGAATCGGTTAAGGATTTTTCATTAGAAAACCCTTTTTTGCCGAGGTTCTTTCATAAACGGAATATTCGTGGTCGAGCTGCAACACCTATCCAACAAAAGTAAGACTGGGTGCGCCCAATAATGAAATCGGACACGCCCACTCCAACTTTCATTGGATACATTATAAGCCACGGATATAGGCTTACATTAAAGTTCCGAAAGTCATAAGAGCATCGTATGCAAATTTTCACTGTCGCTTACATCGTGTAAAAGGTGTATAAATAGACAGAGCGGTATGCATGAACAAATTTATTGGACCTTAGATGACTGGAAACATACTTGATCTGATGAGTCACGATTCAAATTAACTGGGATTCCTTATCTCCAGCTGCTTGGTAACCGTTTGCAGCCTGCCATGATCTTTATGTACCCAAACAACGATGGGATGCTCCAGGAGGACAGTACACCATATCGTCGGGCCAACGTTACTTGCGATTTGTTTGAGGAACTTTCTAAACAATTCCAACGAATGACTGGGTCCCCTAGATTGCCAGACACGCACTCCATCGAATATACTTGGGATATTATCGAACTAACCATTTGTGCACAAGAGCCTACACCTACAACACTCACGCAAATATGGGCGGCTTTCGAGACTTCATGACTGAACAGGCAGTATTTTAAAAATTCAGCATCATCAACTGAAGTCTGAGAAGGTCTTGAAATACGTGATTCGTGATGTGGATGTAACATATGATCTGGATGACTTCCAAGAAGACCTAAGAAGAGCCAACTACTCCCGGAATAGGTAATCAGACTCAAGAAAGCAAAAAGATCCATTGATATACCAGTGGATTTGGTTCTGCTCCCGAACACCGAACACAACCAGTCATTGGGGAACATCACACGTATTGGGCCATTGGCAGTGTTAGTAGAGGTCTTTCGAGGGAACAAGAAGCCACTACAATGCTACAACTGCCTGCGATTCGGACACGTATCCATGGGCTGCACGGAAGATCCTCGTTGCAACAAATGCGCAGAGGGGCACCAGTGAAGAGATTGCCCCAAGATTAGAGGACAAGACCCCCTCTCCCCAAAGTGCGTCAGATGTGGTGGACAGCACACTTTCGCCGACTTGTAGAATCCATCCCATGTAACTATCTCAAAAGTTGCTGTCAGCAGATCAGATGATGGTCGTACCTTTTGAGCTGGTGCGCCGTCATGCTGAAACTATATATTTCTCTTTTCTGCTAATGTTAGAACATATGCCCATTCAGAATCTTCATTTCTACTATCTTGATGGAAAAACACTGGTCCAATAATGCTGCCATTCCAAATTCCACACTTAATATTAACGAAACGTTGACGCTGGTGAAAAGCCTCCCGCATAAAAAGGAGATTACTGTCTAACCAATGATGTTGACTGTATCTGTTAACAACCCAATCCCTCGTAAATTTTGCCTCATCTGTCCATAATACCGGTTGGTTAAAATTAAAATTCCCCACTTATGCGCGGGCTGTAGACCGCGTTATTGCACGGATAGTGATGAAACTTTGTGTATAGGCTATGCAGAGCATGGGGTAGAGAATTCCAGCAGAAAATGTTTTAGTGCATACGGTTGCCACAACGGGAAGAAAGAAGCGCCCTTTGCAAAAACGCAATGCGTCTGTGAACAACCAATCGGAGAAGTCAGTATGTTATTGGGAAAGAAAGAACGCGCTCCTGGTGAAACGTTTTTACCAGAACAAAAATAGTAGTACACTCATTTGCGTGTGAAGGATTGCGAACAGGGCCCATAACGGCGAGAAGTTTACAAAAGATGATGCAAAAATTCGAAGAGACAGAAGAGTTATGTGTGCTGCCAAGAAGAAGAAGCCGTCCGATTGCGAAGGTCATTGTGCACGAAGTGGCAATAGCAGTGGTCCACGTCCCAGTACTCAACGACCAGTGTTCGAGCGGTGGTACGTGGCTTAACAATTTCATGATCCACCGTGCGAAAGGTTTTATAACCCATTTTTCACTAGTACCCGTATAAGATCCGCATAGTGCAATAGTTCCAGTCACCGGATCCGCAAACGCGTTTAGCCTTTGAATTTATTTTCTTGGCTAAAATGTTTTTCGACGATATGTGGCCCTGGAACATTCTGTGGACAGATGAGGCGTATTTTACGCTAGACAGAGCTGTGAATAAGCAGAATTGTCGGGGATAGGGTTCCTCTAACTCCCATGCGGTACCCGAGCATGGTGTGGATTCAGCGCGGATTTCATTCTAGGTTCATATTATTTTGAGGATATGACACACGCAGGTCCTGTCAGATGCACTAGTAGAACTTCTGACACGCCATGTCGTATATATTATATGCCATATCTTGGCATTGGAAGTATCCAATGGACCATAATGGTTCATCTAAAACATCTACCATTGAACCAGTTTAGATTAGCCTTAATTTTACGTCATATTCATTCATGACACATCATTCCAAGTTTTTTACATACTTTTAGTGAACTTCACTTGTTTGTGCGCTTGTGCACGAATTCTGTAATCAATATTTTGCTCACTTCCTGATTACTTACAGCTCTGAAACCTTCCCCAACGGCGTCTTATCGATGACAATGCATTAATTTTACTAATCTTTCATTTATTGGTAAATTATTTCATTTTTAAGTTGTTATTTTCATATGAAATTGTTGTTAAGTTGGTCATCAATGATAACAAAGTTCTTGATTGTGACGTCTTTGTGAAACTATTCGCGAAACTTTGTGATTACGTGTTTATAATTACCTAGCGTAATGTATTGTAAACGCTTTTCTGGGATACAGACGTAGTCGACTGGGCATACTTCCAAGGTTTTTTGGTTTTGTAGTTATCATATAAAAGGTTATTTTTTTAAATAAAGACTAAACAGAATAACATAAAAATACAGAGTAACCCAAAAAAACGGGAATTTTTGAAATTCGTAGTGCAGCCTCGAGCAGATGGCAGCACTGTTGGACAGTGACCTTGAGCAAGTAAAGACTTTGCCATTTTAGTAACCATGGGTCAGTGGAAAGGGCAACAGCGTGCGTTAGCCATAAAAATGTTTTTAATCATGTGATCTCAAGATCCGGAAACGTTCCCTGGCCCCCTAGATCGCCAGATTTGTCCGTTTGTGATTTTTTCTTGTGGGGCTATCTCAAGAGTAAAGTATACACGACTCGACCAAGAACTCTGGATGAGTTAAAACAGAGAATTCAGGATGAAATTCACTGTATCCCAGCTGAGATGTTGCAGTGAGGAATCTCAACAGCAGATTTCAAGAATGCATTCGTACAGGAGGACGCCATAAAAAATGATAAATTCCATTAATGTTTCGTAAATGGCAAGTATACAGGTTTCAATTACTATGAATAAAATATTTTTCTTCCATCACTCTTGTTTTTATTGGATTGTTAAAAAGTTCCCGTTTTTTTGGGTCACCCTGTATAAAATAAAAATGTTAAAGCACAAGCTTTCACTTAGAAAGTGCAGTAAAAAGTAAAAAATCTAATTTTTAAAAATAAGTAAAAAATATGGTGGCGCTTTTAATATTAGATTTTTAAAAAAAATACTACATAATGAAATAAACGCGCCATCACCCTTTTACCTTTTTTGAAAATTAGATTTATTTACTTTTTACTGCACTTTTTAAGGTGAAAGTGTGTGCTTTAAATTTTTTTATATCTTTATTTATATTGTGGCGTAATTTTAATTAGCCATAAGTTTTATTGTATTGTTCTCACGTTATAAAAGTGAAACACTTTTATTGCGTTATGAAAGGGAATTATTTCGAAGCCGACGCGATCTAAACAAGCCGTGGCATTGTTTCTGTGACATCATGCAAACGGATGGATTTTATGACGTCATGCAAAAAGAAATTTTAAAAAATAAGGTTATTCAAAATTTAAAATGAAATGATTTATTAAAAAAGTAAATGACCCATGTTGGCAGTAATGCATTGTATTATATTGTATTTACTTATTTATCTAAAATACAAAATTCATATTTCTAAATATCCCATCGGTTTTCGTGATGTTTCAACAATACAAGTGATGTAGTACCATGACTTTGTATAGACATAGTATAAGAAGGAGATACTGTCCGCACGCCACGAGAAGACCGCTGAGTTGCTTAATGTGCTCGTATGGTGTCGCTGTAGTTGCAGATCAGTCTATAGCACGGTCTATAGATATTCATGGTCATCGAGCTTCGGCCATTTTCCATTGTTTCGAGAAGCTAAGGAAAATAGATCGCGCCAGGTGCCGCATAGATCGCATCAGGGCCGACCGTGACCTGCGATAGAGGTTTTTCATTGAAACTGAAAATGAAAGTAAAGTGTCGATAGGGCGGCGCTGCAGGCGTTTTTGGGCCGATTGTACATGCAGCGCCACTTTTCAATAGAGTTCCCGCCCTATTGGGAGCTAGAAACTTTAGCTTCATTTTAACAATGGAGCTCGATGACCATGAATATCTATAGACCGTGGTCTATAGTTATGAAGGGAGGAAAATCGCAAAATTAAGTAGCGCAAAAATGAGTTCTGGCCGTACATTGTTACATGATCATACGTAGTCATAATTTAGGGCTTATTATTGGTAGAAATACGATTAACAATGCCTTTTTATGATGATGTAACAATGTATGATTTTTCAGTGCATAGGCTTTCTTTTTAGGAGATGTTGGCTATTACAGAAGTTAGTTCAACGTTACAATCCTAGTGTATCAACAATACATTATTGACATCATGTTCAGCCTGGTAGTTTCTAAGAGGCCTTGATTATGGTCGGCTTCGATTATTTACGGTTCTTTGTACAATGCGTATCCTTTAATAATGAAGGATTTTGATTGTAACAAAGGAGGATTGTTGAGTTTAAGACAAGGGAATGAATGGGGGCTTTGATAAAAGTGATGAATTGGAGGAGAACCGGGGGGAAATGGAAGTAAGGAAAAAACGTCTAGCCTAAAACTGAAAAGAAATGGAATTAAGTATCATAATGCGCCAGAGGTTCAGTAAGCGAGTTCGAGAAAGTTTAATTAAAGTTGTCGTTTAAAATTTTAGGGTGTATATTTAATGAACTTGAAAGAGGAAATCTGCAGCTGGAACAGAAAAGACACGAGCTGTCCTGCCCTACAGATTTCGAAAGTTGATGATCTATAAAAGGGAATTTCTAGGAATGTGCACAGTCCTGGATCTCCACAACGTTTCTTTGAAGGGCGAATGAATTATCAGCCTTGTTTATGGAGTTCTTCATAAGAAATTCGAATTTGTCATCGTAAATTGTTCTTACAGCAGATATTTTAGTACGATTGCGTATTGGTTTATTTATGAGATGTATTTCAATTGGTTCCATTTGTCGACAATTTCCCTATGATTTGATGAAATGCCTATGCAGCATTGCTATTTTTCTTGAAATAAACGTATAGTTCCTCATCTTCAAAAAGATTTATGAATCATTTTGTACGATTCCACGTGTACTAAGGTTCTACCTAGTTGACCAAATGGGACCGTAACATTATCACCCATGGTGGGCATCACAATACAGGGTGATTCAAATTGTGTGTAAAACAATTTAAGGGGGTATTATAAAGGTCAAGGTAAACACAAAAAGTCCTATTAACATGGGTCCAATTTTTATTTCTTTTCAAGTTACAAGAAATGTTCAAAGTGGCCTCCTTGAGCCTGAATGCAGACATTGCATCGTCGAATAAGTGACTCGTATACGTTTGTCATTACCTCATGATCACGTCTAATTTCGTCAGCCTCATGTTTTATTCTGGCCACTAATTGTGCCCGTGTGTCTATCTGGACACTGTACACCCTTTGTTTCAAATGTCCTCACAGATAGTAATCCAGTAGATTAAGGTCCGGTGAGCAAGGTGGCCATGCTATGGGCCCATTGCGCCCAATCCATTTGTTAGGGAAGTGCATTTTAAGCCATTCAGTAGCAACTGTACCAAAATGAGGAGGGGCCCAATGGTGTTGGAACCATATCTGTTGACGGATTGCAAGAAGTATATCTTCTAAGAGTTCATGCAGTCTGTTTTCCAGGAAATCGGCATATCTCTAGGCATTCAGATGTTCCTGCAGAAACTCCAATTCAATTATTTGGCCACTGAAAATGCCCGCCCACACATATACATTAAAACGTTGCTGGAAATGTCGTTGTCGGACTCCGTGTGGATTTTGATCAGCTCAAATGTGTTGATTGTGGAATGTATTAATTCCGTCTCGGGTGAACGCGGCTCCATCAGTCCATAAAATCTAGCTAGGTACATCATTATCATTCGCTACTTGCAGTAACCACTGACAAAAGCCTACACGAGCAGGATAATCATTTGGTTGCAGTGCTTGCACACTTTGATAATGATATGGGTACATTCTCTCTGAATGCAAAGTTCGCCAAACAAAACTCTGTGTCAGGTTAAGTTGTGCTGCAAGGTGTCGATTACTTGATGTTGGATCCATGTGAACAGCATGCAGCACTCTGTTCGCACCTTGAACGTTCCGTCGTACATTTGTACCACCAGCTAGAACAACAGTAGGAACCGTTCTACCAGTGCACGAAGTAGTTGAAAGGTACGACTAAAAATACGGTATGAAGCATGATTATGATCTGGAAATCGTCCTCTGTATTTTCTAGATGCTTGCAGAGCAGTTCCATTGCAAAACCATACACAAAGAGAATGTCAGCATACTCTGCGGACGTCAATCGATTCATGATGTTATGATAGTTTGCTACAATCTGAATGTACATAAATTACTTGCAGATTACTTCCCTTCAGTGGAGTTCACCTTGGGTTGGCCCATTCCACGAAATGGGTAATGTAAAAGCTACGTTCAAGAAAAGTTATCCTAATACGTACAGCTGTTAAGTATGACGTCAGTTCCTGGCCAGTTGCCTAGCAGCGATTCCAAACATTAGGTTTAACAATGTAGCATAAGGCTATTGAAAAGCATGGAGAAGTTAAACTTAAGTTTGGAATCGCTAGGCAACAGGACAGGAAATAACGTCACTACTTGAAAAGAAATAAAAATTGGACCAATGTTAATAGGACTTTTTATGTTTACCTTGACCTCTATTATACATCCTTAAATTGTTTTACACACGATTTGAATCATCCTGTATAATACATATAATATTTTAGCATTGAAAGTGTCAAAACTGGTTCAATGGTACATGTTTTAGTGAAACAATTAGTGAAACGACAACTTTTGTAGTCATGTCTTGAGGTTGCTGGCAACCTGGTTGGCGGCAACAAGTCGCAGTGCGTAAGAGGCCTTAAATTTACGTTATATTCATTCATGGCACATCATTACAAGGTGTTTGATATATTACATGCCGTATCTTAGCATTGAAAGTTTCCGTTGACACCATAATGGTACCTCTAAAGCAGTTTTGACTGATTTCGACCATAAACGAAGACCATCACGTGTCTACACTTAATTCTCAAGCCTTTTCTCTGCATTAGATATGGAATGCCAAAGAGACAGCAGCATTGATAAGTGCACAAACCATACATACATGGAATTGTATACTGAAAAACGTGGTCCCCTCTGTTATTTGGGTTCTTTTGAACCAGAAGTAGTTCACCGACTTTTTCCACCAACGAACTAATTCTTGCACTTTATCTAAGTTGTCGAATGCCGAAAACGGAAGTCAAAAATCCGGAAGTGCTCGATCAATAGAACATCAACAGACAGACAGACGAACGCACATTGTGAAAATATATATGTACCTAACGGTCCTAATAACGTAAAATTATTGATTGTCAAAATTGGTTCATTTGCACGCCTTTAATGGTATCATTATGGTACCATTTGAAACTTTCAATGCTAAGATATACAGTGTAATATATCTAATAAACTGTACTGCAGATTTGTGGATGAATATAACGAGAAATTCATATAAATTGGTTCAGTTTACTTGTTTTAACGACACCATTATGGTATCGTTGGAATTTCAATTACTTACGCTTACGTTACCAAATTTACATTATTACTAATAGCTAGTTTCTGTTACCAAATAGTTGTCAATAGCTAGTAGCTAATCGCTCGCTTCAACAGTACATGCTTACGTAGAAACGCTTTAGCAATATATTATGAAGATATAATAGACCCTTACAAAGAATGTATCAAATTTTGATTCTCATTTCATTATATAGTAATGCTTACAAATTAAATGCTTATATGTTTGCATGTATGGAGAATGACTACTCTCTCCATTTAACTAGTCGGGTAGAGTAGCGACCCTATAAGTGGATCATTTTCAACAAAAATAAACACTGAAAAAAATAAGCTGCTAAATGGCTTGAAATCATGCTCACTATTTATTGGTGGATCAGATTCTTGCCCAGAAAAATATAAGGCTGAACTGGTAATGAAAAATAATGAAAAAATTGATCTTATGTGACCCTATCCATGACCCACTTTGCGTGAATTGGCCTGCAAAGTGGATCATCACATCAATACATGGAGTCGATACATATTCAAAGGCAAGTAAGTTTATTCTTTTAACATACATTTTCCACATGTAAATGAACATTAGATCCAGTTTTTCATTTTTGTAGTGGAAACAAAAAAATTTCCGCCACAGAAACCACAACTGTCTTGATCATTTGTAGAGTCGGGGGTAGTTGATTGTTGATTGGATCATTTATTGGTTAGTTTGCTTCTCATGTTGGTTTGCTTCCTGTTTGACCCATTAGTTGGTGCCGATGTTCCAGAAACATTTTTTTCAGGTTTTTTCATAGATGCCATGTGTTAAGGAAACGATAAAATTGCTGCTAGTTGTTTTTTCTAGGGCTGCCTCTCTTTATAACAATTCCTTGAGTTTTCTGTGGTGATGGTAAGACATTTGTTGTGATTGTGCCGTATTTAACTCGTCGTATAATTTATCTCGTTAAAACATTAAGACCTCTTTCCACCACTGAACAATTCTCTCAATATATCAATATGGCCATAGTTGAAGTCTTGCTTATGGAGCAGTATTTTGGTCATCGACATCGAAGGCGAACATTAAACGTTTTTTGTTATAGTTTATTCTGTTTGTGTTAAAAAGAAAAATAATTATAATTGTATTAATACTTGATCTACTCATACTTCCCACAAGATGCCAATCCCCGTCCCTCTTTGCTTTGTGTTTATGTTATTGTCTCACAGTCTTAATTAGTCAAAACAATAAAGATGGAGTCTCAAGTGCAAAAGCAATAGGGTGTGGCTGTGAATTTATTCAATGCTTAAACTCCTCAAATCAAAAACTCTTACAGGTTATGGGCCCAGCACGCTTCCACTGCGCTCATAAAAATAAGAAATAATCAAGAATTTGATTTGAAAGGAGGGGAAGAAAAACTGGCCATGGAGGAACAACTGAAGTTCACGAGACTCAACAGTGAAAATTATCACGCTTGGAGTGTAAGAGCAAAAGCGATGCTGATAATGTGGAAGAGGAATGTGGGAAGCAGTCGACCCACGATATAAAGCTATGATGCAGGAAAACGAAAGAAAAATTAACGACAAAGCATTAGCGTTCCTGTATACAGCTGTAGAAGATGAATACATCGATGACATCGAAGAATGCATAAGAGCATAAGAAGCATGGAAAATCTTAAAGGAGATAAATTCAAGGTATGGAATTTTATATACTATGCAAATGATGAGAGAACTATTTACTGTAAAGAAAAAGGATGTTGAAAGTAAGAAAACGTACATAGCTAAAGTTTTAGAATTACATCATAAATTAAAGAGATACGGATACGGTTTTGAAGATAGGGAAATAGCCATGATAAAGTTAATGGGCCTACCCGAAAATTATGAAACAATGATATTAATGACCGTCTTTACTATCGCATAGTAAGATTACGTGACACAACTCAAACATTTATTATCTGTATTTTTATTCATGCTTACATACATTATTTGTTGTTGAGTTTAATTTTTTTATATAAACCCTAGGGCATTAAAATCGCTATTAAAATAAAAATTTGGCATCTGAACAATAAAGGACAACAAATTACTACATTAACAATAAAAACTACAATAACATATAAAGAACTCAGCTTAATTTTTTATAAGCACATATACAGGAAAATAAAAAGGAATAACATATATATTTACATAGGGGGTGGCTAGAATTCATTTCTCATATTCCCCCAACAGTAACGTCCAGTATTCCTTTGGCGATAATAATTTTCATAAAAATTCTCTTTCCATGATTTGTTGCTTTATTTACAACAATTTTCTTAAAAATTCTCTTTCCATGCTTTGTTGTTTTATTTCCAACAATAGTATATTTGATTTTTTGGTTTTATTTTGATCTTACTTATATATTTATTATTTTGTTATTTGCTTATTATTATTTTATTTTTCAGTTGTATTTATTAACTATTTATTGCATTCCAGGGTTTTTGTGTCTCGTCCTTTTCTCTTATAAATATCCATTCAACAATAGTATAGTTATGTCTCTATGGTGGTAAACATCTACACGCTAAATCACAATCACCATCTTTGAATTTTTATCGCCAAAAAACACAACACTACACCAGCATCGCAGGTTGTTCCATCCGTCGTTGTCTGACTCTTTCGAAGCGACGTAGGACATCACCATCAGCCTCTGTAAACAGTGCCTCGTCGCCTTCTGGATTAGTCATAGATGTTGAAGCCGATTCCAACACACCTGAAGACGTCACAACTGAGACAGAGATGTCAGAAAGCTTCCCCAACTTCGACGAGTTATTCCCGCTGGGAAACCAACCAGCTGACAAAGATGATCAGGTGTTTGAAGACCCGGAATATAAAGTACGGACCGTCCAGACAAGTGGGCGTGGTCAGCTGAACCAGGTAATTACACATTTTGTTTATTTTTTTAATATTGTGATATGCAAACGGGGGCTTTCTCTCTCTCTGTCTCTCTCGTTTGGGGTCCACTGACGTAGTTTCTAACCAGTAATCTCTCTTTTTCCTCACTCCACTTTTCTCTCTCTCTCTCATTTGGTGCTCACTGACGTAGTTTTCTAATACTGTACTCTCCCTATTCTTCTCTACCCTTCTCTCTCTCTCTCTCTCTCTCTCTCTCTCTCTCTCTCTCTCTCTCTTTCTCGTTTAGGGCTCACTGATGTAGTTTCTAATGCTGTACTTTTTCTCCCTTTTTTCTCTCACTCTTACTCTCTCTCTCTCGTTTGGGGTCCACTAACGTAGTTTCTAACCCATACTCTCCTATTTCCTCCCTCCGCTTTCTCTCTCTCTAGTCCTGTCCCAGATCCCTCGAGTGCATACGTTTCACGTACACAAATCAAGTGTGTCTTTTAAACCGCTCTGTCATCCGTTTCGGGCCTTTCCGTCATCCAAGACCTATCGCATGACATCATCTTTACGAAAGGGCCAATTTTTCGGGAGTAAGCTCAATGTCGAGCTGAGGCTCAGGGTAAACTCTATGCTGTTTTAAACAAATCAAACGGCTCCAACAACGTCTTTGCATACGTGCAAGTCAAACTCTGAGAGAGCACTCACTTTCAATAAAGGAGTTAAGGTTACTTTCCTGGAATACGTAGAGCCGAGCGCAACTATCTTTCCCTTCCTGTTTTTATTCCAATTTCCAATTTCAAAAGACCGTGACAGGCCTCGGTTGTCGTGGGTTTACAAAACACACTTTGTCAGGTCTATACGAGGTGGGTGGACTCAAGTGTTTCCCAACAGATTAAAGAAGCCTTAACGACCGGTGATGTACCTGACTCTGCCACCATGTTTGTGAAAGCTTATCGTCTCACCAAATAGGTTCAGAACGTTTGTGTGATTCTCGGTTCGCTCATGGTCTTTCCTCAAGATTTTCATGTAAAGCCACACCTTGTTGGTGATCATGAAGATGACACAATACGCACACCTCCCCGTACCTCTCACCCACTTAGCCACTGCTCCTCACCCATCTCCTTGTCCCCTATCCCTTCCAGCTCCAGTTCTAGTTCAAATCATCCACCATCGGAGCTAAGCTCGTTGTACGTGCTACAGGCACGAGGTACATGCCAATCTCGAAAATATAAAGTCCGAGCAACGACTTATAAGTTGGCATTCCGGAATTTGAACCGGGTACCAATATCTGCTGTGCACCAAACACTCGAATCGATTTTTGACGTAATTTTGAGGGCACAGCAGGATTATTATGAATATGGCCGTTTGCAAATTTGAGTTCATCTTTGCTAAATCCCACCAATTTACGCTTCGACAAAATTAGCGAATTTAGCGGTAAGATGGTGATGAATGTGCTTGCTGCTTTAGAGCAGTCACGCAGATGATGCCTGATGGTGGATGAGGAATTGGAGATCAGCGTGGTGCTCCTCCAAAAACCCATACCTGCTCAGAGTGTATCGTTTCGCTGAAAAGCCATACTTGCTGAAGAGCATGTTACTATGAAGGGTTCAACGATATGCATCAAAAACTCTGATGCCCTGTGTCTGCCTAGAGCATTAGCCATGGCCACGGTTCACGCCGATATGCATGCAGCCAAAGTCTCAGGTGATGCCGGTCTGATTAAGTTGTCTGAGGCAAAATACAAGTACATCTGGGATTCACATAAACCTCATGTGGGAATCGCTGCAGAACATTTGTCTGCTGAGACCAGGGTCACCTGGCTAATGCCAGTTTGTACGAAACTTTAGAAAAGTTTCCAAACTCACCTAGCAAAAAACTATAAAATTGACATGCACAACTGTGACTCTGTGCACGACTTATTTTACTACAATAAAAGTGGATTCTGCGAGCATGTGGTGCAGTATTCCACTGCAACTCTCAAAAGAAAACGCATCTGTATGGAGAAGATGTTCTTTGTATGCAAGTCAACACATCTGAAAGGTAAAATTTTCTTATGTTCGTTGTAGGAAATGTAATCATTTTTTCAAAGGAGAATCTTGCTACAAGACTCACCTCCACTCGAGCTGATCCATCAAAGCCTGCGATTCTGTTCATTGGTGTGTAAAATGCCAAAAAAATCTATGCAGTGGCCAAAGATCATGTGTGCGACAGCCTCTACTGAGTTCTTTGTTACGGGCGCCATGAGCAGGGGCTGTGTTACGTTCTTATGGGAAGAGAGCACCCTGACTCGAAGAAACAGACATTGGTTGCTCAAAACAGCTGGAAACTTGTGTTCTACGATACGAGACATGAACAAATGGGACGACCGGCGAGCTATCTTCGATCTTGGTGGTGATGAGCTACCCCAACATGACAGGGAAATACATCGAACGTGTTTTCGAGGGCACTGGCTGCAAGACCGAGTATTTAAACTTTTGGTTTACTCATCCCAAGAAATCATGCCACACAAAAGACCCTCAGCTTGATTTTAAAAACAGTATTGTACTGGCACACAACCAATCTGGCTTTGGCGGAATTTACGTGACAAAATTCCTCTTTGAAAATAACATCAAGATGACGTCTTCTATTGTGGCACGAAAGTGCTTTTGAAAGATGTGAACGAGATGGGAATCCATTTCCTGGATTCTCTCTCCTTCATCCCACTGCCTTTGGCTTTCCCCGGACCATTAGGTTTCTTCCCCTTCTCCCTGTTGAACCAAACGCTCCCTTATGTAGGGGATCTCTCTGACAAATACTTATTTGCTCCTTCTGTAATGATGTGTTTTCAGGGAGTTCGAGCGCTGGCATGAGTGTCGATCCTAGCTGGGACATGATGTTAGAATTGCGAGAGTATTGTATCTCTGACGTAGTGCTGCTTCACAAGGTTTGCCTGAAGTTTGCCGACATCATGTGCTCCTCAGAGGCTACGATCACCATTCCTGGATTCTCGAATAATGTACTTCAAGAAAAATACCTCGATCCGCACACGATGGGCAACATTCCTCCTAGGGGGTATGTGAACCGCAACTGGCAGAGCCGAAAAGCATTGCAATGGCTTGCTGAGAGCAGACAAAGACCCCGAACACTCGAATTAACTCGAATGGGGTGGAAAAAACAATTCGGTCCATGTTTCGTGGACGGTTGGGCACCCGATCGAAAGATCATGTATGAATTTCTCGGGTGTTACTACCACTCTTGCCTGAAATGCACTCATGCAAACCCAATGTGCGTAGACAATCGTCTAACAAAACAATGAAAATTATCAGTGCACATTAGACCGTCTGGATTATTTGAAGCATGAGTTGCCAGACCATTCCCTCAACATTATCTGGGAATGTGAATTCGATGCCAGCGTGAAAAGCGATGCAGTTTTAGCTCGTTTCTTTAAAGATTTACAGATCATGCAACATGCCCACATCGCACTACGTGACGCATTTTACGGGGGGAGAACCAAGAACTTCTCGGCAGGTCTCTGCGAATCATCGGATACAGAGAGATTGTCCTACCTGGACTTCACCTCTTTTTATCTGTGGGTAAGTAAATATCGCTCGTATCTGCTGCATCACCCCGAAATCATCACTAGTGATTTTGATCTCTTCCTGGGTGCATACTTTGGGCTGATTACAGCAACAGTAGTACCACCAAAGGTCTATAAATACCAATGGTCAACTTGTTTAGCATAAAAAAACCAAAAAAAAAACAAAAAAAAATCATCCAAATCGGACCAATAGTTCCCAAAAAAAGTTAATTGCAAATGCTAATAGGGACTCACATTGCATTTGCATCTTCCTGTCCCCCCCTGTTGGGTTTTTTTCCACACCGCTGCGACGGCCGGCTGTTTTTTCCGCTCTGTCGGTCATGTGCCACTGAAGAGTCGAGTGCTATTTGCTGTCATTCCGATGATGAGCAATCGCTGATGGCTGGCCTGCCTACGGACAAACAGAGAGCGAGCGGTCAGCTTTTATCCAGGCTGTATGGGAACAAGAGGGAATCGAGCTCAATATACAGGGTGAATACAAAAGTCTGAACCCCCCTTTTATTTATTGAACCGAAGCAGATATGTCAATTTTGATGAATCCAATGAATAGAAAGTTGTGGGTGGCCTGTCCCATGGTGCACTTTTCATCATCCCAAATATGCAATTTAGGATACATTCAAAATTTATCTCAAAAACCGTAAGGGATAGAGAAAAAAACCCACTTGCAAACTTCTTCAGCATTAAAAAATACAAACAAAACAAAAAAAAACATCCAAATCGGACCAACTAATCACCCACAATCACGTGGTGAACTTTTTCGTAGCTTACAAGCAGTCACACTGCACAAGGAAAATTGAATGTTGATATTTCCACCATGTAAAGCATGCAAATCAAAAAATTAACAAATTACCATACTCACATTCACTTTCAGCAGAGCAATTGCTACAGATGTTGGGTGCCATCAGAGAACTGTTCTCAACCTTCTACAAGCACATCAATTTCACCCATACCATATTCATTGCCACCAGGAGTTACTGCCATTGGATTGAATTGCTAGGAGTGCCTTCTGCAACTGGTTACTTACCTGCCAGGATGACAATCCAAATTTCATTCATGAGGTGTTGTGGACAGATGAAGCCTAGTTCACCAGGGATGGAGTTATCAACAGGCATAACCATCATCATTGGGCAGGCGAAAACCCACGATGTCTGCGAGAAGCAACTCATCAAGTGAACTGGAGAATCAATGTGTGGTGTGAATTGTACAATGACACTGTGGTTGGACCGTATTTTTACGATGGAAAACTGACTGCAGAACGCTACCGGGCTGAAATTCTCAAACATGGTAGTCACAGACTTCATTGACAATTTGCCATTGGCCTCGTATAAGCGCACGTGGTTTCAGCATGATGGAGCTCTTCCACATTACGGGTTGGTCGTTTGCGAGCATCTAAGTGAGATGTTTGGACAACAATGGATTGGCCGAGTAGGACCAGTTCGTTGGCCACCCCGCTCCCCTGATTTTACACCACTTGACTTTTTCTTGTGGGGATACCTGAAGGACAAGGTTTATGCTACCAGCCTGCCTCACTGGAGGATCTGGTTCAACGAATCCAGGAAGCATGCCGAGAAGTGACACCAGCCATGCTTGCCGATGTTTTGGCGTCAGTTAGGTTCCGTGCCCAATTGTGTTATGGTGCCCACGGTCGTCACATCGAGCATTTTGTTGATTAACTTTTTTTTAAACTGTTTGAAGTAACTTGTTTGTGCAGTGTGACTGTTTGTAAGCTACAAACAGTTCACCACGTAATTGTGGGTGATTAGTTGGTCCGATTTGGATGATATTTGCTTTGTTTGTTTTTTTATGCTGAACAAGTTTGCAATTGGGTTTTTTTCTCTATCCCTTACAGTTTTTGAGATAAATTTTGAATGTGTCCTAATTTGCATATTTGGGATGATGAAACGTGCACCATGGAATAGGCCACCCACAACTTCCTATTCATTGGATTCTCATCAAACTTGACATATGTGCTTTGGTTCAAAAAATAAAAGGGGGGGGGTCAGACTTTTGTATTCACCCTGTATATAAATGTATTAATTTTTTCTCAACATTATTTTCCACAATTAAAACTTACTGTAAAATAAGTTTTTGTAAATTACATTTCAACTATACCCAATTTTCGTAAATTATAATTATTTTTTAAAGACTTTTTAAATACGCCCCAGTAAATTTTTTAACTTTTAAAAATCAATGTAAAGACAACCACAAATAAAATCCGTAAAAATTCTGAAAATAACTTTCGGTGTGATGACTACTTTTACTTGAAATGAACACAAACTTAAAACGCAAAAATTAAAAGGAAAAAATTACGTTTAATTTTCGAAAAAATTTGAGAAAAAAAAGTAATTACAATCATGAAAATCAAAGTATTTTTTAAATTAAAGTAAAACAAAATTTGGTGGTTGATTCAGTAGTTTTTGGGAAAAGAATCAATGTCCAAGTAAAAAACAGAAATAGAAGAACAACAACTGTTAGATCAAACACACATGCCGGGTCAGATGCTCACACCGTTGCTCGTGCTCTGTCATGATCCAGGGTGGTAATCTGGCTACGCAGAGGTTAAAGATATCGATGTGTATTCTTCTGACATCAATGCGGGCAATCCTCTGTGGAATACATACGCTTAATGGGCTGGCTGGACTGTTAAAAAAATTTGTGGAATCAATGCTGCAGCGCATGGAATAGCTAACAGAATTCCGAATAGTCAAAGTAACCTTCATAAAAGTATAAGCCAATTGGAAAGAGGAAACCCTCGGTGTTAAGCTGCACCACCTCTTGCGCTGTTCAACCGAGCCACCTCGGCATTCTAAACACAAAATCTGCGGTGGTGCACTGCATTGGTTGCAGAGGCTGCATCTTGCAAACGGGGGTGCAAGTCAGTGCCTTCACGACGATAACCCCGTTCGCTGTTGAATATGTCAGGGTATCGATAAGAATGCAGGCCACTAACAGTGAGAAAAAAGGGTGAAATTAGAAAACCAGTAAACTTAAAAAAAAAACCAGTAAAAAAAAGTCTCACCATTTGCGTTTGCCCGGCCATCCATGACCATCTCCCTGAGATTTGCCATCGCAGTCGTACACGTGCCATAACTTCTGCCATGCCAATCCGATTGAAATTACTTAGAAATTTTAAAAAAAGTGACGAAAGAAAAAACCAAGCTTGGTAACTTGCCAAAGGTCTGGTGATGGTGGGTTAAAATGTAACAAAAAAAACTCAGTGGGTATTTATTTGCTGCTGAATTTTAATTACAAATAGGTGCTAACTAACATTGGCGTCGGTTTGGAAGCTTATTTAATTCATCATTGTCCAAAAACTACCTCACCAGATGATGAATTAATGGAAACAAAGTCACACTTCAGTCATTTTTTGCACTCGTCTTTGAGTCTATGTGGTAGAGAGTAAAATCGCCAAAATGTTAATTACTGGTGAATACTAAGAAATCATCGGCGCCACTTCGACGACCTGAATAGTGAATGAGAAAACTCAGCAGAGAGTGAATGGAAACAAAAGTCCCACAATTGAGTCAGTATTTTTTTTATTATGATTATTAAAAAATTTATTTTTTCCACTCGAGTTTGACAAACAATAAATAGTAAAAAAATAAGAGGTGAGTAATTTTTTTGGTGGGTTAAAAACCCATTTAACAAAATTTGGACCACCGAAAATCGGAAACTTTAAGTAACCATGAATTCGAAAAATGAACCAGGAAATATTTCGTGAAAGCGGAAAACGAACTGGCAGTGATTTCATAAAACCAAAAACTAAACTTGTGTTTTTGCACTCGAGCAAAAAGTTGGCTTATTAAAACGAAAATAACCTTCAAAACGCATAGGGTGGTAAATTCAGCTAAACATTTTTTCAACTTGCAGATGAATTTGAGTGGGTGAAATTCGACACAGCAGGAATTGGTGAAACGAAAATCTCGCCATTGTCATTTTTCATGAACCAAATAACCAGCAGGTAAAAGTAATCATGAAACGGAAATTTTCTCTAATTGTAAAAACAACATTCACGAAATTAGAAAATGTAAATAAAAAAAAAACAAAATTTGAAAAAACTGCCAAGAGAAATTAAAAAAAAATTAGAAGAAAATAAGGTAAGGATCATGTGAAAAGGTCAATAATCACAAAAAGGAACGTTGAGGCATCCAAAATGCGATGACTAAACATTATTTTCACAAGAAACGCAAGTGATAACAAAACTCAG
The DNA here is from genome assembly GCA_023313115.1 of Rhysida immarginata. Lineage (NCBI taxonomy): Eukaryota > Metazoa > Arthropoda > Chilopoda > Scolopendromorpha > Scolopendridae > Rhysida > Rhysida immarginata. Next base: position 43,489 of record JAHWFO010037538.1, read on the forward strand.
AAGCAGTGATGACCTCGACAATCGAGTGAGTGAGAGAGTTCATGAGGGTCAGAACGGTAGGTTGACAAGAAACAGCTGGGTATTTTCAAGAAGTGTATCAAAAATGTGTAAGCATGACAAACTGTCAGCTGAAGACACAAACACAGCGACCGTGTGAATAAGTAATAACGTCATGGTAAAAGATGTCAGCATGCAGTCAAAAAATTGTGAAAATGAATTTGATGTCAAAATCACATGAGAAATGCACTTGAACCGACAATAGATTTATTTGTGACTGAAATTGTGTATAAAGAACAAACGTATGAAAAATGACCATGCCAGAAGCAAGTGTACAAAAACCCATTGACCATGCCAGCAAGCAAGTGTACAAAAACTTTTATTTAACACAGTTAAAAAAAATTTGTCAGTCAGTGCAATTTTTTAAACTTTAAAAGACATTGTGAAAAATAGTAGTAATAAATGTATGTATGAACGTGTAAAAAATAGAGTTTTTTATACACTTGTGTGTATGTGACCCGAAAAAAAACGAGCGGTCTCAACATCATCATCATCAACAATCACTGTAACAAAAGCAGACGCCATAAGTAAAAACTTGTGCAATAAAATCAAAACCCTTGCATCCTTTTAACCCAAAAACCCTGAACCCTCAAAAACCTCACCCGCTACTCCACCATTATTTGCCAATGTTCATTACACATTTTAAAAAACATTATGCCCTCTCAGGACCCTTAGCAAAGAAGAAAAATTAAAAAGCATTAACATAAAAATCGTAGAACTTGATATTTGTTAATAAGAATGAATTCATTAACTTAACTTAAACTTAACGTATGAAAAAACTATTTGAAAGTATTGGGAATAAGAATTGAATGCATTAATTATTTTTAAAAATGTAAAAATACGGCAGCGACCAAAAATTGTATTAAAATTACATTATAAAGTAAGAAAAATTTATTTAAATCACAGGTAATAAAAAAAAGGAAAATCACATAAAGGTAAAAATGATGAAGATGATAAAGTCCCAATAAAACCACACCACAATGAAAACACAAAAACTTAATAAAAAAGCAGCAATGATTAAAAATTTGGGAGAAAAACAAAATCAAAGACAATAAAAAGGACGGGGGTAGGAAAGTAAGGGACAGTGAACTCGCGCCACAAATCCCTTCAGCACCTTCTCCCCAGCTGAGGTGACGTCAGTAATGGGTCAGCGACGGTGGGCTTCACTACCAACCACATGGGAATCTCAGAAAAAAAAGGGGCAAGCAGTGCTTCACTGCATGGCGCACAGAACACCTTTTGGCAAGAGAGGGGAGGTGGATGCTGTGACGTCAGCCAGGACCACACACAAAAATATGAAACCCAATAATTATTCATAATCAAAGCGAAAAACATCCCCACCACATCAAATCAAATTATGAAAAATCATATTTAATTCATTTTTAATGAGAGGGGAGGTGTTTTTAATTAAAAATTACACCTGTGAGTGTGGCCAGGTGTAAAAACAAAGGGTGATGGATCTCGATATATTCTGCTACTGTATAATTATTCAAACAGGTATTTCTGAGGATTCTGATGACGACTGAAGGGATGATGAAGACGAAGCTCACACATCGAGTGCTGAAAATCCGTTCGAATCCATTGGAGAAAATTAAAAATTGTTTTAATAATTTTCAATTATGTCAAATGCATGTTACTTTAAAATTATGTTAAATTTATTGTTTCTAAGACTGTGTTAAAGTTATATTATTTTTACAAGTATTCGTATACTATAAATTTCTCTCTGAATTTACGGTTATATTTTTAAATTTAATATTAAAATAAGACAATTTCAAACAATTTAACAGATCTATTTTTATTAATGGTTGTAGACCATAAATCCAAAGATGAACCAAAAACATTTGAAGTATATACTTTTTATATGCATAAAATGAGACTCAAGAAATACATTGCATTTTTCAACTTATTCCTCTCTCGCCATTTTTCTATTATGATGAAATTGGATAAAAAAAATAAATTGAAATAAATTAAGTACAGTCATGGATAAAAGAAAAAAAAAACGTTCCCTCACTTTATACCACGGTCTATAGAAGTAAATGGTCGTTCAACTCCCGTCATTTTCCATAGCTAGGGAATTCAGATCATGCTAGGAGCCGCATAGTCACAATGGACTTTCTGCGCTCTATGCGGCATCTAGCGTGATCTGAATTTCGTAAATTGTAAAGTTAATTTATTTATTTAGTTGATGCCCAAAATTAACAGTGAGCTATGTAATGCATTCTTAATTACTTTAAGATTATTTAGAATACATTAACTTCGGCAGTATTATGCCAATAATTCCGGCTGCATTGAAACTGAAAATGATACTAAAATTTCTAGCTCACGATAGGGCGGCGCTGCATGCGTTTTTAGTCCGGTTGTACATGCAGCGCTGTTTTTCAATTGAGTTACCCCCCTATCGGGAGCTAGAAACTTTAGCTTCATTTTTCAGTGGAGTTGGATGACCATCTACTATCGAAAGACTATGCTCTATACTACTATATTTTTATATGAGCGTTTACTACCTTGCCACTTGGTGTCTGATATCGTTTAGTTCAGTCAGAAAATTATATAAATTTTTAACCAATAAAATCATACCATCCTCTTTTAAACGCTAATTAAAAAATATAGCAGCAAAGAGTCAAGGGGCGTTTTTTTTGTCCATGGCTGTAAATACAATAATATAAATTAAAATAGGGATACATTAATTAAATGATAAACAATTACGAAAAATAAAATCAAATAAATAAAGCTAATCGATAGCATGCTTACCTAATATGATTCAAAACGCCGTGCATAAAAATGCGATTTTTCCGGGACTCATCTCTCGCCTTTTGTTTAACGAGTTTATCCTATAAGTGCTACTAGATATTGGAACCCAATTAATGTCGTCAGCGGAGATTTACGATACTGGGCTGTCGTCATTTCTCCCAGAAAGATAAATCAAATTCCCTACGGACTCCTTCGACAGTTTTGCCCAGTATTTATTCATATTGTTTCATATTTCTTTTTTTTCCACTGCGAAGAACGTTTATTTTTACATATGCGTTTCTTGTCTTGTTTTTATCCACGTGACAAATACTTTGTTAATAGATTTTGTCATTGCCACCTGTTAGCCTCTGCCCGGCAGTGCGCGGACACTAACCCCTTGTTGCTTAACAATTCACAAATAAATAAAGATATAAAATTATGGATCAGATATGCAGATGCTGTTTTCATAATCACCAACATTG
>JAHWFO010037538.1:46857-71156 GCA_023313115.1 Rhysida immarginata
CCCCCCCCCCCCCGTAAGCATGTTTCTGATTTCAGCGTCAGTTTGGGTCGCGGCAGCATTCTATTCTTCCAAGTTTAATCTTGTTTACAACCGTTAATATGACAATTTAAGGGTTGCATTAATATTTATTTTCAATCGGACCTAATTATTAATGTACTTATATATTTTTAGGTAGATTTTTGTTTAGTACTTATACATTTTATTTAGTCCATTGAAAATAGAATGGGATGATCTTTAAAACAATCTTTAAGCCCATACAGCGAATTTTTTACTCGCTGGATGAACATAATAAAATTGATGAAACAATAAAAATATTTTCTAGCCGTTTGAATGAATCAGCGACCCAAACTGTCGCTGAAAACGGAAACATGCCCCCCCCCCCCGGACACCAAATTGCTATCTTTAGTGCCATCTATTGATGCAATTGCGGAAAAAATACCATCCTCATTATCGCTGTGCTACGAGTGCATTGTATGAATGTGCAAAAAAACAACAATACTAATATACTTAATAAACTATTAAAGAATGACATAACTAAGTATTGAAAGGCTAAACTAATTGTCGTCACAAACATATTTCTAAAAATTCTGAATTGCTTTTGACAACCTAAACACAGGTTCGAGTGATTCAAATTCGATAATCTACGAATTTTATAACTATTCTTATATATTCATTCATGTCGTTACTTGTTGTTTGATATGTTCCATGCCCTATCTTTGCATTGAAAACTTCTAAATGGTACCATAATGGTATCATTAGCACAGGTGCCACTGAATCAAAATAGTCCATATATAAATTACACTTACGTATTCGTGGATGTATTGTCATTATAGGGAGTGCAAGTGTGACGTCAATCTTGGGTGCTCTTCAGTCACTTAACTTGAATTAGTTCCAAACAAGTCTTCTCGATTAGGGATTTAACATTGCTTCCAACGTAGAGATGGAATTTCTATAAACCCAGCGTTTATAATACATATAAGATGTGAAATTTTTGAGTTCCTCACTGCTCAAGAAGGAGCCGAAACAGCGATTTACAACCGCGAGTGATGGCATTCTTTCGTTAAGTGATTAAAAATGATTAAAAAGCGTTCTAATATTAATTTATAAATTATATAACAGTATTAAATGTCTTAATAATAATATAAATTGCACAAATTCACATAATAATTTAAGAGATATCATTTTTACTGGCCGCAAATTTCAACGTTTGGAACCAGCGATTCCATTTCCTAGGCTCACGGTCCCTTCATCGCGCAAATGACGTCAGCTATGACATAATCACTTGCACTCCCTATAAATTATTTGATAATTGTTTGCGCAGCGTTTTTTGATGTGAGCGGTGTTGTACATGAGAATTCGTTGCTCCTAAACAGACTGTCAATCAAGCATTCTACCTGGAAGTTTTTAAAAGGCTGCGCAAAAGTTTGAGAAAAAACATGCCGATTTGTAGCAGTCAGGTGAGTCAGGTTCTTCCGCGCCGATAGTACGCCCGCTCACACACCGCTCATTGTGCGCCATTTATGACCAAAAAAACATGACTTCATTGACCCACCCCCCCTTACTCACCTACAGTAGCGCTCAAAAAATAGCACACTTTATGTTTTATCATTATAACTTCTAAAGTATAGAATTTTAATTAAAGAATTTGTAACAATATATAGACTGCATAAATATTTGAATAATGAAATAAATTCAAACTCTGTAGATGTAATTAGTATTTGAAGACTCATCCAATTTTGATAGAGGTGAGATCATAAAATAGTACACACTGAGTTTTATGTTGATTTTTCACATATTCTCAATATTGACGTTGACATTTTGCTGTTGCTGACAATATTTAACATTCACGTTGAGTTCATCTGCCATCTTCAATAAAAAAGCAGATTATAGATACAATCAACAATGTCAACTCGTACACCTCAGTTTCGGAGCAATTTCAAGTTCCGAAGTCCACGATGGCAAGAATTTTTCAGCGTTTTCGCACGCAAAGATATGTAACTCATAAGCCAGGGTCCGGCTGACCAAAATCAACAACTCCACGAGAAGATAAAGTCTTGATACGGCTGTCTAAGGCTGACCCGAAGAAAACTGCAGTGACCTTAATAACGAAATGGCAACCTTCCATAACGTTAACATTTGTATGAGTGCCATGAAAAGACGTCTGAGGGATGCAGATTTGTTTGATAGACGTCCAGTGAAAAAACCTTTGCTCTCCAAGAAGAACCGGATAACCCGCCTCAGATTTTCTAAAGATCATTTGAAGTGGACATCCAAAGAATGGAATAAAGTGCTTTTTAGCGATGAATCGAAGTTTTTACTATTCGGATCTGATGGTATCCAATACGTACGCTGTCCAGCAAAACATAGATTTGATCCAAATACCAATTACCAACCATTAAACATGGTGGAGGATCCACTATGGTATGGGGTTGTTTCAATCATAAAGGGATAGACTCGCTGATAAAGAACGATGGAATAATAGAAAAAATAGTATATAAGAATATCTTAGAGCAACAAATGCTTGCTTTTGCCAAAGCAAATATGCCTCGTGGATGGATTTATCAGCAAGACAATGATCCCAAACATAGCGCTGGTGTGGTCAAAGACTGGTTCAAGTCAAAGAAAATACGTCTATTGGAGTGGCCAAGTCAATCGCCAGATTTGAATTCTATTGAGCATATCTGGGAAGAATTAGACCGCAGCTGCAAGTCACAGAAGGCACGAAATTCACTGGAAAAATTTGAAATTTTACGAAAAGAATGGGAAAAATTTCCAATGGCTAAAATCACTAAGTTAATTGATTCAATGCCAGCCCGTTGCAAAGCTGTTATTGATGCAAAAGGTTTTGCAACAAAATATTGATCTGCTAACTCTTTTTTCGTTGTATTTACTTCATGCTTGGGATTTTTTTACGTGTGTACTATTTTATGATGTTTGTATTTTGGCAGTTTAATGGTGTCCTTGCAAATAATAATAACAATGACCTTATTTCTAGTTTCTTTTGTATATTTATATAGATAATATGTATGCAAAGTTTAGTTATATGTTCTTACTTTTTGAAAGTATTATAGCAATAAACATGAAAGTGTACTATTGTTGAGTTTGGGAGGAACGATTTCTGTTGCACAATACCCCTCACATCAAAAAACGCCGCGAAAACAAAACAGTCTTTACATAAAGGCTCACAAGACTGCGCACAAGCTTCCTTAGCAACGCCGCTTGGCATAATGACGGAGGAAGTGTTGGCCTACACTCATCTAGCAGAAGAAGTCGGTAATACAAGCACCTGGCTATTAACACCACGATTCCGGTTTCTTTTGGGTACCCCCTCATATATTTGTTCAGGACAGGTCTTTATGAGTCGTTAGCTATATTACATGGCTTATCTTGGCGTTGAAAATATCCAATGGTACAATAATAGTATCATTAACACAGATACCCCTGATTCCAAATAGCACATCTTCTAACTTATTAATTACTCGTATATATTCGGTCATGACATGTCGATACAAGTTGCTTGCTATATTACATGATATAACTTAGCAATGGAAATTTCCAATGGTACCATAATGGTATCATTAACGTTCGGTTGCAATAACGCTAGTTAAAACTAACTCTTCGTTAAGGTCCCGGTTAAAATTTTTTTGCGTTGCACCAAGCGAGATTAGGACTTAACCAGACGTTAAAAAGCCGTTTAACTTAACGCTCGATGACCACGGTTTAGCTTCATGTTTAGCGCAGCAAAATGGCATATCGAAACAGAAATATATTTTAAACTAATTGGATAAACTAATTATCAAAGAGATAAATGGATAAGCTGATTCTGTAAACTATTTGGATAAGCTATATAGATAATGTATTTTGACAAGCTCTTTGGATAAACCATTTGGATAAAATAATTATCAAACAGCTATTTAGATAACTAATTGTATAAACTATTTGGGTAAGCTAAATGGATAAATAATATGGAAAAGCTATTTGGATAAGCTAAATTGATAATTTAATTCGATAAGCTAATTGGATAAACTAAATGAATAAGTTATGTGGATAAACCAAATGGATAAGTCAATTGGATAAGCAGATTGGATAAGCTGTTTGGTTAAGCTAATTTTCAAAAAACAATTTAGCTATGCTAATTATCAAATAGCTATTGGAATAAGTTATTCGGATAAGTAAATATCAAACAGCTAATTGGATAAGCTTAATTGATAATTTAATTCGATAAGCTAATTTTAAAACAGCAATTTGGATAAACTATTTATCAAAGAGCTAAATCAATATGCTATTTGGATAATCTAGTTATCAAACAGCGAATTGAAAACAATCAGCTATGTTGACTGGAGTAAAACGAACCAATCACGATCTTCGTCACCCTTATTATATCCTGTTAGCTAACTGAGACTTAATAATGGTGCAACATTTCTCGGTTAAAGGACTTAACCAAATAGTTTATCCAAAGAGCTTATCCAAATAGCTTATCCATAGTGCTTATCCAAATAGCTATTCAAATGGCTTATCCATTTAGATGTTTAATAATTAGGTTATCCAATTATCTTATTTAAATAGCTGTTTGATAATTATCTTATCCAAATGGTTTATCCAAAGAGCTTATCCAAATAGTTATTCAAATGGCTTTCCAATTAGCTTATCCAAATAGCTCTCCAAATAGCTTATTCATTTAACTTATCCAAATAATTTGTACAATTAGCTTATCCATTTATCTGTTTGATAATTATAATTATTTTCTCCAATTAATTTAAAATATACAGGGTCTTTATAATTAAAGTTCCATTTTGACATGGCCATAAAAAAAAACTACCGCACCAAAAGCTATAATACTTGGTAATATTAAACAAGAGGGCAGGGGAAGTTCATACCAACCAAAAAAAATAGTTCAAAAGGTCACTACCAGCATGGAATGACGCTCTATGCAATATTCGTATACGAAATTAGACACGAAGACACAGGTTAACAAGTCTTTAATCGTTACTAAAATTAGTCACTTGTTGAATGTGGCCTCCACCATTTACTGAAAGCAAGTTACACCGGATTACTGCGTTCTCAGCTGTAGCTCGTAGCATATCGCATCTTTCAGTTCCGCCAAATTCCTGTCGTTATCACCATAAAGAGTAGCTTTGAGGTAACCCCAGAGCCAGAAGTTACAGGGGTTGATATCTGGTAACCGGGGTGGCCAAGAAAGGGGAAAGTTTCGGCCTATAATCCGTTCATCTGTGAAATGTTGCTGAAGTAACTGTTTGACACATGTAAAATATGAGGTGGAGCCCCATCCTGCATAAAAATCGTTGTGTCTAAAATGCCACGTTGCTGAAGTTCTGGATTCACAAAACTTCTTAGCATCGACGCCATGCGAGCAGCAGTCACAGTGAATGTCACGAGTCCATCTCTCGACTGTCTTCAAAAAATATGGTCCAATTATGACATTTGTCATACCACATCACACGGTAACTTTAGGAGAATGCAGTGGAATTTGGTGGAGAACATGAGGGGGACTGGTGGCCCAAATCCTGCAGTTATGGGTGTTGACATCCCCATTCAGGTAAAAATGGGCCTCGTCCGTCCACAAAATGTTCCATGGCCAATGCTCGTCCACCTCCATCCGTGCAAGGAATTCTAATGCGAAGGTTTCTCTACGAGGAAGATCGTAAGGTTCGAGTTGTTGGACAAGGTGGATTTTGTATGGGTAGTAACGCAGCACTTTACGTACAATCTTGTACAGTACACCATACTCAGTGGTAAGTCCATTCGACGTGCAACAGCACTTACGCTGCACGTCCCTTGTGAGGTCTCCATTTTTGCTTCCTCTACGCCTACTGAAACAGCCTCCACGGTTGCCTCAGAGACGGGTTTCCTTCCTCGGCCAGGTGCTACCGATAACAAACCTGTGGCTTCAAAGTTTGTCATCATCTTCTTCAAATTCTGCGGTGTCATTGGCCCCCTACATACATGTACAGTATTCGTCGAACGGTACGATAATGTTGCAAAGCCTGTCGTACATTGCTATTGCATTCATAATAACATTTAACCAGAAACACATGGTCTTGCATGGTAACAGGCATCGTCGACTAGTAACAAATGAGGCGTACTGACAACGAGGCTCCCTTTCTTATTTCTGAAAACCAAATGACTTGTAAAGCGCATGTGCATAAACCACATTTCTAAACTGTGTCTTCGTGTCTAATTTCGTAGACGAATATTGCATAGAGCGCCATTCCATGCTGGTGGTGACCTTTTGAACTAATTTTTTTGGTGGGTATGAACTTCGAATGCCCTCTTGTATAATATTACCAAGTATTATAGCTTTTGGTCCAGTAGTTTCTTTTTTATGGCCATGTCAAAATGGAACTTTAATTATAAAGACCCTGTATTTCTGGTTTGGAATGCCATTTTGTTTCTCTAACTATGAAGTTAAACCGTCATCATACAGTGCTTAAGTTAAACTGCTATTTACCGTCTGGGTAAGTGCTAATCTCGCCTGGTGCAGCGCAAAAAATTTTAACCGGGACTTTAACGAACAGTTAGTTTTAACTGACGTTGTTGCAACCGGCCATTAATGACACTATAATAGTCTTGACCGCAACACTTTTTTTAATATTTTTTTAAAATAAAATTTCTGGCTTGGCTCAAAAAGGTACAATTCAATATCATGATGAGTAATATTCTTATACTTGCATGAAAGTTCTTTCGCCTTCCTGGTTTCCAACGGCCAAATCAGGCTCATAATAATTAAGAGTACATGACATAAAAATAAATAGCGCTGACGCCTGTTTTAACAAGATAAATATTACTTTTGTAAAGAAATTAAACTGCTCAAAAGAATTAGGGGAACACTTCTGAAAATATTTGTAAAATATCAAGATCAAGACTTCCGATAAAATGTTTCATAGTTTTTTGATAAATTAGATGTGGTCTATTGAAATCACTGGGTGTTTTTTCGAATTTCCCTTTTTTCCGTGAGTTTAAAGCGAAAATGCCAGAGACACCTAAAAACAGAATGGTCATAACCATATGACAAAGGTCACATGGTCTTCAAACAGCATTAATTTGCATGTTAAAGCTTTGATACAGTATTCGGACATTTAATTGAGGCAAAATGAGACATCTCAAGCTGGAGGAACTTGCAAGAGCTGTTACGCTGCTCCAAGAAGGCTACTCAATCAGGTCCGTCGCTAGAGAGCTTCAAATGTCACCTTCAGTGATCCATCGTGCATGGAATCGTTTCCAACAACCTGGTCGTTATTTGCGAAGTGCTGGACAAGGGCGCAAACGCATAACGACAAGATTACAGATATCTTCACACTTCTGTTTTTTGCCGACGAACATCAACCACCAGAGACCTGTAAACAGACCTGCGTACGGCATCTGGAGAAACAGTCAGAAACGTACTATGGGAAGGTTGTTTGAGAGCTAGAAGGCCGAATTGTGTACCTCAACTCACGTGCTGACACCAAGAAGCCCGACATCGGTTTAACAACAAATCAACTGGCAGCTGCGTCAATGGCAGTCTGTTCTCTTTACAGACGAGTCCAGATTTCGCCGAACTCCTTGTGATGGACACGCTTGCACATGTGTGGTTCAGTTGTGGTTTCTGGGGGCTGAATCTGTGTCGACAGCCGTACTGATCTCATTGCTGTCCCAGGACGTGTCAATCATGAAGTCTACATCAGGGACATTCTGGAAGATCACCTAGTGCCTGCTGCTTGTGTTGTAAACCCTAATTTTATTCTTATGCAGAATAATGCTGGTTCGCATACGGCAGTGCCACCCAGGAATTTCTCCAAGAACGGAACATTCCAAAACTGGAGTGGCCAGCAATGAGTCCAGACATTAATCCGATTGAGCATGCGTGAGACATGCTTGAAAGACGCATATGGCAACATCCAACAAGTCCACAATCACATCGCAGGTCCTCATTGAAGAATGGGAGAATATTCCTCAAGCAGACGTCCGTTGACTTCTGAGGAGTATGCATCGCAGATGTGCAGAGGTCCTTCGAGCTCGTGGAGAGAATACACGTTACCAGTGAACATTTCTAGGGAGACGTGTATCCGGAGATGTCTTGAGACCCCTTCTTGAGAACAGTATTCTCATTTTAGTTTCACCAAGGGTTACATCTATCATTTGTTTTTTCGAAAGATGCTTGGAAAACTAAGCCGTACACTTGTTTATTTGTTGAATACATGAGACCGCTTCATTTGTTCATATGGTTGTATGGGTATTTTCAATCATTTAAATAACATAGGCTCTCTACACTGAAGAGCCAAAACATTATGACCATCACCACATTGCTGAATGAACTCGTCTGGCTCACGTGGGGGGGACGTAATAAGTGATTGACCCGAGTGTACTGTTGGTGGAGAAGGTAAGGAATCAGTCTTGCACTTAATTTTGCGAGTGATGGGAAAGGCTGCTGATCTAAGCGAATTTGATAGAGGGCAGATTGTAATGGCTCGAAGACTTGGTACGAGTATCTCCGAAACTGCACTACTGGTAGGTTGTTCACGATCTGCCGTTGTTAGTATTTATGCAAAGTGGATAAATGACGGTGAAACCAGCAGTAGACGCTAAGGTGTTGGACGCCCACGCGTCATCAAAGAAAAAGGATGTCGTAAATGTCCCACTTGGTAACCCAAGATCGGCGCCAGACAGTGGCTCAGCTGTCAGCCCAATACAATGCAGGTCCAAGTGCAAGTGTTTAGGAACACACAGTTCAGCGGACACTGTTGGATATGGGCCTATGCAGTAGATGTCCCACTCGAGTGCCTCTGTTGACCAAGCGTCATTGTCAATTACGCCTACAGTGGGCCCGGGAACATCGAGACTGGACCATGGATAAGTGGAAGAGAGTTGTCTGGTCGGATGAATCACGATTTGTAATATTCATCACGTCTATGGTCGTGTCAGGGTACACCGACTTCCAGGTGAACAGTTGCTCCCCCCATCTGTACAGCAAGCCATACACAGGTTGGTGGTGGAGGTATTATGCTTTGGGGGACGTTCTCATGGGTGGCTCTGGGACCCGCAGTTGTGGTAGAACGGACAATGAAAGCTGCGGACTATCTGAACATCTTACATGGCGTCTGTCTTCCCAACTGGAAATGGAATCTTCCAGCAGGACAACGCCCCATGTCACAAGGCTCGAATTGTGTTGGAGTGGTTCGAGGAGCATAAGGATGAATTTCAATTAATGTCCTGGCCACCTAACTTGCTGGATCTTAATCCGATAGAGCACATTTGGGATGTCATGGAGTTGCAGCTCAGAGCTCAAACATCACCATGTCGGAATATCTCGACTTTGCATGACCGCTGCTTAGACATTTGGTACAACCTGTCTCTGGTCATCTACCAAGAACTTGCGACATCCATGGCAAGGCGAGTTGCAGCTGTTTTCCATGGCAAGGTGGTGCAACGTGTTATTGAGTAGGTGGTCTTAATCTTTTGGCTATTCAATGTATATTTTGTTCCCATAATTCTTTTGAGCAGTGTATTAGATGGAAACTGCAGATAATGCTCCATACATAAGGTAATGCGATTATCCGAAAAATGGAAGGAAAGTTTTTCGAATCCAGAACCACGAGTATCAAGTGGGCTCGTTGGCTCTAACAAGTGAACCATCTTGAACACGGTACACCAAGGCTGTCACCAGATGTTCTTAAAAACTACAAGGTAGTCAGGATGATAGTCCAAAGGCACAAAATGACCTTAGCAGTCAACGCCAAAATTTCTAGTAAACCAACTAACCAACCAAACCACCAGAAACGTTTATGACCACACATAAGAAATTAATAATAGAAACTGGAGAAAATGCTCCAAACATAAAGTAATACTTATAATATCATTACTTTTGTTCTCTACTACAAATATATCATAGCATTTCAGCAGTCGCTAGTGCTATGGTTCCTTCTTAGTAATCGTTTTAGCCCTTTTCACATCGTCCACTAAATTTTAGTAATTATTGGTGAGTAGTGGGAGTATTGGGACTATACTCTGACTGCTGGTCCTTTGGCATTGCAAAGAATGCCTGGGAAATGTGTGATATATAAATCATTTCGTACTTAGCCTACAAACTTGAGGCATTCTATATATTCCCTGGATATTCTATACATTGCCGGGTTTAACACATAGCCGGTAACATAAATATTCGGAATAGGTCAACATAATTTAATAATGACTCCAAATTGCAATAAAATTAAAATAACATAAAAATGCATGAAAAAACGAAAAATCTTAAAAGAATCAACCTAATGCTGCGTCATGAAAGAGAGAAAGGAGACTCCACTTGTCCACAAGAACATTTTAATACACCATATATGTATACATTTCGGTCACAATGTGGCCTTCTTCAGTATGACTCAGGTTACACAAGACAATCGACAATCGAACAGTGTAGTGTATCGGTATTCAAGTGGAACTTGAAGCATAGCTTCCATAATCTCACCCTTCATAATCATATTCCAAGGGAAATACACTGAGCTAGAAAAGAAGCCTGATGTACCCACAAGGGTCATCCAAAGTATGAAAGAAAATTGCCTCCTCTTGGTGGAGTAAAATTTGATTGACGACTGTCTAGACTAGAAGCAGACCACTAGTATTAGATAAAACACGACCTATGAAGTCCAGTAATCTGGAAATAAGACATTATCAATGTCTTCAAAATTAATATCAAGTATATGCCTTGGATCACGATATCTCTTTCTATGTATAGGATGCTTTAAAATGCCCGAGACTAGCTCGTTGCTATGATTTTCTATATTGGGCAGCATGGATTCCATGAGCCCTTGAACGTATTTGCCAATATGAGTCATGTTGAAGTCATTATAAATGGAGGAATTGCGAACAATTCTCCGATCTTTTTGCGCAATAGTCCTAAGGGTAACGTTTTGGAACGTTTGCAGTTCTTTCCATCTAGTTTTACATATTGTGGCCCAGACGGGCATACCATAGGTCAAGATAGTCCGAACAATGACCTTATAGAGTAGGAGTTTATTATCAATGTTTAGAGCACTATTCCGGCCCAGCAGAGCAATCAAGCTAAACTTGGCTCTCCTGGCCTTATTCAACGCATAAGTTGCGTGGGGAGTCCAGGTAAGTTTAGAGTCAATAACAACACCAAGATATTTATAAGTTTCAACCCAGTCCAGTTTTTTGCCATATAGTGTTAGAGAATCTAATGATCTCTTTCTCTTCTTGGAGACAAACATCGCCTTGCATTTGTCTACATTCAATTTTAGCCTCCACTTGCTAAACCAGCTTTCACACTCCTTCAGAGCCTTCTGCAGCCGCGAGACTACTACGGCTGGTTGACGAGCACAGGTCAGTATAGCAGCGTCATCTGCGTAAAAAAAGAGCATCAGGTTACACAAGTTCAGATACAAGTTTATATAAAGAGGAGGGACCAATCAGAATGCAGGGCATCATGTTTGGTTTACAAAAGAGGGGTAATTCAGGATTGGAGAGGGTCAAGTGCCCAATGACAAAATACACTTATGAAAAAAATTCAGAAATAAAAAACTTAGGAACAAAAACGAAAAGATACTATAAGTGGAGAGGCTCTTATATCAGGAGTGTGAAGTAAGTAAGAACATTTCAGCTTGGTTATAGTTTTGAAACCAGTGAAGCCCACTGTGACAGGTCAAGTGGGCCTCTTTCATGTTTTAATAAAATATCAGGCGGTACTTTAGCTATTTCAAGAGATTCTAAGAAGTTAAGCTTTTTAGATTCATCAACACAATGTAGTATCCGAAAATTATCTAATTTCCCAATGTGCCCCGTGGATAAAAAGTGCTCAGCGAATGCAGATTTTTCGGGCTTGTAATTTTTGATATAGCTAAAGTGTTCTTTAATGCGGGTACAGATCCTTCTTCTGCTCTGGCCTATGTATTTACAGTCACACGAGGCACAATTAATTTCATATATTCCCGACTTATCTACTTTACCAATTCTATCTTTCGTGCTGCCTAGTAGGTGTTTAAGGCTATGGCTACTCTTATATGCTACCTTGAGGCCATATACCTTACATAGCTTTTCTAAGCCTCCAGTTAATTTTCGGTTGTAAGGGAGACCTATGAATTTTCCTTTCTCTTGGTTATTCTGTAGTGTCGTAATGTTCTTTAACTTCTTTTTGAGAGCGTGTTTTTTAACCAATTTGTCAATCATAACTTCTTTGTATTCATTGAAGATGGCTGCCTCTTTAATCCGGTGGATCTCCTCTTGTTTCTTATCTTGTACCAAGGGAGTGTTCATCATTCTATTGATCATATGGTTGAAGGCTGATAGTTTGTGGCTAAAGCTATGGTTGGATTTGGCATTGATATACGCAGGGGCGTAGTTAGGTTTCCTATAGATATCAAATTTGAGTTTCCCTTCATCTCTCAGTATAACTAAGTCCAAGAATGGTAAAGCTCTATCTTTCTCTTTCACAACAGTGAAGGTAATGGAGGGGGATAAATTGTTGAAAACACACCACAAGCAAATCTAGTTGTTGTATATCAACTATGGCGAAAATGTCGTCCACATATCTATACCAGGTTTTGGGGAAATAAGGTAGAGTGGACATTGCCAAGTTTTCTAAATGATTGAGGAAAAGGTTAGCAAGGAAGGGACTTATGCTGCTGCCCATTGGGGTTCCCTTCTCCATTTTGTAAAAATTGTTATTAAATTGAAATAAATTACTAAAACAGCATAATCTATAAAGGAGCATCAAGTCTCTAACTTGGGCAAGGGGTAAGTCATTTTCATCGAGGCAATCTTCTAAGATGCTAAGGGTTTCTTTAATTGGTATACTGGAAAACATCGATACTACATCAAATGAAACGAGGATGTGGTTGTCAGGGATGGAAATAGGCTGTATTTTACTGGTGAGTTCTAAACTGTTCTTAAAAGAGAAGTTTTGGCCACAAAGTTTCAAAACTTATGATTAAGGATCGCCGCAATAATACTCGTTGGGGAACCAGTATTATCGACTATCGGCCTCATGGCATTGCCAGTTTTATGCGTCTTAAGTAAACAGTATAACCTTGGCAAGCGAGGATTACTGGGAATTAGATTATGAGTAAATCTATTTTTGAAGATTGACTTACAGTTTGCGATGCATTCTTTAGTCTTCTTAACAAGGGAATCCAGAGGGTTTTGGTCGATTTTATTGTATGGTCCTTGTGCGATGAATTCTTCCACGCCTTCTACATAGGTGGATTTATTTAGGATGACAAGATGACATTATCAATGACGTCTCCTATGGTGAAGTGAAGTTCGTGGCGCTCTACAATTCACCTAAACATTATCTTGACATTTGCGAGCTTGATGAACTCTTCAGTGGTGACACTCCAGTCGTCCTGGCTGGTGATCTAAATGCCAAACACCCAAGCTGGAACTCCAGAACGCACAATTACAACGGCATGATTCTCTATAGGTACATACAAGGTAGAGACGATATCATCGCTGCTGGACCTGTGGAGGACACCTACTACTGCGACCACCCCTCTAGTAGAGATGTTTTGGACATCTCGCTCTTGAAGGGTTTCTTCAGACCGTACAATATCTTCACGATTGATGACCTTTCTTCAGACCACAAGCCTGTGGCGTTGAACTTTGACAATGTTGACATAAATTTCCGAGAGGAATTCGTACATCATCAAGACTGGAAGCTCTACAAGGACGTAGAGGACTTAAGGACTATGGCTACCATTCCGACGTTGCTTACTGTACAGAGGACATCGATCAACTTGTTGATGACATCACCAGATGTATTAACAGTGCCATAGAAGCTAGTTAAGTATCACCTTCTCATCGAATCCAACTCACTCCTGGAATCCAACGCCTAATTGCTGAAAGAAACAGGACCTGTAGACTATGGCAACGCTATCGTGAACCTTGGCTCAAAACCAAGTACAACAGGTTAGTGCGAAGAGTTCAAGAGGAGATAAAAGAGCTTTGCGACGCTAGATGGAATGAAAAACTCAAAAGCTTGTCTGCTCGCGACAATTCAATTTGGAGTATGGTCAGAGCTTTACAGAAGAAGAACAATGTTACGCTTCCTCCACTCCGTACACCACAAGGTGACTATGTGCAAGCTGATCAGGACAAGGCCCAAGTCATTGCAGATTCACTGGAAATGCAGTTTGTTACTCCTACCAACGATAAGCCCGACAGCCAAATCATGTCTCAGAGTGTGGAAGAAGGTATTGTCAACTTTGATGAAGTCCCACAGCATTTAACGAAGAACAGCATCGAAGCTGGAGAGGTCGCCACCCTCATAAGTAAACTGAAAAAGAAGAAGGCTCCAGGAAGAGACAAGGTGAGTAATAACGCCCTTATAAATCTCCCGAAGAACTTTATTGACTATCTCACTAATATCATTAACGTCTGCTGGAAATTTTCTTACTTCCCTGTGGCTTGGAGGAAATCTAGTGTGTTGAGTATCCCCAAGCAGGGGCAAAATCCTGCGATTCCGGCGAGTTACCGACCTATTATCCTGTTACCCACGATGTCCAAAGTGTTGGAGAAAACGATTCTCGTCAGATTCCAAGACCACTGTCTAGTAAATGACCTTTTTCGGGAAGAGCAGCTTGGCTTTCGTGCTGCCCACTCTTGTCCGATGCAGATATGGAGGCTCGTTGAAGACCTGAGCACCCCCCTGAACCTATCCAGGTACTGTGGGGTTGCATTTCTCGATGTCAGTAAAGCTTTTGACCAGGTGTGGCATGAGGGCCTTGTCTACAAAATGATCAGAGACGGGTTCCCTGCCGATTTGATTTTGTTGGTGAAATCCTTTCTTGACGGCAGATCCTATCAAGCCAAAGTTGGAGAAAATCTTTCCACGCCCCGTGTTGTAAAGGCCGGTGTCCCTCAGAGTTCTGTCCTCGGGCCTGTGCTATTTAATTACTTTGTACATGATTTCCCAAAACCCGATAATTGTAATCTGTATTTTTATGCGGATGATACTGACATTATGACATGAGCACACCAGCCGGCTCACGTTATAACTCGGCTGCAGTGCGCCTTGAAGCAGTTCGAAGACTGGTTTAACTGCTGGAAGTTGAACCTTAACGCCGGAAAGTGCAAGGCTTTGTACCTCAATAGGAAGCTCAAGCGTCCCCCAGATTTTCTTGTTCTGTTCAATAAGAAACTTGACTGTGTGGACAACTACAAGTATCTGGGAGTTATCATTGACTCAAGACTTTCATGAAGCCGGCATATGTCCTATGCTCTGAACAAAGCGAAGAGGGCTAAGTACAGTATCATAGCTCTCATGGGTCGCAACAGCGCCCTCAGCATTGACAACAAGCTACTTCTGTACAAATCGATTATCCGGACCATACTCATCTATGGCATGCCTGCGTGGGCGACTATCGTTAAAACCAGATGGAGTGAACTACAGTCATTCCAGAACGTTACCCTGAGGACCATTGCTCAGCTGGACAGAAGGACGGTGAAAAACCAATCCATCCACATGGATTTAAACATGGCCCATATCGGAAAGTTTATACAGGATACAGGATCTCCTTTTGATTATGATACAGAAGATGCAGACTCACGACAACAAACTTGTGAATGGAATACTGAAGAACTCATTGAATATGAACTGGCATACGAAGTATCGTAAACCGAGGCACGTTCTTGACGTCAATTTTGAAGATATTAGCAACATCTCTTTCCCGGGCTACTGGAAGATTTGATTATCTTCTTTCTCCTTGTGATTTTTATTTCGTTTTTATTTTGTTTCTGACAATCGTCAATCTTATTTTCTTTTTTGTATAATATGGAAGACCGCGTGGGTTGGTTAGGCTTCTTGACTACCTCAGTGTATTTCATTTGGAGTTTATTCTGGTTGGATGAGCTTTGTGAAAGCGCTGCTGTCGTCCTATCCTAACAAATGTAGGATTGTCACTGTTCGATCGTCGATTGTCGATTGTGTAACCTGAGTCATACTGAAGAAGGCCACATTGTGACCGAAATGTATACATATATGATGTATTAAAATGATCTTGTTGAAAAGTGGAGTCTCCTTTCTCTCTCTCAAGTATTCTAGCATCCACAGATTCGTAAGGTCAGTTTTTAATTTATTATTTAGCTTACTAATGCTGCATATTGTCTTTGCAAAGAAATTTGCACAAAATGGCTGCTGCCACGGAGTGTCCATACTTTATTTATCTAGACCTTTACTGCAATTTTGACTATCAGCCACTTAGTAGCGATGACAGTAGATAACAGGTAGGAGACCAGTCTATAAGCTGTACACTTACTGAAGCAAACAGAAAATAGTCACCAGTAACAGATAATAATGCTTGTTTCAAAGATAAATGAGAATAATACTTACAACATAATAAAAATATTTAAAATTTTAGAAAAGATAGCAAAAAAGCTTTCAAATTTGCCTCAAAGGTGAACCAGATAAAAACAATAAAACATTAATAAGTTGATGTTAAATGAACATCAACGCTGAAGACAAATAGAAATTCTTTGTACACGGGATTAATTTATATTAACACTAGCAGTGGTACCCGGCATTGACCAGAATAATTTAGAATGGTCTGGAATAGCATAGGATAACTTTGACCCCTAGAATTTTTCCTGCGCGAAAGTTTTGTTGTTTTTAACTCCTGTTCAGGTAACATACTGGTAAATTTTAATTATCTTTAAACCCCGAGATAGTTATCAAAACAGCCAATAATAGGGCTAAAATAACTAACATGTTTTATATCATAGAATTGGATTGAAAAAGATTGTCAGTTTAAGTCAAGGGGCCATGCTGAGCAAAATAGTTTTTTCTAGAATTTGATATTCAAACCCATTAATATAGCTCATTATGGAAATTTTTTTCTTGAAGTTTTTTATGAACAGTCCTAGGCTTAACTAAAACTCTTCAGGTTGTAAAATTACCAAATTATTTGCACACCTAAATCTTGAGCAGGGAACATATAATTGGCCATGGGAAAAACAGTTTTGCCGTAGATCTATGCCAACCATATCAAGAATCTGTCCCCGTGCCTTATTTATTGTCATGGCAAAGGACAATTTTACGGGGAATTGGACTCGTTTGAAATTGAAATGGTAGTTCGATTGCATGAGCGGAATCTGTGGAATAATACTCTCTCCTCTTGACCAATATATCAGTAATAATGGTTGCCTCAATAATGTTCCTTTGCAAGATTGTACGTGAAGGCGAGTGTCCTTGCACATTTTAGGCGGACGAAGATTTCTCAAAAGCATTATTGGGGTTTGAGAAAAACTTTCTTCCTGTTGTATTGTTAGAACATCAAAATGACCTCTCATTAAATCGCCCAAAAACTTCAACAATTTCACTCCTCCAAGAGTTCTCCCAATTGATGAGACAATTGCCATTCCGATAAATTGGAATTCAAACGGAAACAGCTCTCCGGCTGCACTTAGTTCACTGGTGGTACCGTAAGTTTAGTGTTTAGATATTTCGCTGAAATATGTTAGCTCGGTTTTGTAAGAATCTACAGCAGACATCATAGTAAAAGGTTTGAACCGCCGCCAATTACGGGAAATGTGCTGAACGATTTGGGCCCTCATCTCTCTTCCTCCTTGTTTATCATCGCCAAACATTAAGTATGCTAATGAAGAAAACAGACAGGCACCATTCGGTTGCATAGGCACCACTTACTGTAACGTAACAATACCGTAGACGTTGATCAACTACATTTTCAGGAAATAGATTTAAAAAATGAAGCCAAGTAAATAATGGTTTTAGCTCAGCAGAGATAAATCAATAAAGATTTGATGAGAGCAGACAATTGCCATATTGTCTTATCGGTGCTATCCAGGTTAAGTTTATCCGAATCTATACATATTTTCTCCATTGACATAAGATCGCAAAAGAACTCATTAAACAAACAACGACGTCACAATTTGCTTAACGCTGGCAATAATCCCATTCACATCAAAGGGCGAGGTCAAAAATGCATCAACCGAATTGTGTTGGTGAACAAATGATTATTGCTCGATTGTTAACATATTGTTGATTATCGTAGCAACAATGATTTTCTTCACTAACTCAACTCGGTTAGCGCATTTTTGACCTCGCCCAATGTATCAACACCACCTAGAAAGAAAGCCAAACAACTGAAACGTCATTCATTGTTACGTCATCATAAGTCGTATAGCTACTATATTATACCGAGCAGACTCGACCGCCATTACGGAGCCCACTTGTATAAGAGCGAGGATTTTTATCTTATTGATTAATATCTTTGCGAAAAATGGCAAAAATTGAAAGAAATGGAAAGAGCAGTGTCAGATTTGTATATGTATGTGCGATGGAAGGCTATTATTACCAACATTTCGAAGAAATTTTAATATTTATATATCAAAAGAGCATAATGTTGCCTATCTCGTCAAGAGAGGGCCATATAAATGAAGCTAGAAACTCATCTAGCGATTCGCGTTCTGTATTCCCCTTGCGACTCGCAAGGAGATTACACGGTGTTATACCCCGTCCGCACTGCAAAAAATAAGGTAGCCTAAGTTGATAAGCTAACTTAAACTGCAGTGCGAACGATTCTAGCTTTTGTTGGGCTAGCCCAGATTCTGATAAGCTAGCTTATGATGGGCTAGATTTTTAAACTAGCTTATCCAGTTGAGTCACAAACGCACTAAATCATGGGATACGTTTTTTCCCATGATTCCGTAGATTTGGAGCATTTCGCTTGCTTGGCTTGACCAAGGTTATATGATCGTGCTACTTTGTAATTTAACAATAACTAAGGAGAACAAAAAACATCTGCTCTTCATGACAGGGTGCCATCTTAACTGAAAAATGACGACTGATTATTCCTGGATATATGGTATTTTCCGATATCGATTAGTGAGGTCTGGGACTGTAGGCTAGTTTTAGAGCATTTCAGTGCGAACGACCTAGCCTACAACTTAAGCCAAGATATCTAGCTTATCGAATAAGCTAGCTCAAGAATAAGCTAGCCCAGCAGTGCGGACGGGGTATTAGGCTAACTAATTTTGATCGTGCACTTTCTAAAGACAGAGGCGCCCATGTTGATGGTTGAACAATGTATGCGCCAGCTTGAAGAAATAAAGTCTTCTCTTCTCTTGTTTGTGTGGTTGCCACGGCTCCTAACAAGCACGCTCGTAAACGTTATCTCATTGTAACAAAATTAATCATCGTTGAAGTCGCAACTTTGTTGGCACTCTTCACTGTTGCGTCGTCTTTCTCATTAAAGTTTTTGACTCCGATGACTCCGACTTGAAAGCAGGAGTTAAGGGAGTTAACCCGAGTCTCACTCCAAGCGAATAAAGAAACAAACTCCGAATGACTCCGAGCGTACCCTGATGTTGGAGGTCAAGGAGTTAACTCCGAGCGAATAAAGAGACGGAGACCAAATGACTCAGAGCAAATAAAGAAACGGAATCTGAATGACTTCACGGGAGTCACGGGAGTCACTCGGAGTGACTCCAAGTGAATAAGTGACCGCACCCTAGGAGGTGTTGAAAAAGATACACTGTATTCCGCGCGACAGACTTGCAGTCATTGTTGATGCTGCTTCACGGAACAATCGCAAAAGTCTTCATTAAACAAAGCAAACGTCACATTTTTTAACGCTGGCGAAAAAACACATTCAGCTCCAGGTTAATTGACTTATATAAATAAACTACAATGGAATGAAATAAAGAAAAAATAAAATCCTTTCTTAGCGAGCACATAGGAGCCAAGAGAAATATATTTGCCAAATTTTAAGTTTATAGCCTTCATAGTTATAGAGATTTCGTGATTAATGAATGAATGAATGAATGAGTGAGTGAGTGACTGTATACATTCTTGGTCTTTCTTTTATGTATATAGAAGATAAATATTAACATACTGACTTTATCCATCAGATCTTAAACATCCTTCTGACTATTTTGTTACTCCGATTCAAACTATTTGTGGTACGAGCAATGGAAAGCTGCAGTTGCCCAGTAAATGCACAGAAACATTAACTGGGATGTCAAAGCTTCTGTGACATTTTTATTTATGCTGACCGGGGTATTAGATCATTTGCTGGCGATTTCTTTAGTGCTTTTCTACTTGATTAAGTGAGCTCCCCCCTCCCAATGTATTTTTCCAAATTTGTTTTAGTCACTTCAGGTTAATCAATATATTCAATTAGTTTATTTATGTGCTTACATCGGCCGTTGTTGACATTTTTTAGAAATTTTATTTCTATCGGAATTAATAACAAATAATAATGATATTGGCCATGAGAAGAAGAACAATAAATTCTAAATTTTAATTCAAAATTATTTATTTATTTATTATTATTATTATTGTCATTGTTTGGGGAAACCAAACTCGGATCAAGTCCGGAAGCCAATCCCAGAGGCGGACCCAAAAGAGGGCCAAAGCGCAAGGGACTCAAATGCGAGGGAGGGAAAGTTATCCACTCGTGGGAGTATTGATGTTTGAGTGTAGGAATTTCCTTACTATGTGACATGTGTTTAGAATTGTGGCTTTCTGTAAGGTTTTGTATAAGTGTGGGTTTAAATTTAGTGTTGACAGGCTTTTGTGTAGCGAGTGTGGAATAACCCCAGTGGCGGAAAGAATGATAGGAACAATGTGTACTCTGTTAACTCCCCAAAGGCGTTTTATTTCGTGTGCAAGATCCGTATATTTAGTGATTTTGTCAGTGTATGTCTTTTGTAAATTGTGTGTGTTGGGGATGGAGATATCAATTATGTAAGTCAGTTTGTTTTGCTTATCTACTAGTGTAATGTCTGGTCTGTTATGAGGGATAGTTTTGTCAGTGATTATAGCTCTGTCAAAATATAGTTTATGTGTGGTGTTCTCTAAGACAGTGTCGGGGATATATTTATAGTAAGGAGTGTGAATGTCCCTTAGCTTGTGTATCTTAGCTAGATGTTGATGTATGATGTTGGCTACCTGGTTATGTCTGTGCAAATAATCTGTCTGCGTGAGTATTTTGCAACTGGATATGACGTGTTGGATGGTTTCCTCTGCGATATGGCATTTCCTGCAAGACCCATCAGTCGATTCTTTGATAATATGTTTTCTGTAGCTTTTAGTGTTAATAACCTGGTCTTGTATGGCAATCATGGTTCCTTCAGTTTCCCCAAAGAGACTCCCTTCACTCAACCAAAAGTTCGACGCTTTTTTGTCGACGTGTGGCTGGTTGAGGTCAGAAGGATGTCTACCGTGGAGTTGCTTTCCGAGCCACGATTGAAGTTTAGTGCATGTTGTAGGAATGTTATGGGTGTTCTGCATGCTGTTCAGATTCAGAGGTGTGTATTTTGTATCAGCCATGCAGACTGCTTTGTGTAATGGTGACGTGTGTTGTTTAGAGTGAAAGAATTCTCTGAGTGACTGAGTCTGTTTCTGGTGTAGATCTGTTATGTCAATAAGACCTCTGCCTCCCTCTGAACGAGGCAGGGTGAGTCTTTCAATAGCTGCGTGTGGATGGTGCTTTCTGTGCTTTGTAAGCAGTTTACGTTGTTTCCTTTCAAGTCTCTCAAGATCTGTGTGTGTCCACTGTATGACTCCAAAGGAGTAGGAAAGTATTGGCGTGGCATAAGCATTGATGGCCTTGATTAAATTTCTGGAATTTAAGTGCGTTTTAAGTATTGTCTCTAGCCTATGAAGATATTGTTTAGTGAGTGTATTCTTTATGTGTTTGTGCTCCAGAAGCTTGGCTTGCTTAAATCCTAGATATTTGTAAAATTCGTCATTTTCCATAGCAGCAATGTGATCTGGTTCATCTAACGTGAAGCCCCCTTCCCTGAGTACTCCATTTTCAATGTGAATGGTTTTGCATTTGTCCAACCCAAACTGCATGTGTATGTCTTTTGAAAAGGTTTGTGTAATGTCAAGTAATTGGTGCAATTGTGTTTGTGTGGAGGCGTAGATTTTCATGTCGTCCATGTAGAGTAAGTGTGAGAGCGTGTAGTGGCAGCTTTTATTATGTTTAATTGTGTAGCCGTAAATTGTGCTATTCAGTCTGTTGGAAAGTGTATTTAGTGCAAGACAAAACCAGAGTGGGCTCAGTGAGTCACCCTGGAAGATGCCCCGGTTTATCTGTATTTTGTCAGTCGTGATGGTTTCACTGTTGAGTGTGAGGTGTAGTGTAGTTCTCCAATGCAGCATTGTACTTTCTAAAAAAGTGATAAGTGTAGGGTTTATTTTATATAATCGTAGTGTATATAAAAGCCATGAGTGTGGGACACTATCGAAGGCCTTTTTGTAATCAGTGTAGGCTGCATGGAGGTGTCGATGTTTATTGTGAGTTTGCCGTAGGACCACACTGTCTATCAGGAGTTGCTCCTTACAACCCATGTGGTTTCTACAGCATCCCTTTTGTTGCTCAGTCAGAATGTTGTTTGTGTCTATGTGTGTATAAATTTTGTTTGCGATACAGGCAGTTATTATTTTGTAAAGTGTAGGCAAGCATGTGATAGGTCTATATTGTGTGGGATCTGTAGTGTTATGTGACTTTGGTACCATGTATGTTATTTCTTGTGTGAGGAAATGTGGCAATGTCTGTGGTGTTTGCAAAGTGTTGGAAATCTGTTTTGCAAGGGCCAGATGCAAACAGGTGAAGCGCTTATACCAAAAGTTCTGAATCCTATCTACACCTGGAGCCTTCCAATTGTGAGTACGTTTAATGACTTGTGAGAGTTCATCTGTTGTTATTTCAGTATAAGGCATGTTTGATAGTGTGGATGCTAATTGCTCCTCTTCCCTGATCCAGCTAGCTTCCCTATTATGTTCAACTGAGACAGACCAAAGAGACGACCAATAATGCTGGAGTGCTGTTTGTGTTGGCAGACCAGTGTTTTGTGTCTGTGTATAATCTTTGTTTAACTGCTTATAGAATGTCTTCTCATTGTTTGCGAATAACTTGTTCTGCTGTTTGCGCTGAGTGCATGTTTTGTATCTCTTCAGGCGTTGTGTTTTTTGCAGCTAACTTTTGTTTTAATGTGTCCATATATTCTGTAATGTGTTGATTGTGCTGCTCATGTCTGGTGTGTGTTTTAATCTTCTTAAATAATTGTCTAAGGCGTTTGTTCTGCTTTGATGAAGTGTTATTTTTAGTGTACTGCGTAAGTCTACCTAACTGCTTGCGGATTTCGTCAATCTCAGACTCAATCCGCTTTTGCCATTTAGGTTTCTGTTGGGTATATGAATTTTGTGTGTTTTTATGGATTGGTTTCCTACCCAGTGTGGATATAACTGTAAGAGCCCCAGTGTAAATAAGTAGGTGTATGTATTCTAAAGACAGATTTTCTTCAATGTACTGTGGTAAGATATGTGTGTTCATGTAAGATAAAATTTCCCCTGTTTTGCTGTTTATGTTTATTTTAGGTATACCTGGTCTTTGTGTGGGATCTGTTCCCGTGTAAACTGTAAGGTATCTTTGTAGGGTGTCATTTAATGTTTCAATAAGTTTGGTATTCATGTTGTGTTGTGGATGAATATCATGGTGAAGTTCATTGTTGAGTGTGTGTTCTACAAGTTCATTAGTGATGTCAATGTTAGTGTTTGATTCTGTGTGTTGAGTGTCAGTTTGTGAAGATGGCTCGTGTTCTTGTAGCTGTTGTGCAACTTCTTGCTTTATTTTCTGTAGGGTGGGTAAGGGTATTAAATTTTTCATAACAATTGTGCGACGCTGATCTGCAATGCGTTGTTCAGTGACTGTGATGTGAGGATATGTCTCTTTGAAAATGTTATATAAGCGTTGTCTGTAAGCTATAGTGTCAGTTTCCAATTTAGTGACTGCGTAGTAGGCTCGCATGATAAAACAGTTTATGTCATTGGTCCATTTCATGCGTTGGCGTGGCTTGCCTGCCTTAGTGGTCGAGGACAAAGAAGCTCTTGAAACACTAGGGACAGGTTGTGGCATTGCAGTAGCCGAACAGGGGTTGGTGCTGCTTTCTCCACCAGTGGCCCTGGGAGATTGTGGCATATTTTTCGAACGTGAGCCTCTGCCTAACCCACGAGCGCGGACCTTGGTAACCCGGGTGACGTCCGAGCCGGTATCAGATAACGCACTAGCACTAATCATATTGATCACCAATAAATGGGTGGTCCTTTTAGCCATCTCCATCATCAGCAGGCCCTTGGTTGATGTAATCAGCTCATCAGCCCTACTGGGTCATCTGGACCCTCAAGATTAATCTAAGGGTAGAGTAAATCAGACCTGTTAACCAGGGCCATCCCTCTAAAATGTTGCCCCCCTCGCACGACGTGGACGTAGGACCACACGAGGGTTATTATTATTATTATTATTATTATTATTATTATTATTATTATTATT
>JAHWFO010037538.1:71166-95791 GCA_023313115.1 Rhysida immarginata
TTATTATTATTATTATTATTATTATTATTATTATTATTATTATTATTATTATTACATATGTTACAATGCCGCCAGGGATCTAGTATGGTCTCAGACCGACAAGTAAAGATCCCTACTGACAACCAATAACAACACAATAAATACAAGTAAAAATAATTTACAAGAAATAAAATATACTTTTTAATTTATCTTTTACTATTTTTGTTAACTTTCAGTAAACTTTAGTAACAAACAAAATAAGAAGAGAAACCAGAATTTCGCAAATTGGCACTATACCATTAGTACCGTCAAATTTTAGTAACTCTTATAACTTTATCGTTATAGTTTTACTTTATAAACAGATTTATTCACATTGCTTGAGTCACTACATCGCAAGTAATCAAGTTCATTCCACTGCTGATTTTAATTTTCCTGTCACATATTTTTACGACACACTAATTGTTTGCCTTTCATCATTGTCTCAGATCTTATATCATTAAAATTCAAGCATCTAAATGCATATTTAAATTTAAGAACAGCTTCAAAAAAACATCATGCTAGTTGAATGATTCCACATGCATTTATCTCCCCCAGGTTGATAATTCTTTTTGCCATGTGGTGGCGTCCATGCAACTTGCAGGAGGCTGTTATAACATTAGCTGTGAGAATTACTTTCGGTTTCGAGAAATAATTGAAACAGAAAAAGAAGCACTGCTACCATCTATTGATGCAGTATACAAACTTAACCCTAAACATTCTTTAGATTATTTTAATAACGTCCTTTCGAGTATTTTTATAACATATCTTCATGTTTAAAGACATGTACAATTCTATAGTTCATTTGTGTCCAACGGATAACCAAATACAAAAAACTTAATAGAATTTTCAATTTTATTTTTGAGAAAAATATCTAAATTTAGACCATATACATAAACCGTAAAAATAAAATGACGTCTACGTAAATTACGCGAAAAGTAATTATAGAACTAGGATCTATATAAAAACATAAGAGATGGTGATAAATTATAAGGTAAAGAAAAGATACATAAATTATAAAAGGAAAGCATTTGCAGCATTTAATTCAAGTTTTCCTTTTTTAAACAATATTTAAGTTATATTACAAGATAGGATATTTCCGGTATAAAGACTTCAAATTAACCCCCTCCCCTCTAAAGATATCTCCGGTAATTCAATATCTATTTCAAATTACCTCTACTCGCAAAATAACGCAATTTCAGGTGAGCTCGCCCACTGCGACAGATCTTAGAGGAGCAATGGAGACATTCATGTTTGAGAAATAATAAAAACAATACTTTATTTTAGAGGGAAAGGGAAAGCTAAATGTAACAAAAAAGTACATCTTAGACTATCAGCCAACATTTTTGGAATGGCATCAAAAACAACTACCATCAATAAGTATGAGTTACTCATGGCAATATTTATTATTATTATTATTATTATTATTATTATTATTATTATTATTATTATTATTATCTATCTATCTATATATATAAAGAAGGATGTTTGTGGGTCTGTGCGTCTGTGGGTCTGTGGATCTGTGTGTGGGTCTGTGGATCTGTGTGTACGTTTTTTATACAAATCTACAGTTTTATTCCGATCTTGATTAAATTTCGCTTACATGACCTTTAAAGCATGAGGAAGGTCACTGTCTACCTCAGATTTCGAAAAAATAATAATTATCGATAAAAAATCGATATTCATGGTTATGGCAAGGCATATTAATGAGAAATATCGCATGACCAACAATGCATGACAAAGTTTTTGCAACAATGGTATCAACACGCAATTCACAAACACTCTGCACGGACCAACAATATATATCTCATGACCAACAATGCAAATAAAAGTTTGTGCAACAATAGGTATCAACAATGGTTTCAACACGCAATTCACCAATAACAATGAGCTCAAAATGATGATGCAATGATAAAGCAATTCTTTCCAAGAATTATAACAATGAACATAAAATGATGATGCAATATGAATAAGTTTCAATTTGTAACAATGCATAGAATTCCTGTTATTCAGGCTTTTCTTAGAAAAGAGAGTTCTTAGTACTTAACAATTTCTTGAAAATCTTTAAAAATGATCAGTAAATGGAGATAATGGAGAGTTAGCAGACTATTGAGAAAGAGTGGAAAGACGACAGAGGAAGCACTCCTTTAGCTCCATGATGTATTGAGCAAATGGGAAGCAAGTAAATAGAAGAATCAGCGACCGCTAGACTGCACAAAGTGATGAATGGCCAAATTTTGCTTCAATACATCGAGAGAAGAGTGGAAATTGCAACAACACTAAGTATACATCTAAGGTAAGATTACGTGAGTAAGAAATTATTTAAAATATCAGTGGCATCCTTGGAGAGGTCCAGCCATTGTGAGCCTTTCAAAAGATTTTTTTCGAATTTTCATTAAGAATTTTTACTGTATTAATTCTAAGCATTTTCATGTGTTTATTTTTAAGATATTGCAAAATTTAATTTAATTTTTTGAGATTGTTCTGTTTACATCCATGTGTAATTATCCCGGGCAACGCCGGGTACCTTTGCTAGTCTATGTATATAAAGAAGGATGTTTGTGGGTCTGTGCGTCTGTGGGTCTGTGTGTGGGTCTGTGGATCTGTGTGTACGTTTTTTATACAAATCTACAGTTTTATTCCGATCTTGATAAAATTTCGCATACATGACCTTTAAAGCATGAGGAAGGTCACTGTCTACCTCAGATTTCGGAAAAATAATAAATATCGATAAAAAATCGATATTCATGGTTATGGCAAGGCATATTAATGAGAAATATCTCATGACCAACAATGCAAGGCAAAGTTGGTACAACAATAGGTATCAACAATGGTATCAGCACGCAATTCACAAACACACTGCATGAACCAACAATATATATCTCATGACTAACAATGAAAGGAAAAGTTTGTGCAAGTGTAATTATCCCGGGCAACGCCGGGTACCTCTTCTAGTTAATAATAATATTATTAGCAACGTTTATTGATAACGCCCATCAGTAACGTCGGTCCTTCGCCTAGTGACTGTCTACCATGGTAGTTATATTTGTTTATGACGGTCGCCCACCTAATTTGTTTCTCCATCTTCAGAACAGTATAACTGAACGAGTCTTTAAAGTGGTCCTTTACGAGTTTCTTTTTACATTTCAGTGTCAGTATTCTAACTAGAAATAATGTTACCCATTGTCCACATAAAATAGATTTTATTTATTATATGAACATTTCGACCACCATGTGATCATCATTCAGCATGATTACAAATTAATGGCAATCGAATGCGGAATGTACGTTCTTCGGGTAGGCAAAAGAAGCGCTTCTACAAAACTCGCCTTACATCAATAAGATCCCAAAGGTCTCCGCCGATGAAGAGGACAGGGTCTTCGAAATGTACATCCGTGGCTCCAGAATCAAAATCCGTGGAATTGTGGCTTCTCTGCTTATTTTGTTTGTTACTCTTATGAAATAAGATTGACGATTGGCAGCCTACAAAAAAGGAAACATAGAAACAAGAAAGACACAAAAAGGAGGAATAAGGAGAGCAGAAAAGAAGATCTCAGATGCCCTCAAAAGAATTTTGCATATGTTCTCAAAATCAATATCCAGAGCGTTCCTCAGCTTCCGATACTTCGTGTGCCACTTCTTATCCAGGGGGTGCTTAAAAATTCCTGCCATTAAATAGTTGCTAGGACACTTCATCTTCTCCAGGATTTTCTCTCGAAAGTCTTGAACAAAGCTATCAATATGTATCACCTTCAGATCGCTGTTGCTACACTGATTCTTCGCTATTCTCCTGTCCAGTTGGTTAATATTCCTCAGGGTAACATTCTAAAACGATTGAATCTCACTCCATCTACTTCGGCATACGGTCGCCCACGCTGGCCTGCCACTGGTCCTCCAGGTAGAACAGGTTGCGGAAGAATACTGAGTCACAACCTTAGACTACGCACGTACATTAGAGACTTTGAAGGGTGTTGTATACACGGCGATGGGAAGCTACATTTGTATAACCTGTTTCTATGTATTCTGGTTGAATTTGACAACTATGTTAGGTCAAGCGTTTACAATGAAATCATTCCAGTTGCTTCTCACACAGTGACACAACCTGTCCTCGTAAACAGTTTCAGCTCTAGCTGGTGCATGCCATCAACATCAATAAGACGCAAGCCGATCTAGTAAGCTCTATACAAAGTGGCTGGAAAGTAACCAGGTATTGAAAAAGTCGCATAAATGCTATATTTACGACGCTAAATTATTGAAATTAAGAACATGTGTGCACTGTTAAATGGGAATAGCGATGCGTACCTAAAACTTCCAGGTAAGCACTTGTGGTGTCAACCAATTTCCTCACAAAGCCGGGAATAAAATCCACAGTCATCTGGAGGAAATTGCATATGACATTAGTAATAACGTCCAGAATACATGCTTCCACTTCTTCCAGTATGCGAGGTTTCGTCCAGTACACATCATCTTTCGCCTATCTCCATAAAAAGAAGTCACAAGTGTCAGGTCTGGACTTATTGCAGGCCATTCATGAGGTCCGCGTCTCCCCAGCGAAAATCCTGGAAACTTCTCGTTCAACCAAGCGCACAAAACATTTGCAAAGTGAGGTGGTCCAATGACTTGAATAAAAATAATGTCGTCAATGTTTTTCCATTCAGATACCGTGGGCCAAACGTAATCTTCATGCATTCCCGATGACATTTGAGAATGGACGACTATTTCTTTCTTCAACCTTTACTGAACCTGTGGTCATTAGCTTCCTTTATTGTCTCTGGACCAATTGTGGCATTCGCTCCCTTCACAGTAAGCCACCATCTCTGAATAAGAATAAAGGAATTCCACACTTCATAGTGTGCAGCGATCTGCGCTCGCTCACAAATAGACAGGCGATCGGCCATCTTTACAACGGATGCGCGGAAGTTGAAGGCCTATTGATTGACCTATATGTACACACTGTGTTCATAATGATTTCACCGACATTAAAAATTCTACAGCATTTAATAATACCTAGTTACTTTCCAGACACCTGTACATTTAGTACTCTCGCTGATTTCCTAGCAAACGGCCGCTGCCATAACTATATAGTGCGCAAAGCCGACTATCTACGACTCCTGAACCATCCCATTCATTCCAGAAGACTAATTATAACGTATTGGTGCGTTAATGCTTGGCACGAAATCTTATCACTCGAAACAAGTGTGACCTCATGGAGGATCTCCAGGATCCGATGATATTGATTTTGGGATGATAGAACAGACAATGTTTGGAAAAAAGCAAAAGAAATTATTTAATTGACTTTTGATATAAATATAAAATTACAATTACAGGGTTTAATAAAAGCGGGGTTGTAACATAAGAGTTTAAATATATCAAACTGGCATGTCAGTATGCTAGAATTGTTCATAAATAATACAACAGGAAATTAGAGTATGTATTCTGGCCACACACAAATCCGCATCCAATATAGCCAACCTACTCTATACATACCAGACAGTACAGATGGGGTTAAAACTTTATATTTTCCACTGGATTACTGACAATATGACAAAAGGTGATCCAACAGTGCAGTCATTCACTATTGACCAAGATCACAAGGTCAAAACTACTTGTACCCAATTAACATGTATCATCTATTGATACGCCTAGGAAGGCGTAATGTGCCTCTTTTATATTGAGGAGGGACACGGTAACCTCAAAATCCGACATCGTTTCCTGACGCTAGTTGATCCTTCTAGCTTACATGTAAGGTCACGTACCGAATTCTAACTATGATTGCATTGTCACTACGTCTACGCCAAACGGAGCTCAAGCCTAGAACCTCTACACAAAATTGCCTATACAATAGGTAGGGTTACTTGCAATTATACATTTTACAAGCACAAGCAACGAAAGGCTTGCTTATCAACTGAATTATAACACAGGTCATCACACATTTTGGTGCCAGCGATTTTTCAAGTGTTCTTAGGTAATTTTAGGGTGTAGCATTCAAAAATAACTTCATATTTGTTCTATCAGGTACAGTTTTCGAGATATTATGACAAAGCATAATTTACGTTACCCCATTTTCGATTAGGAATTTGGTTCAGATAAATAAGACATGAAGCATGAAAAATACATCATTTCATTTTTTAGAACACTTTAATGTCACGAAAAAACTTAGCATTATAACATTAAAACTACAGTGACTACAATAAGCATTTATTCTTCAAAAGAATCAGTTGTAGAAGAAAGAAAATCTTAGTTAACACTATGGAAGCTTTTCTTTTGAGACATTCTTGAATGAGTTTTGTTGGTACAGTCTCTTTGCAAACTCAAGCAGTAATGTACCATCATGTGCTCATTCCATCTTCCCTGGTAGTGTTCTTCCATTGTTTTGATATCCATTGAAATCTTTCACCTTGCTCTTCCCCTAAATCTCCCAAAATTTCTGGAACACGGTCCAATTGGCAGTGTAAGTAATGAACTTTTATGCTCATTTTACATCCAAATTCTCTGAAATTACTGAGCATATTGTTTACTAGCTCAACGTAGTTATCAGCTTTGCGGTAGCCAACAAATGACATCCATGCGCTTCGCTCAACCTCACTCATTACGGGTGAAAAATCATGATCCTGTATGAGCTGTCTTATTTGAGGCCCATCAAAAATTCCAGCTTTCAGTTTTTCATTGCTTAGTCCAGGCATTTTTCTTGCTAGGTATGCAAAACATGGTCCGTCACAGACTGTTTTATTAGACCTAGCTTTATATGCAATGGTGGCAAGATGATTTTGTCACGTCCAACTAAGGGTTCAAGAACTTTTTCTCAGACTTGTTATATGAACGTCGCACCTCTGTACCATAAAAAATATACTGTTTTGCAATGAAATTGCCCCACCCACAAGGAATTATCCAAATGATCCAAAAGTAGGTATACATCAAGAGATACATCTGAACACACCTTTATTACGTTATGGAGCCAAGACGTGCATTCGTTTGTACAGGGTGTCCCAACGGAAAGCGGCATCAGTAGGTTGTGGCACCACCTCTAGCGGCGATGCATTGTTCCAGCCGCAGGTGTAGGTGATCATGCAGGTGGAGAATGTCATCTTGGGGTACGTTTGCCCTGGCCTGATGAACCTGCTGTGTCAGTTCTTGGAGATTCTGGGGTGATCGTAAACGACGTCCCACCATGTCCCACAGTGCTCAATTGGCGACAGTTCTGGGGACCTCGCGGGCCTTGGCAGGCAGTTGACATCATGCACACATGCCATGCTCATGTTTGCTGTGTGCGGTCTAGCGTTATCCTGCTGAAAGATTACACCGGGTATGATTACAGAAAGGGCAGTAATACGGGCTCCAGAATCTCTGTGACGTACCGTGCTGCTGAAAGGGTGCCTTGGATAGTGACTAAAGGCATTCTGGTATCGTAGCCGATGACACCCCAGACCATAATATGAATGGTAGGTCACCAAAAGGTAAAAACTTTATTTTCTTTATAATTTCATATCAAATAAAATAACCAAAAATAACAAACTAAAAGTAGGAAGAAACGCTTGTTCCAGAACTACACATTGTAGACCGAAATTTATGTATATCAATTATTACTTTTTTTTTTAGTTTTTAGAAAAATTGTAACTAAAAGTCTTAAGCTAGTAGGGCCTTTTTTGTAAAGATGTTAAATCCCTCGACTATGTCTTTATTTAGAAGAACCCTTTTTTGAAAGGGGATAGCATATCCCTTCTTTTGTAAGATAATATGGAGTGTCTTCCTGGCCTCTGAAATTTGTGGATGTTCACATGTCATTAGAAGATGGTCTGGTCCATGCTCACCTTTGCCGCAAGGGCATGCAGATCCACTCTGTCTTATTCTAAAACGTTGAAGATATGTTAAGAATTCACCATGCCCAGATATAAATTGCGTTGTATAGTGACTTATATTTAACATAGTAGTTGAGACTGTGTCAGTATATTCATATACCATTCCGCCTTTTGAATTAGTTGTCCATTCTCTTTGCCAGGTTTTTAGAGCCTCTTTGAATACCACTCCAATATAGCTTTTAAAAAAAGGGAGACATTAGATAAAACATTTTCTGGGTAAGATAGTGCAGCCATTTTTGCTTTCTTATCTGCGAGTTCGTTACTTTGTATACCTGCATGTGCTTTGACCCAGGCAAGCCACCTTTGGGAGAATTTACCGAGTGACCAAAATGGAGGTAGGCCTTACTCTTCTGTACAGGACCTCCTCTTGGCTATCAATATCGAAGCGGTTAATGCCTTGGACGATAAACAGATATATGTCATCGCCTGTGTGGATATCGCTAAGGCTTTCAACACGGTCCCACATCTCCATGGAATTGGAAGCCCTGGGTGTCGCAGGCCGAACTATAGGTCTTATTAAGGATCTTTTTAATCAACGTGCCAATTGTACTGCGACTGCCAACAAAATTATATATGGGCCAGCCAAAAGAGGTATACCACCGGGCTCGTCCATCAGTAATATCCTCTTTACGGCCTTGATCGCCCTATTTTCCAACTGAGGTTGAACGTAAGAATACGTGCCTTCGTTGACGACATTATCTTAACTAAGGCTTATCCACGGTCCCAAAGGCTGATCAGTAAGGCTTAGCCGATACTGATTTAGACATTAATACGGACGTCAAACAGCTTTAACAATGGTTTAAGAACAGAGGCATGTTTATTAACCCGGAGAAGACTACGATACTCAAACTAGACAAACACCATGAGATTAGCAAAACAACTATTCAAATTTTGGGCCTCATCTTTGAAAGCAACCTAAAATTCATTCAGCAGGTCCAAAAGATAATATGCGTAGGAAACTGGCTAAAATTCCTTATTAAAAGACTCCGAAAGACATTATCTAGAAAAGAAATTATTATTATCTTAAAAATTGTCGTTCTTCCAAAATTCACATATGCCATTCTGATCTGGAGCCCACCTAATAAGCATCTGCAAGAATAACTGAAAGTGGCTTTTAATAATGTTAAACGCACGGCTTTTAACCTGACCTCCAGACAGTCCATCACTCAAGCCTGCAACGAAGCTCAAACAATGAACTTTACTTATCTTATGAATTTTACCAAACTTAACGAACTGTCAGGGCTTTTCTCTGTAAGCGACATCCAGCCCATTTTGTTCAGTCGTGGCTTAACGACGATCCTAACCCTAGGAGTTCCACACATTACCTCGTGACACCGCCCACGATCATCTCTTGTTGGAAAGAAAAATACTTCCCTTATAATACTGTCTGGTTATGGAATAGTTTACCTCTGGATCACCGTCAGTCTATTTACATTGTCAGGATCGGAATTGTTATAATCATTTAAAGCATATTACTGATTTGGTACGAGTGTGGATCATGAACACACAAAATAACATGTTTTAACCAGTGACTTTGCTCTTTGTGAGCGCATAATAATAATAATAATAATAATAATAATAATAATAATAATAGTAATAATAATAATAATAATAATGTTTTTAGGTAACTCAGATAAGAGATTGCTTGCGTAAACACGTTGTCTAGATTTGGTGTGATTACTAGCAATTGCTTTGAGGGCCGATTCAGAATCAGAAAAAATAGTAACATTTAAATGTTCACCGGTATTGTTAAATTTTGTCCAACTCAGTGCTTCGATGATAGCCTGCATCTCAGCCTGAAAATCTGACTATGTATCAAATCCTTAGCTTTGACCACCAAACATGCTCCACCAATACTGTTTGATAAGCCCGAGCCATCAGTGTAAATTTCTACGTCGCTTCTTTTTGAAAGCATCTGCCGAGATTGAATAGATACAGAATGATAATTCCAAGGTGGAAGTCTCTCGATGGTCATGAGAGGGAGCTCAAATCCAGGGTAGCCTTCTTTTCTTAGTAGTTGTTGTTGATAGCGATACCTTGTCTCTAAATTTAGGGGAATGCAACCTGTGAGGATGTCTAGTTCCTCATTTGAGGTGGTCCTGTAGGCTTTAGCAAGAGCAAGAGAGAACGGCCGTTGTGTTGCTCGCAAGCGTTTTACAACACGTGAGTCATGTGCCCTAACTCCAACTATATACAGTAGCATAATCATCGTTTATCAAACAAAAAACTTCCCTGGCACGTACCAAAGGCGGCCGACTCGCTGACCTAAAGGTACAGCGAGCGTGAACTCGCGCGGCTGCCAGGTGCCAAAATGTGATACAAACAAATTTAAACCATATAATATTATTATATTGACAGAGTTGGAATATTTTAATGTTTTTCTTAAGTGAGGCAAACACATGGCGATTTAGTCAACAAAAACCCTTGATCTAGTCAACGGTGACTGTTTTCGTTTGACTAAGTTGATCTAGTCAATGCAAAATTTTGTTTGGCTAGATCAATGACAACTTAGTCAAGCGAAAGCAGCCAATCAGAATGCGTTAGAGAATATGTCATCACTGAGATCATGGTGAACGGACAGCCCCCGCCTAAGCGACGAAATATGATTTCAGTTACATAGGATTTAAATAAAGATAGAATTCTCTCCACTTTTATATAAGGCATGTTCAAATGAAAGTGATTCAAAGAGCACTGAGACGGATTAAATGAAAGTATTAATATTTACATTTGTTTATATGAAAGAAGAAGATCTTATAGTCATTATTGTAGACGCGCAGTCTTAAATAAAATCTCCACCTGCAGCAATACAGGACTTCCGCTGGGGCATCAATAGGCTAATACCGTCCGCAAGAAAGTCTGTTTTCTGCTGCTCTCTGAACCATGCCCGAACAGCGACCTTAACCTCCTCATCATTGGCGAATCATCGACCTTTCAGTGCCTTCTTTAAATGAACAAACACATGAAAATCACATGGTGAGAGTTCCGGGCTATAAGGAGCCTGTGGCAGAATTTGCCACCGCATTTTGGTTATTGCTTCCTGCACCAGTCTCACAACAAGTGGCCTAGCATTGGTCCTGGAGGAGGGATCACTCCATTCCGGAGCTTACGATGACACTTGTTTTTCACAGCTTAACGCAAGTTCTGCAGTGTTTTGGTACGTATGATAGCATTAATACGGGTTTTGGGTTCTATAAACTCCAAAAGCAGAGGACCGTCAGAATCAAAGAAACACGTAACCTTTCCGACCGAACTTTGCGACTTGAATTGTTTGAGCCGTGGTGACGATGGATGTATCCACTGCATTGTGTATACCTTCCCGGAGGGTTTCCAAAAATGGCACCAGGTCTCATCTACCGCAATAATCTTCTTCAAAACGTTTCTCCCTCACACGACGGTAACGTTTCAAATGATCCAAACAGCAGCCAAAACGTAGCCCTTTGTGCTCTTCCGTGAACATTCGGGATACCCATTGACAGCACTCCTTGCCATATCCCAGGCTTTTCACTACAGCATATGCCAATACTGACGTTGTGATCTTTCATATGCTGATCTGCCTGTCCTCGTGAATTGACTTATCCATGTCTGTCTCAATTGATTGGTGATGACAACGTTTGCTTGGCCCGAATGTGTTTATCAGCCATTTCCACATGACCATCATGGAATATTTCTGCCCAACGCACCACGGTTGCTTTCGAGACACGTGCTTCTCCATAAATATTCAACATCCGAGCATTAATATCAACTGGTGGAATGTCCTCAGCTGTGTCATTTCTTACTTCTGAGTATCGCGACTAAGTGGGGTTTAGAAAACCTATATTTAAGGGGCATTGTTGAAGCAGGGTCGCTGCATAGTTTTTACTCGTTAAAAACACTTCGGAATCGAGCGAACATAAGAGAAATCTAAGTGACATGGATAATTCATGCAAAATATAAAATAAAACTATTTAGAATGTCTCTGGCGAAATTCTAGAGGACAGCTGGGTAGACTGCAGTGGGTTTTCCCATTACCCGCAGAACTCGGACAGAGTTACTAATTAAAAGCCACTAGTCCATCAGTGATGCACACTTCATCTTTTGTGAATAGACTCCGACAGACTGCATTTCTCCTCTCGGGTTAGCATAGTTAAAAGAAGCTGGAAGCATCTAAGAAACACGTGACAATCTTGTGAACGTCACATGCTAAATCTGAGGGGTTATTCAGAGGGGGTCAATCTGAGTTCATTTGGGCCTCATTTGAGCTATTAAGCCAGTGACCCAAGGGGTCTAGGGAACTCTAAAATGCAGACAGACAGGCAAGAGGAGATGACCTCTATCCCGTCTGCCTGTCTGTCTGCATCTTAGAGTCCCCGAGACCCCTTGGGTCACTTGCTTAATAGCTCGAAGCAATTAGGGTCTCCTCCCACACATTCCAGAAGATACTTCTTCGTTTTTGTTCTCTTTATTCAACACTGTCGGTTCGTGTGTATAGGGTTGCACTGCTTTGCTAAAACGTGTAACAAATTTCCAAAGAATACTAATGGAATCGGGAAAGTTACTTTCTACTTGGTGAATGTCCATAGATCATTGGGAGATGGGCATCGACCCTGTTTCTCACAAAGGAGAGAGGAAACCAGATGTGTGGCTGGTCATAATTAATTAATAAAAATCGTTCATCCAGAAAACTAACTGAAAAACATATATACCCCAACTTAGGTTTCCTTTAGAAAATGTTTTAATAAAACATATCCGACATAGTAATAACCTCTCCATTAATATAAACAGTCTGATATTAATAAATTAGATCAGACCTGATGATTAAGGAATATATTCTGCACACTATTTATTTATTTTAGATAATTGGAACCTAAATATTCCGAATGTTATTTCCATAGCTTGGCTAATTTGCATATATATTAAGTGTGACTTTATAATGCCTCCCTCCTTTTAGATCTCTTAATCCTTTGAAGAAGAAATCTCAAATTTCTTCACCGTCGGGGTCAGAGTTGTCCTGGTTTCCGGTCGAAAATGCTTAAGTGTTACCTTTCCCCAGGCCATTACCCTTAGTTACTAACATGTATCTGGTAAAAAGAGACAAAATCATTGAATCTATCATTAACTTTCATGTTAACTTATTTCTACTAGTATGTCCATGTTAGTCCTTAATCATAAGACACAAAAAATCAAAATAGCATGAAATATAGATAACGCTTTTAACATTGTAAAGCCTGCTTCACAATTAGAGTTTGCATGCGGAAAATGGGTGGATGCGGGGTCCACAACTCGTAGAGAGGTTTTTCCGCAAATGCTCTCATTTCACAAAAAAATAATGACGCGTGGATTGCATCCCACAAGCAGATTGTGGGCAGATTTCTCATATCTAGAAGTCTAGATATTTGCGCACGCAGTAGCCAATCAGAATCGGATTAGCTTTGAATAGTAATCGGCTACACTTCGTCCCTTGTTGAAGCACATTTGACATCGTAATAATAATATTTTTCCCGATGAATGAAACATTTATATTTAAAAATATTCGAAATATATTTCAGATAAATTTAAGGCGTTTAAATGACATGTTTTTCGGATATAGTATAAGATTTATATAGGAGAAAAACATCGATTATTTAATCAACATCGATGGCATCGCTCGTCCCATGATTAATTACCCAGTCAATGCGACGATAAAGTAACAAAAACAAAAAGGCCAGTATGTTATTATGAAAATTAAGTGAAATTATTTTTTAAAACATCGATATATTCAAAGGGTTGTTGGGAAAAGAGAAAAATGCCGGGGGAGGGGTATCAAAACCCAATGACCACATAGATGTGTATATTTGAAAGAACATATACATCGAAGTTTTACTGGAAGTCTCTCTTGTATTTTATCAATATATTGATTTTGATATCAATGGCTATTAATTATTCGGAAAAACAAACAATGGCCATTAATTTTAAAGAAAAATTTTCGTTTAACGAACGACTAATACGCTAGAGTGCCTTTATAACCGCCATTATAAGGGCTGAAATGACCAATCGGAAGAGACTTCTGGCGGTCGCATATTTAATTGTGAACTGAAAACGAAAACTTCACGACGCCTCTGCAAGGTGTCCGGAATGCCACCGCCCGCAGCTGTAGCGGATTTCGCTACCGCTTGTTCTCACGTTTTAATTGTGAAACAGGCTTAAAAGGTTTCATTAGAATTCGTTTATAAAGGAATGAATAAAACAATAATCCTAGAGTTCAGTTTAGTTCATAAAGTTTTGAAAGTCAGTTTCACTGAAAGATGTTACAAATTCAAATTCATATGAAAACATAAAAAATGTGACTTAACTTTTTGTTGTCACTCTGAACGTTAACCTTTCATAACTCATTTTGTTGTTCCACACATTTTTAACAATCAGGTAAAAATATATAAACAGTGGAACGTCTAAAATTTCATACTTTTATTAGTTCATAGTTCTCAGATCACACATTTTGCACTTTTCAGTTCACTGGCATCTGTAGGGGTTATCTGACACACTTTATACTAGATAAGTTTTTACACACACTTAATGCTCTCTCCTTATTATGTATATTAAACATATTCTTGTCTTTTAATTGAAATTGCATTATTTGTAATATGCAACAGTAGCACTTGCAGTTTTATTCATAGTTTAGCAGTTCACCTGTTTTTAGGTTCTTATGCATATCCTAGTAGTCTCTGAACTGCGTAGCGTTGGTATTGTTGATATTGACAGGTGTCTGGTCGCGTCCTTGATGAGGGAATGTAGCGTCCTTGATACATCTCCGGATGTCCTTATCAATGTGGCCCAGATGAGTCGAATGTCTCCGTCTTATGTCCACGGTGGCTGCTGGAGGGCATTCAGCGATGGCGATGCTTCATCTACGACAGAGTCATGCTTTTTTCCAAAAATCTTGGCCTGCGTATTTCTTTATTCAACCACTAACAACCAATATAATAGTACAATTTCTAAATCTCACATTAACTAGTATTTATAGAAAATGTCCCATTCACATAAAAAATTATTATCATCATCTAACATAGGTTATGAATCTATCTAAACCATCATCATTAATGAACTTTATATACCAGGTTGTTGTAATACAATCCAAATAATGTATATATCTAAATAAACATTAAGAGATGACATAACCAAGTACCGAAAGAATAAACTAAACCATTCGCGGAACCATATTTTTAAATCTCCCAATGTTAACATTGTAAGATTCTAATGGACCATAAAGATAACATTAAACCACGTACCTTTCAACCAATTTCGACTATCACTAATTTTACATTATATTCATACATAACACATCATTCCAGGTTGTTTGATAAATTGCATGCTATATTTTAGCATTGAAAGTTCCAGTGAACCACAACGGTTCTACTAAACCAGGTTCCTTGGAAACAATTTTGACTATCATTAATTTTACATGATATTCATTCATTACACATCATTCCAATCGTTTGATATATTACATGCCATATTTTGCCATTGAAAGTTCCAATGAACCATAATGGTTCCACTAAACCAGGTTCCTTGAAATAATTTCGACTATCATTAATTTTACGTTATATTCATTCATGATACATCATTCCAAATCGTTTGATATATTACATGTCATATTTTAGCATTGAAAGCTCCAATGAACCACAATGGTTCCACCAAACCAGGTTCCTTGAAACCAATTTCGACTGTCATTAATTTTACGTTATACTCATTCATGACACATCATTCCAAGTCAAACCGATTGATGTATTACTTGCAATACTTTAGCATTGAAAGTTCCAATGAACCATAAGGGTTTCACTAAACCAGGTTCCTTGAAACCATTTTCGACTATCAATAATTTTACGTTATGTTCATTCATATCATTCCAAGTTGCTTGATATATTTTATGCCATATTTTAGCATTGAAAGTTCCAGTGAACCATAATGGCTCCACTAAACCAGGTTGCTTGAAACAATTTCGATTATCATGAATTTTACATTATATTCATTCATGACACATCATTCCAAGTCGTTTGATATATTACATGCCATATTTTAGCATTGAAATTTCCAATGAACGACAATGGTTCGACTAAACCTGGTTCCTTGAAACAAATTTTGACTATCAATAATTTTACGTTATATTCATTTATGACACATCATCCCAATATGTTTGATATATTACATGCCATATCTTATCATTGAAAATATTTGAGGGTGTCATAAGGTTACCATTACGTGCCATTGTTTCGATTACAACCATTTTCAAAATGGTTCATTTCTTGAACCATATTTATCAATTTGCAAAATTAGTAATTTACATCCGCTTCTATCTCGTCATTACGATTTGTTTGATATATTACTTAATATACATGTATCTCTGCATTGAAAATTGCAGGGTGGGGTCATGAAGGTACCATTTGTGCACGTGCTATTGAACCGGTTTAGATAATATTTGTGATTGTTTCGTGTCATGTACCATATTCATCAACTGACGAAAATAATAATGAATAACCGCTTCTATCTCGTCATTACAATTTGTTTGATATATTACTTAATATGTCTTCCCATTGAAAATTGCTTGGCGGGAAAATTGAGGTACCATTTGTGCACGTGCCAATGAACCGATTTAGATAATATTTGTGATTGTTTCGTGCCATGAACCATATTCATCGCCTGACGAAAACAGATTCTGAAAATCTTTCATAGCCTCGGAGGAGTTAGAGGTACAGACAGACGGACAGACAGACAGACAGACACGTTTCCCCACACTGATAGCATAAAGCACCTTTCGGTACTTAATAATCCAAATTAATGTTTTACAATAATACAAAAAGATATGACAACTATTCGACTATCTCCTCGAATATGATTACACAAAATGTAGCAATGAATTTCGAAAGAAAATATTAGGGATCACAAAACAACTCTCCAATGTCCATTATTTTCAGATAAAATGATTATATATTTTCCATAAATAGAGCATCCATACTGAATTTATTCCTGAGGATCAACTAATGGATAATCAAAATAATTATTTTAGG
Organism: Rhysida immarginata; assembly: GCA_023313115.1. Taxonomy (NCBI): domain Eukaryota; kingdom Metazoa; phylum Arthropoda; class Chilopoda; order Scolopendromorpha; family Scolopendridae; genus Rhysida; species Rhysida immarginata. The sequence goes on from JAHWFO010037538.1 coordinate 88,055, forward strand.
ACAAATTATGTCATTTTATATCTCATGTTGTATATAAAATGTATACAATATTATGTAAACATTAAACAATCCTTGTTCTTCAAAAAAAATTTTTTTAACAGATATTCAATATATAATATCAAAACCAAATAGTTCTCAGAACAAACTTTAATTTCTATACCGGGTGTTTCATAATTGGTGTCCCGTCTTTTTGGTCCAAATAACGACTCAAGGGGAACAGATTGGGGGGAAATAAATATTGATTATTCGGTTTTAATGTCCCCTAATTCAGAATAAAAACATTTCGCGTCCCTGGGGGTGAAGGGGTAAATTTTGAAAATTTTAATTTTGTAGGGGTAGGGGTTAGACCCCATGGGTTATTTAGAAAGTTATAGAGCATCATGTAAAATGTGGGTTTAGCAAAAAACCCGATGAAAAAATTTCATCCCCTCTCACTGTAACATTGCCTTTAATTCAAACTGTGATCCATTGAAGCCTTTAATAACAAAGTTGGCACTAATATCATTTTTAAATTTGTAAGTTCCTGCTATAACTATCAAATAACTTCATCACAACCCTCTGATCTAAAAGTTTAGTTAGTAATTGATTTTTGACTCTTCCCAAGCTAATGTCATTAAATCATCCATACAACTTGTAATTTCTTCTCAAGATTAGACATTAAAGTAAACCTTTAGTCAAAAAAAATTTTTGGGCATATTTTATACATCTAAGTCTAAAACACTAGTCCATGTGGAAAAAATTCAATATCTACCTTTATTTATTAATAAACAGCATTTTTAGACGAAAACTTTTAGCCCATGGAGGCTGCCATCTTTCCCTGATGCGCAAAGGAACAAGGGAATTTCATGACGTCAGGTATGGCCTGCGCAAAACAAGGCCATCTACAGATGAGAAGGCGCAGCTGCAACAAGCGATCAAACATTAAGAAATAACGTGGTTTACTGCCACCTTATATAAAGATAAAGGTAGCACCGATCAGCACATTGTCTGCATGCTGACGTGGCAGATTACGTGACCTATAACATTAACGCAAGGACAAACGGAGCAAAACAAACAACGTTTGCATTTATTTACCTTATGAATGTGCTGCCTCTGCCTTTGCTCACTTCCGGCAATAGCATTGTCTACGGCGGGAAAAACGATTTAACTTAACGAAAATGCCGTGTTGTGTTGCTCTTGAATGCTCAATCAATGCACAAAAAGCAAATTTATTGAGCCAAGCAAGGTAACATCGATTTCCAAAAGATATTGAGCAAAAAATGCATGGATTGCCGCAGTCAAAAGCAAAAAATGGGAACCCACTCTTCGCAGTATGTTAAGTAGTTGCCACTTCATTTCAGTGGCACCGGTGGTTCTTGCATTCTTTCTAATCGAACCTTCCCTGAAAAACAGCACATTCTCTTAGGTTCTCTCTTCAACTTGAGGGCACGACAATATGTGCAAATTTCGTTCATAAGGCCTAGTTGGGAATAATCGGAATATTTAATCATTGAATCGTAATTAAATCCGCTGTTTTCTTTTACTAGCCACGGCAGCTCTTCAAGTTCGTAAACCATCGACTCGTTAGACAACCTGTAAACGTCATGACGCAGCCGATCTTCTTCTAACTGTACAGTTTGGTTCTGGGTAGACTGTGTTTGCAAACTGGGTACATTTCCTGCAAACGGGTGCGTTCTTGTGTCAAATAATTCGCGACCACATCTTGCTTCTTATGGTAGCGACTCCGAGCGACAGACAAACGAAGCTCTCGCTGCTCTTCGTCTCCAGTAGGCGCGAAAGTTCATGGTTGAAACGATCAGCAGACAGACGCAATTCCCGTTCCTCGTTAGTCTCCACAGATCGTGATATTTCATGCCGCGTACGGCCAGAGAGTAAACGAAATTCACGTTCTTCTTGAGTTTCCACACTCCGGGCTTCAGCGTGGCGAGACCGGTCGGCACTCAAACGACGTTCACGTTCTTCACTATTCTCTTCAGACCTTCGCAGCATTTCGTTTTCTATTTGCATGCAAACTAGGCTCTCATTGAGCGCGTGTTTCTAGACAGCGAGCGCGAACGGACTGCGCTCGGGCGGAAGTCAACCGTGCTTCACGCTCAGATGGAGTTTCTAGAGATCGAGACATCGCATTTCTAGAACGCTGCGATTCTAAACGCTGATCACGTTCCAGTTGGCTTTCTGCTGGACTCTTAATCATGATTGGATCGTTTGCGTAAGGCATTTTTTTGTAAATGTAGTTAAATCAAAAAGCAATCCTACTCCGTTAGCAATAGCACTGGTCATCAAAAAGCAATCGTAGACTGTTAACTACAGCAGTGGTCGTAAAAAAGAACAAACTAAGGACGAGGTCAAAAAAACTAATATCGGGTTGAGTTAGTGAAAGAATCATTGTTGCCATGATCCTCAACAATACGTTAACAATCCAGCGATAATCATTGTTTGACCAATCCAACTCGGTATTTGCATTTTTGACCTCGCCCAAAGATCCGATTCAACAATCCAAATTTGATAGGCTGATTAAATATAATAATCGTTTAAAAGCATGAAGCAAAATAGTAGGTATCAAGTTGTAGCGTTCGCTTGTCTTACGATACACTAAATTCCATAAGGTCATATCACGGCCTTCTAGAAAATACCAGGACTGAACATGACGTCCATAATGTATTGTTGAAGCACTAAGATTTTGCCGTTGAACTTAAATCTGTAAAAGCACCACCAGAACGACGAATAATGCGTCGATTTTTGCCCTTCAATTCCTTGACTTTGGCTACAGCCCAAACATAACAATGTCTTTTAACGATCGTACAACGTAACAAAACTGTCAACTAATGCTATGCATTTGTTGCTGAACACATAATAATGCATTGTTACGTAGTTGATTGTTTTGTTATACATACTTTGGCCGCATCTTTGCTTGTATTCAACTACCAGCTTAAGAGAGTTTAGCCAAGAACTCGGCTTCTAGATGGCGTATCATGATAAAACATAAACCAGGTTTTAAGTTACAACTAAAAAAATGCAACTGTGAAAACTGCGTTACATTTCGTGTTGTAGTTTTTTCGTGATGCGGTAACAAACAAACTTACAGACAGACAGACAAAAATTCTAAATATGATTATTTTGGCTTCCCTTATTGTTAGTAAGATCTGCCGTATATAATTTTCTTAAATATTTTCTACGTACAGACACCGGGTCGGCTACAGTTTTATTATATGTATAGATAATAATAGGCTTAACATCAATTAGCTATTTTTAACAGCACTGAATTTTAAGAATGAAATGAGCGCGTGCCTTGACAAAGCTTAATAATGGGCACGTGCTCCAAGCTGACGTCAACATTGCTTAAATGATAAACAAAAACTAACACTGTATTCACTTATGACTCTTCAGTACGAATCGATTGATATTTCACAAGCCCCAAATTCATATTCTTAACATTAGTGCACGTGCTTGAAGGGTCTACGAAGTGCATCAAAAGTAGATACATCGCAGTTAAGTGCATCAAAAGAATCGAAAACGGCTGGCCGGACAGACAAACGCACCGATAAAGCTTGTATTCTTATGTATACAGGGTGTTTCATAATTGGCGTCCCGTCTTTAGTAACAGATAACGACTCAAGGGGAACAGATTGGGGGAAAATGAATATTGATTATTTGGTTTTAATGTCCCCTAATTCAGAATAAAAACATTTCGCGTCCCTGGGGGTGAAGGGGTAAATTTTGAAAATTTTAATTTTGTAGGGGTAGGGGTTAGACCCCATGTGTTATTTAGAAAGTTGTAGAGCGTCATGTAAAATGTGGGTTTAGCAAAAAACCCGGTGAAAAAATCTCATGCCCTGCCCCCTTTATCGAGTAGGTAAAATGAAAGGTATGGCTAGCCGATGTAGACAAAAACCATATTTATTAGAAAACTGTAGGGCCTACATTTGGAAAATTAATGAGAACGAATGAGTCGTTACCCTGAAAAGCTAATAAACTCGACTGGACTCATTCATTCTTATTGATTTTCAAATGTACTGTTTTCTAATAAGTAATAAAGTTCTAAAAAGTTTCCAATGAGTTTTTCTGTTTTTGTCTACATTAGCTAGCCATATCTTTCACTTTACCCACTCGATAAAGGGCAGGGGATGAGATTTTTTCACCGGGTTTTTTGCTAAACCCACATTTTATATGATGCTCTATAACTTTCTAAATAACACATTGGGTCTAATCCCTACCCCTACAAAATTAAAAATTTTCAAAATTTATCCCTTCACCCCCAGGGACGCGAAATGTTTTTATTCTGAATTAGGGGATATTAAAACCAAATAATCAATATTCATTTTCCCCCAATCTGTTTCCCTTGAGTCGTTGTTTGGACCTAAAGACGGGACACCAATTATGAAACACTCTGTATAGCTTTAGCTAAAGCTCGCAATAAGGGGTCATTGAAGTACTCTTTCGGGCAGTGTCGTAGCTAGCTTTTTAGCGCCCGTGTTCATTTTTCATTTTTAGTTTTTTAGCACCCCTTCAATTAGCTTCTAGGCGCCCCTTCAATTAGCTTTTAAGCGCCCCTTCAGTTTAGCTTTTTAGTGCCCCTAATTCGTTTCGCCCGTGTTCTTTGCACACCTTGGCCGCTCATAGCTACGCCCCTACTTTGGGGGTCATTTTCTCAGACGTAGCGTTTCCAAAATCAAAAAGAATGTCACATTCCTCTTGTGCCCGTCTTTCCCGTTCGAATGACATTATATGCCGTATCTTGCCAATAAAAAATTTCAATGAGGGAAGTTTGGATCTCAATAGTCACGTGACCGTTAGACCGATTTCAATGACAAAATAATCAGGTGAGCTCAAGAATGGTCACTATCGTATAGCAAAAGCAGAATTTGAAAAAGTTAAAGCATTCTCGAGTAATCGTCGTACATCCAGACGGATAGACAGACACACAAACAGAGCGGAACCAATATATGCTTTTCAGCATATAATAATAGAAAATTTTAATTTACAACGTCTTAACCAGATAAGAATATTTATATTCACTGAACGATTAAGTGATGGTCCCTAAGCTCTAAATTAGAAATTAACTCAGTCTTGATATGAAACCATGCCATAAAAGCGTAAATGGCAGCAAAAGAAAAGTGTACCTTTGTCATTCAAGTGTGTTTTAGTCCGTTCAAATTACGAGCTGTAAAGTACCGTGATTTTCCCCATGAGCTGTAAAGTTTTTGAATTTGATCCCTTTCCATCGTGCAGAAGACAACAAGGTCCTTAAGAGCGAAAAAAGGGAGAAGAGAACACAGAACCACGGGTATATTTGGTGAGATCTTGCTCCGAATTGATAGCAAGCCGAGATAAATCCCTGGTACTTAAATTTATAGAAACGGTAAGAATATCTGGACGATGAGACATTTGATCAAAGCCCTTATCGAATTTTGCAAAACTAAGGAAAGTTGAACTTTCAGGATTCACTGTCCCTTCTGAGAGATCTCACTCGGATGACTCTGAAAAGTTATAAACTCTGCATGACATTAAAGAAAGCAGCCTTATTAGGTCAAGTCCACGGTCCTTCATTTATTGCGCAACGGCTCTCCCGTCTGCTATGGTTGAATATTAAGCTTATAGTTACAAGAACCAGTAGAAGAACAAAAACGAATGTTCACTACATTCTCCCCTGATAATTAGACTTAACGTTTATGGAAACATTGATTTTTTAAAATAGCTGACAAGCTAAAATTTGATTGTTAATTTGCTCGTGAGCTTAGCGGCAAACATCCACCAACTACTTATTTGCTGATGTTTATTGCTATGCTTATACTGTTATTGAGCTTCTATTTTGAAATTTGTTGATGTTACTTGTTTATGCGTTGGTTAATAAAGGTAGCCTGTGCTTGAGTCTTCCTTTGACCTTATCAGACCTGAACTCGGCCCGATGAGCGTCGAGCCATTACTATGCGTATTTGGAATTTTATTGAGATGTGTTTAACTAAGATATGTAGCTTTCCTACTTAATCGAATCCTTGTACAGCTCACTTCTTCGTTTAGGGAACTTCGAACTCTCAACACTTCTCCTGATGTAGCGATGACTCCCACAATCAGAATTGAGGGTCGCTACAATTTATTTTTGGCCGACCACTAAGGTGGCCTATTCGTTCGTTTCTCCCAATTAAAAAAATATTTGAACCAAACGAAATTAATACACTGACAGAGGAGTGCCTTAAACTGTGCCTTGACGTATTTTTATGGTAATTGGTTAAGCCTTCTTAGAGATATTAATTTTTTTCTAAAACTGAAGAAATGGCTGTAGGATTGATACAAGCGAACCAATGCTAATAGAATAGCAAGAACTCTGAAAACTACGAGGGTTGGGGCAAAAGTCATGGCAACTATTTTTTTTCTTGAAGATACCAGTCCGGTTGGAAAATGTGACATATACAGACGAAAGGACAAGGTGTTAACTACATGTGTGGACAATAAATAGCACTGAAATATCCTAACACACTAATTTATTACGGTAGTATACAGAGCAATATGGCCTTCACGGTGCAAAAGAATGACAACACAGTACACATAAAGTTGACATGACAAACCTGGGCCTAAAGACCCTCAAAGTAGTCCCCTGCTACTTATCACCACACGCTGCAAACGATGTGGGAGGCGCTGAATATCATCAGCCTCAGGCGCTGAATACCATCAGCCCGAACGTTGCTCATCACTGGTTGACACACGTCCTTGCTGAAACTTTCCTACCCACCGTGCTACTGTACGGTATGGTAGGGCATTATTCCCAAGGGCTTCCACTAATTCACTGTGACATTCCATCGCATTTCTCCCTCGGAGAACGGCTATTTTGATGTAAGCGCGCTGCTCAACACGGGTTACTTCCATCTCGCACGACACTCACCAACTGACTAATTACACACTATGCCTGCAGAACTTCCACACGACGCACATACGTTTGTGATCCGTTCACATATCTAAAAGAAAAAAAATAGTTGCCATGACTTATGCCCAACCCTCGTATTTTTAGAAAGATCAGACATAAATGACCTACCGGAATGAGTAAAATGAATTTCGTACCCCATCACAGTTCCATTAAGCAAAAATTCTTGTGTTTTCAAAAAAACAAGCATTAATTTTAGAAATAGAAAAAGTTTTATAATCTTTTGTCCGAATCAAGTTTTCTAAACCTTTTTACTGCTTCTTTCACCTCTTTCATTGTTATCATTTTCTTATCTACTTCTTTACTTCTATTTTCTTCTTTACTTGTTTGGGATGATAGTGAAGAGCTTTGAAGATATAAATTCTTTATCCTGACTCTAAAACAAATTCTTTAGTTTTTTTTTATAAATTTGTTCTGATGAGCATCTTGGAATTATTAAAGAACTCCCCAAGGAATATTTTTTTTCAATTTTTTTATCATAGGGAGGATTATGCGAATGTACTATTCCATCATAACAATTTGTCTTTTTCTATTATTACGATTTGATCAATTTTGATAAATACTCATCAAACTATCGGATTAAATTGGTTGGTTAGTTAGTTAAAACTTTGGGTGCGTCGACATCTAAATCATTTGCAGCCTGCACACACAATTTATGTCTACCGCATATATAAGACAAACAGAAACATTCATGCTAAAACATTCATGGCAGGACTAGCTCTTGACCCGACGAACTCTGTAGCTGATATTTTAATAATAACCATGAGAGAATGAATAATAATAATAATAATAATAATAATAATAATAATAATAATAATAAT
>JAHWFO010037538.1:158823-182601 GCA_023313115.1 Rhysida immarginata
GGGGAAGTAGATAGCGTTTCTAAGGTCTGCGCAAAAATCTTCCATGTCATAGGTTGTATCTACATTACGGACAACGTATTTTAACAGCTTCACAGACTTGAGCTGATGATGCTGGATTTTAAGGACACCATTCATTTTGATTCCTGACACGAGGGCTTTGTGCGTTTCCTCATCATGACATTTTGTCTTGATAGTGTCTGAGCGTCCGGTATGTGCAGTAATATTATCTAACGTTACGTGATTTTTAATCTCATTTAGCACTTCCTTAATCAGTTTTCCGTGATGTCTAACGATAATAGGGGGAATATAAATAGCTTTCTTTTCACTTACCTTAATCTGGGAATTTTCTGTCCTCGTCCCCCTTCTGTGTTTTTTGTTACGAACAACTGGCCAGGCACTGTCTTCCATTTCTCCATCACTTCCGTCGGAATTGCTTCTTTTGTTGCCACCGTTTGCCGAACAGTCATGTTCATCACTTGTGTCCATGGACTCCAGTCCATGCACTTTGTTATCAATGGAGATAGGTTGAAAATTTTCTCTTACCTTATTTTCTTCTTTGGAGTTTCCCGCCTTTGGAGTCCCGGAACATTTTTCAAAGGCTGTTCTAAAATCTTTTATCTTGTTGATGACGTCTGTTCGAGAGTTTTGAATTTCCGTGTTGATTCCATTGAATTTTTCATCAAAACTTGTTCGTAAGGAATCGGCCTTCGCCTCCAGTGCATTGTACTTGGTGGTTTATGTCATTCCTGAGAGATTCCAGCATTTCATTAAATACTAGGCACAATAAATAAGGCACAGGGACAGATTCTTGATATGGTTGGCATAGATCTACGTCAAGACTGTTTTTCCCATGGCCAATTATATGTTCCCTGCTCAAGATTTAGGTGTGCAATAACTTGGTAATTTTACAACCTGAATACTTTTAGTGAAGCTTTGGACTGTTCATAAAAAAACTTCAAGAAAAAAAATTTCCATAATGAGCTGGTTGGAAGTTCGCTGTGAGGAACAAATTTAATAGTCCAAATATCCTTTACGCAAAATCGAGGGCACTATTGACTAGTCGGTCTCCGAACCCGCTGTTGGAGATGAGGCTGATGGTGTTGCCTCAGCGATCGCCTAATCAAAGGATCTTAAATTTACTAAGTCTAGGCGTCCAGGCGCACATGCCATAAGTAACTGATAGCCCGTGGGGGCTACGCGACTTATATAAACGCCTCACATATGAGGCCCGTTTACGACCGGCAAGGAATTAAAAGCCCAACGGGAATGTTAAATGAAAAGTCTGGCCTCCTCCAATGACCTCACATAAGCACTTAGATGTAGTGAAGCGCTTTTTAAACGAATGCGGACTTAGCCGTGACCATTCAAGAAGGAAAAAGGAATGAAGCTGAACGGCCACTTTCCTCCATACGACCGCCAGTGTGGGCGGACGTTTTTGCGATCGATGTCATCGGGCCAGTCAGAGTTCTTTATTGATGTAAGCGATCGCAATCGCTAGGTCCGGTTTAATTACCTCGCCGGTAGAACCATTTAAAAGGCAGCGCACAAACTGATACGAAAAGTGCACTAATCCATAGTGGTGCCTCAAACGATCCCAGATCGACTTCGCAAACGGGCACTCAAAGAAAATATGACTGACAGTCTCAAGTACGCCGCACACGGAGCATCCAGCAGACACGACCACTTTCCACTGCTGAAGACATTGAGAGAATGGAACCCGCGATGCAGCAGCCGCCATTGGTAATTGAGCAGTGTTTTTAAAAAGGCAAAAGATTTTAAGAGTTTCATAACTGCTGTCCACGGGCGATCGGGAAGTAGGCGAACGATGTCAGTCGAATCCCCAGTGTCGGTCTGCTGAAGAAACCATGAAAGTCGAAGAATTCCCCATTCTGTGGGTCGATGCGGCGTAGCATTGGTAGAATAATCACTAGGTCGATGTTAAATGATTTGTAAATCTCCGGTTGGAATTGATACATTACTAGTGGCAACAAGGAAAGTAGCAGAAGCCTATTCACCTTAAAGAAAACCTTAAGTGCAGAAAAAGGAAATTCGCCCAAAAAGAAGGGGGTTCAGGAATACCTGAATCAGGGCAGCCATTCTGGCTGCAATGAGGTGTCGCTTAATATCGGGCAACCACAACCCTCCTCTCTTGAAGGGAATAAAAAGGAGCCGAAGGATTTCTTGGAGCATAAACAGGTGACGATGTCGACGACGAGCAGCGTCTAACCCAATCTTCCGAAAGAAACGTTTGATTTTGGTTAAGTTCTAGCCAAGAAGCAAGCGTAGGAGACACATTATGAAGGTGTTTTTCAGCAAATTGATCGAACTGGGCAGAGAAACATTCAGAAACCAATTGCGAGCAGAGAAACATTCAGAAACCAATTGCGATGGACTGCAGAACCTGTAGATGATGCTGGAAATGGAGGATTTCATGACCACATGATCGCACTATGGTCCGAGAATGAACATTAAATTACCTCCATTTTCCCTGGCGATCCAGCAAATGCATTGTCAGCTGACTACTTTGTGGAGTGTGTGTCCATAAGTCCAACAATGCATTTTGCTGGCACAAACGATACACATGACCAGACGTAAAGTTGTTATCGTCTGGATGGCAGTTCAAATCATCAGCAATCATCACAGGCAAAGATGAACACAAAAAATTATTCACGTTGGTTTCTCTGCTGTTCTGCATATACGTTAAGTAATCGGAACTTGACACTAGATGTTGAGATGTCCAATGAAATTACCCTGCACTAGCAGTCATACACACAGTTCGAAACCAAAATGGAGGGATTAAGAATGATGGTAGCAAACCCTTTCCCATTTGGTGACGAAGAATTGATAAAGAACTGTCCATTAGTGACTGCGAAGGCCCGGTAGATCGTAGCACTGTTGAGTGGTGGAAAGTGTTACTTCTTGAAGTAACAGGATATCCGGCCTGTACAGGGCAATGAACGATGACAATACCGCTTACGTAAAAGAGGAACCAAGAGAACGCACGTTCAGGGAAATGACCTTCATTGAAGATGTTTATTGAGGCAGCTGCTAACCTGTGTCCGGTTGAGACTTGGGCTTCCCAGGTGTTACAGGATGCGCCATCAATCTTCTCTTCGGCGATCGCAATCGACCTGATGAGGAAGAAGAGGTGCGTATATAGGATGCGGGGCTATCTCTCTCGGAAGAAGAAGTGGCTCTGCTCTTGTTCCTGTTGCCACGACTCCGTCTGGATTTTTCTTGCGTGGACTCTTCCTCCGCGCAAGATGATCCTGCTGTTTATGCCCTGATGGATTTGAAGGCCTAGCAGAAGTTGTCATCCTGGAAGGTGACGACGTATCAATGATCCGTGCAGGTTGTGATGTCATTGACTGCGCTGGTGGAGGAAGTGCTGGGAAATCCTCCACTGAAAACACGGATTCTGCTCCTACTTTATCATTATCGCTGTTGATACCTATTGTTGCACAAACTTTTTCCTTCATTGTTGGTCATGAGATATATATTGTTAGTCCGTACAGAATGTTTGTGAATTGCGTGTTGTCATTTTATTTGCTTTCCTGTCTGGCATTCAACTCTTCTTTTGAATTCAATAAACTTTTCCAAGGCCTCAGTTTTTGTTATCATGAAAAATACTTTGCTGTACCTCGAATAACCATCGATAAAAGAGATAACTATAACGTGATCCTCCTTTTGATGAAGGGATAATTGGTCCTATTACATCCGTGTGCACAAGCTCAAGCACATCATCTGTTTTAGCATTGCTTTTGTAAAAAGGGTTCTTTTTTATTTTGCCTTTTATGCAGGTATCACATTCATTTCTTTCTTTCATCAAAGTTTGATTAGAGTTCTTTAATATTATATCCATTTTTCTTTTTCCAATATGCCCAATTCTTTTTAGCAGTGTATCGTATTGATCTATTGTTACTTTCTTTAAAATAGGACTCTGTTCTTGTAAGTAATACAATCTTCCTATGCGTTTTGCTTTAAATACTGTTTCATATACATCTTTTGCCACCATGATGGTTAATCCTTTTTAATCACACATCCTTGGCTTCTATTGTTAATCCTTTTTCAGTGAGGCGACCCAAAGACATTAAATTATCTTCTAGTTTAGGAACATATAACACATTCTGTAATGCAAATCTATAACCTCCGTTTTCCTTTTTTAATAAAATTTCAATTGTTCCTTTACCTTCTATATTTATTGTTCTTCCATCTGCAACACGTATCTCACTTTTACTTTTATCCAATGTAATGAATTTATTTTTATACGGACACATGTGCTCTGTTGCTCCGCTGTCAATGTACCATATCTCATCGTTTGGTTTAATTTCTTTTCCCAAGGCTAATGCTCGGTGTGAAACCGTCATTTTTACTTCTTCTGTTCGATTTTCATCTTTTCTTTCACTTTCGATTTCGTCTGTCTCTCGCTTCTTACATACTAATTTATTATGATTATTTCGTCGCGGGTTAAACCAACAGTCTTTTGCATAATGTCCGATTTTATCACAACAATAACATTTAATTGGTCTCCTATTTCTGTCATTTATTGGAAATTCGTCTTTTCTTTCATTGTCACTTTTCTTCTTTATGCGTGATTTCTTTCAATCGTTGCTTTTAGAACACACCTATCATCTTGTTCTTCCGCGCGGTTTATCTTACGTTTTTCGTCTAAAAGCATTTTCTTTTTAACTTCTTTTACGTTTATTTCATCTTCGTTTTGTTCAAGACTTAATATCATAGTTTCATAATTTTCGGGTAGGCCCATTAACTTTATCATGGCTATTTCCCTATCTTCAAAACCGTATCCGCATCTGTTTAATTTATGATGTAATTCTAAAACTTTAGCTATGTACGTTTTCATACTTTCAACATCCTTTTTCTTTACAGTAAATAGTTCTCTCATCATTTGCATAGTATGTAAAATTCCATACCTTGAATTTATCTCCTTTAAGATTTTCCATGCTTCTTTTGCTCTTACGCATTCTTCGATGTCATCGATGTATTCATCTTCTACAGCTGTATACAGGAACGCTAATGCTTTGTCGTTAATTTTTCTTTCGTTTTCCTGCATCATAGCTTTATATCGTGGGTCGACTGCTTCTCACATTCCTCTTCCACATTATCAGGATCGCTTTTGCTCTTACACTCCAAGCGTGATAATTTTCACTGTTGAGTCTCGTGAACTTCAGTTGTTCCTCCATGGCCAGTTTTTCTTCCCCTCCTTTCAAATCAAATTTTTGATTATTTCTTATTTTTATGAGCGCAGTGGAAGCGTGCTGGGCCCATAACCTGTAAGAGTTTTTGATTTGAGGGGTTTAAGCATTGAATAAATTCACAGCCACACTCTATTGCTTTTGCACTTGAGACTCCATCTTTATTGTTTTGACTAATTAAGACTGTGAGACAATAACATAAACACAAAGCAAAGAGGGACGGGGAGTGGCATCTTGTGGGAAGTATGAGTAGATCAAGTATTAATACAATTATAATTATTTTTCTTTTTAACACAAACAGAATAAACTATAACAAAAAGCAACTCATTTGATAGCGTTATACGCTACAGTTAGGCGTTTAATGTTCGCCTTCGATGTCGATGACCAAAATACTGCTCCATAAGCAAGACTTGCAACTATGGCCATATTGATATATTGAGAGAATTGTTCAGTGGTGGAAAAAGTTCTTAATGTTTTAAGGAGATAAATTATACGACGAGATAAATATGGCACAATCACAACAAATGTCTTACCATCAACACAGAAAACTCAAGGAATTGTTAAAAAGAGAGGTAGCCTTAGAAAAAACAACTAGCAGCAATTTTATCGTTTCCTGAACACATGGCATCTATGAAAAAACCTGAAAAAAATGTTTCTGGAACATCGGCACCAACTAATGGGTCAAACAGGAAGCAAACCAACATGAGAAGCAAACTAACCAATAAATGATCCAATCAACAATCAATTACCCCCGACTCTACAAATGATCAAGACAGTTGTGGTTTCTGTGGCGGAAATTTTTTTGTTTCCACTACAAAAATGAAAAACTGGATCTAATGTTCATTTACATGTGGAAAATGTATGTTAAAAGAATAAACTTACTAGCCTTTGAATATGTATCAACTCCATGTATTGATGTGATGATCCACTTTGCAGGCCAATTCACGCAAAGTGGGTCATGGATAGGGTCACATAAGAACAATTTTTTCATTATTTTTCATTACCAATTCAGCCTTATATTTTTCTGGGCAAGAATCTGATCCACCAATAAATAGTGAGCATGATTTCAAGCCATTTAGCAGCTTATTTTTTTCAGTGTTTATTTTTGTTGAAAATGATCCACTTATAGGGTCGCTACTCTACCCGACTAGTTAAATGGAGAGAGTAGTCATTCTCCATACATGCAAACATATAAGCATTTAATTTGTAAGCATTACTATATAATGAAATGAGAATCAAAATTTGATACATTCTTTGTAAGGGTCTATTATATCTTCATAATATATTGCTAAAGCGTTTCTACGTAAGCATGTACTGTTGAAGCGAGCGATTAGCTACTAGCTATTGACAACTATTTGGTAACAGAAACTAGCTATTAGTAATAATGTAAATTTGGTAACGTAAGCGTAAGTAATTGAAATTCCAACGATACCCTAATGGTGTCGTTAAAACAAGTAAACTGAACCAATTTCCACTGTCATGAATTTCTCGTTATATTCATCCACAAATCTGCAGTACAGTTTATTAGATATATTACACTGTCGAAAGTTTCAAATGGTACCATAATGATACCATTAAAGGCGTGCAAGTGAACCAATTTTGACAATCAATAATTTTACGTTATTAGGACCGTTAGGTACATATATATTTTCACAATGTGCGTTCGTCTGTCTGCCTGTCTGTCTGTTGATGCTCTATTGATCGAGCACTTCCGGATTTTCGACTTTCGTTTTCGCCATTCGACAACTTAGATAAAGTGCAAGAATTAGTTCGTTGGTGGAAAAAGTCGGTGAAGTACTTCTGGTTCAAAAGAACCCAAATAACAGAGGGGACCACGTTTTTCAATATACAATTCCATGTATATATGGTCTGTGCACTTATCAATGCTGCTGTCTCTTTGGCATTCCATATCTAATGCAGAGAAAAGGCTTGAGAATTAAGTGTAGACACGTGATGGTCTTCGTTTATGGTCGAAATCAGTCAAAACTGCTTTAGAGGTATCATTATGGTGTCAATGGAAACTTTCAATGCTAAGATACGGCATGTAATATATCAAACACCTTGTAATGATGTGCCATGAATGAATATAACGTAAATTTAAGGCCTCTTACGCACTGAGACTTGTTGCCGCCAACCAGGTTGCCAGCAACCTCAAGACATGACTACAAAAGTTGTCGTTTCACTAATTGTTTCACTAAAACATGTACCATTGAACCAGTTTTGACACTTTCAATGCTAAAATATTGTATGTAATATACAGGATGATTCAAATCGTGTGTAAAACAATTTAAGGATGTATAATAGAGGTCAAGGTAAACATAAAAAGTCCTATTAACATTGGTCCAATTTTTATTTCTTTTCAAGTAGTGACGTTATTTCCTGTCCTGTTGCCTAGCGATTCCAAACTTAAGTTTAACTTCTCCATGCTTTTCAATAGCCTTACGCTACATTGTTAAACCTAATGTTTGGAATCGCTAGGCAACTGGCCAGGAACTGACGTCATACTTACCAGCTGTACGTATTAGGATAACTTTTCTTGAACGTAGCTTTTACATTACCCATTTCGTGGAATGGGCCAACCCAAGGTGAACTCCACTGAAGGGAAGTAATCTGCAAGTAATTTATGTACATTCAGATTGTGTGCAAGCACTGCAACCAAATGATTATCCTGCTCGTGTAGGCTTTTGTCAGTGGTTACTACAAGTAGCGAATGATAATGATGTACCTAGCTAGATTTTATGGCCTGATGGAGCCACGTTCACCCGAGACGGAATTAATACATTCCACAATCAACACATTTGAGCTGATCAAAATCCACACGGAGTCCGACAACGACATTTCCAGCAACGTTTTAATGTATATGTGTGGGCGGGCATTTTCAGTGGCCAACTACTTGAATTGGAGTTTCTGCAGGAACGTCTGAATGCCTAGAGATATGCCGATTTCCTGGAAAACAGACTGCATGAACTCTTAGAAGATATACTTCTTGCAATCCGTCAACAGATATGGTTCCAACACGATTGGGCCCCTCCTCATTTTGGTAAAGTTGCTGTCACCAAGTTTGGCGACAGATGTCGCTGCCAAGGCTCCCATTCATGCTTCGCAAGAAGGGAGCAAGCTTGTATGTATTGCAGCGCCAGCAGCGGCTAATAGCCACAAAGACAGTTATCTTGCTAAGCGATGTGCTCGTAAGCAAGAGAGATTAGTCACGCCATCTAGTGCGGCCACACAGCTTAACAATAAGCGTTTCGGTAGAGGCGTTAAGCGCGAGCGTCGTATTGGATCTAAACGGAAGCGGTGCGGGAGGATGCGCGAGAAAGAGCGCGCGAAAGAGAAAAAGGTTGTTCGGGGAGAGTGTCTTGGAAACCTGAGAGTGAGGACACGGAAATTCTGTGGATCCAAACCTGCTTTCGACAGCAAGGAGTTTTATGCCGTCGAGGGAAGTGACACCTCCGTCTAATGCTTCAACGGGAGAGGAGACGGAAGCCAGCGAGTGCCCGAATAGGAAAATTCCGCCTTCGCGGCCATTTACGAGCACGAGCGTAGACTCCTCACTAACGAACATTTCTTTAAATCCTGGAATCCTTGCAGGGGCCGTTTTAGACGTTCGTCACACCGAAATCGCCGGAGACACGCGCGGAGAACCAACGCCAGCATTTAAAATTCCACTACCTGTGTCGGAGTTCCTGGATAGGAGGTTTACGAGGACGTTGGTGGTGGCAGCTGGGTTAGAGCCAACGCAACTACGAGACATTCCCAATCTGGACAGTCGTTTGGTGCCGGACGAACTTGGCGTGTGGATAACGCCGTGGACACAAGAGGCGTTCTGGCTGCATGGGCTAGGCCATATTGCACCGTACAACAGGTTAGTGGATTTTTCTTGTGTTCCTCACTGCTTTTCCTGGTTTCTAACGGTGTAGACACTCTCATGCGTAATTGAGCGCGATTTCGTGGCTTGCACTTGCTGTTTTAATTCCCCGTTTTCGGGTATCTTAGTTGCAGCCAGCGCAAGCTCCAAGCTTTGTTAGAAGGTGCGCATGAGCACAATTTATATCTTTATCAGTCATTAATTTGTCTGGGTGTTCTTTTCCAGTTACCGGCAGCTGCGTCTTTCGGCGTCAATGCATTGAGTCCTCTTCCGCTGTTCCCGAGACCCGTCGTCTAGTGAAAAGCGCGCGTGGGACGGTTATGATAATGAAACCTAACTGACATTTCATTCCGCTAAACAAGCAACTATTTTTGTAAACCTGGGATTATCTTTCCTCAGGTGGGTCGGGGATCGGGTGATGGAGTTGGCTAAGCTCCTTTCATTACTCCCAAAGGCGGCCCGTAAAACTTGTGTATATTAATATATTGTTGTTTTACTTGTGAGCGGAACCCATTAAGTTTCCGCGGGCAGACCATAACAATCAATTATTGGTCCAGCGTTTCCTACGCTTAAGTAGGATCGTAGCCCGTTTAATCTTTATTTGTATGTTTTTTTTGTATTTATAAGAAACCATTTAATTAATAAACACTACCAAAAATATACTCTGTTGTCATCCGCTTAATAATTCTATCTTCCACTGCGTCATACTCTTAGACCATGACAGTTGCTACTGAATGGCTTAACATGCACTTCCCTAACAAATGGATTGGGCGCAATGGGCCCATAGCATGGCCACCTTGCTCACCGGACCTTAATCTACTGGATTACTATCTGTGAGGACATTTGAAACAAAGGGTGTACAGTGTCCAGATAGACACACGGGCACAATTAGTGGCCAGAATAAAACATGAGGCTGACGAAATTAGACGTGATCATGAGGTAATGACAAACGTATACGAGTCACTTATTCGACGATGCAATGTCTGCATTCAGGCTCAAGGAGGCCACTTTGAACATTTCTTGTAACTTGAAAAGAAATAAAAATTGGACCCATGTTAATAGGACTTTTTGTGTTTACCTTGACCTTTATAATACCCCCTTAAATTGTTTTACACACAATTTGAATCACCCTGTATTGTGATGCCCACCATGGGCGATAATGTTACGGTCCCATTTGGTCAACTAGGTAGAACCTAAGTACACGTGGAATCGTACAAAATGATTCATAAATCTTTTTGAAGATGAGGAACTATACGTTTAGTTCAAGAAAAATAGCAATGCTGCATAAGCATTTCATCAAATCATAGGGAAATTGTCGAGAAATGGAACCAATTGAAATACATCTCATAAATAAACCAATACGCAATCGTACTAAAATATCTGCTGTAAGAACAATTTACGATGACAAATTCGAATTTCTTATGAAGAACTCCATAAACAAGGCTGATAATTCATTCGCCCTTCAAAGAAACGTTGTGGAGATCCAGGACTGTGCACATTCCTAGAAATTCCCTTTTATAGATCATCAACTTTCGAAATCTGTAGGGGCAGGACAACTCGTGTCTTTTCTGTTCCAGCTGCAGATTTCCTCTTTCAAGTTCATTAAATATACACCCTAAAATTTTAAACGACAACTATAATTAACTTATTGGGTTTCTCGAACTCGCTTACTGAACCTCTGGCGCATTATGATACTTAATTCCATTTCTTTTCAGTTTTAGGCTAGACGTTTTTTCCTTACTTCCATTTCCCCCCGGTTCTCCTCGAATTCATCACTTTTAACAAAGCCCCCATTCATTCCCTTGTCTTAAACTCAACAATCCTCCTTTGTTACAATCAAAATCCTTCATTATTAAAGGATACGCATTGTACAAAGAACCGTAAATAATCGAAGCCGACCATAATCACGGCCTCTTAGAAACTACCAGGCCTGAACATGATGTCAATAATGTATTGTTGATACACTAGGATTGTGACGTTGAACTAACTTCTGTAATAGCCAACATGTCCTAAAAAGAAAGCGTATGCACTGAAAAATCATACATTGTTACATCATCATAAAAAGGCATTGTTAATCGTATTTCTACCAATAATAAGCCCTAAATTATGACTTCGTATGATCATGTAACAATGTACGGCCAGAACTCATTTTTGCGCTACTTGATTTTGCGATTTTCCTCCCTTCATAACTATAGACCACGGTCTATAGATATTCATGGTCATCGAGCTCCATTGTTAAAATGAAGCTAAAGTTTCTAGCTCACAATAGGGCGGGAACTCTATTGAAAAGTGGCGCTGCATGTACAATCGGCCCAAAAACGCCTGTAGCGCCGCCCTATCGGCACTTTACTTTCATTTTCAGTTTCAATGAAAAACCTCTATCGCAGGTCACGATCGGCCCTGATGCGATCTATGCGGCACCTGGCGCGATCTATTTTCCTTAGCTTCTCGAAACAATGGAAAATGGCCGAAGCTCGATGACCATGAATATCTATAGACCGTGCTATAGACTGATCTGCAACTACAGCGACACCATACGAGCACATTAAGCAACTCAGCGGTCTTCTCGTGGCGTGCGGACAGTATCTTCTTCTTATACTATGTCTATACAAAGTCATGGTACTACATCACTTGTATTGTTAAAACGTCACGAAAACCGATGGGATATTTTGAAATGTGAATTTTGTATTTTAGATAAATAAGTAAATACAATATAATACAATGCATTACTGCCAACATGGGTCATTTACTTTTTTAATAAATCATTTTATTTTAAATTTTGAATAACCTTATTTTTTAAAATTTCTTTTTGCATGACGTCATAAAATCCATCCGTTTGCATGATGTCACAGAAACAGTGCCACGGCTTGTTTAGATCGCGTCGGCTTCGAAATAATTCCCTTTCATAACGCAATAAAAGTGTTCCGCTTTGATAACGTGAGAACAATACAATAAAACGTATGGCTAATTAAAATTACGCCACAATATAAATAAAGATATAAAAAAATTTAAAGCACACACTTTCACCTTAAAAAGTGCAGTAAAAAGTAAATAAATCTAATTTTCAAAAAAAGTAAAAGGGTGATGGCGCGTTTATTTCATTATGTAGTATTTTTTTTTAAAAATCTAATATTAAAAGCGCCACCACATTTTTTATTTATTTTTAAAAATTAGATTTTTTACTTTTTATTGCACTTTCTAAGTGAAAGTGTGTGCTTTAACATTTTTATTTATACAGGATGACCCAAAAAAACGGGAACTTTTTAACAATCCAATAAAACCAAGAGTGATGGAAGAAAAACATTTTATTTTTAGTAATTGAAACCTGTATACTTGCCATTTACGAAACATTAATGGAATTTATCATTTTTTTTGGCGTCCTCCTGTACGAAAACATTCTTGAAATCTGCTGTTGAGATTCCTCACTGACCCCAGCAACATCTCAGCTGGGATACTGTGAATTTCACCGGGGTTGTGCATAACCTTTTGCTAGGGGGCTGCGACTTAAACCGCAGCGTTGTACCACACTCTTATGACGCTTCGGCAGAGAGTAGTTCATTGTGCGTCTATTGGTATCAGACAAATATGGCTGGTTTAATAAATGACAGTGAAGAGCAGCGTTTCATGGATAGAGTTCGTGCAAATGCATATCGAGAGGCAATGGAAGTAGGTGCGTCTTTTATTAATCGCAAATGGGTTGCGAGCAAGTTAAACCGATCGGATAGATGGGTGACGGACAATTGGAAGAAAGGTTATGATAACTGCCATGCCCAATTTGCTGAGGGTAGGCCCGAGAAATTATCACAGGAAAGCAAAAACATCATTGCTAATAACAGTGGCAAAAGACGTCGCAGCTGTGTCAACGTTGCACAAGAAATTAAAGCCGAAACGGATGCGTGCTGTTCGAGAAGCAGGTGGTGGCCACACTAAATATTGATGTGATAAAAGCAGAAATAAACGTACTTTTTGATTATCAACCGCAGAACATTCCACTTAGTTTTGTTTATTTTCCAGACCCCTAGCAAAAGGTTATGCACAACCCTGTATATGATAACTACAAAACCAAAAAACCTTGGAAGTCTGCCCAGTCGACTACGTCTGTATCCCAGAAAAGCGTTTACAATACATTACGCTGGGTAATTATAAACACGTAATCACAAAATTTCGCGAATAGTTTCACAAAGACGTCACAATCAAGAACTTTGCTATCATTGATGACCAACTTAACAACAATTTCATATGACAACTAACAACGATAACAATAAACAACAATGCAGGCTGTCTTTACATCATGATTGCACTGTATACATATTAAACTTAAAAATGAAATTTAAATTTAAAATGAGTTTAGTCTCCTTATAATGGGGAAAATCGTGAAATAATAAAACAAAAATTAAAATTAAAGTCACCAATCTTAAAGAAACTTTGGAGATGAAGGAATGTAGTCTATTGAAGATTTGTTGATGGTAGAAATAAAACCAGTCTATTGAGGGTGTAGATGAAGTTCTTGTGCAGATGATGTTGATAGGGGAAAACGATAATCTTGAAGTACAGATGAAATTTTGAAGGGTTGATCCAAATTTTTGGGATAAATTTCATATAAAAACGTTTTCGAGAATTTTTTTCTCATCATCAGTTGATTAAATTCTCGAAAACGTTTCACGATTTTCCCCATTATAAGGAGACTAAACTCATTTTAAATTTAAATTAATCATTTAAACTCCTTAAATCAATAATTAAAAATGAAATAATTTACCAATAAATGAAAGATTAGTGAAACTAATGCATTGTCATCGATAAGACGCCGTTGGGGAAGGTTTCAGAGCTGTAAGTGATCAGGAAGTGAGCAAAATATTGATTACAGTATTCGTGCACAAACCACAAACAAGTAAACTTCACTAAAAGTATGTAAAAAACTTGGAATGATGTGTCATGAATGAATATGACGTAAAATTAAGCCTAATCTAAACTGGTTCAATGGTAGATGTTTTAGTTGAACCATTTTGGTTCATTGGATACTTCCAATGCCAAGATATGGCATGTAATATATACGACATGGAGTGTGAGAAGTTCTACTAGTGCATCTGACAGGACCTGCGGGTGTCATATCCTCAAAATAATATGAACCTAGAATGAAATCCGCGCTGAATCCACACCATGCTCGGGTACCGCATGGGAGTTAGAGGAACCCCATCCCCGACAATTCTGCTTATTCACAGCTCTGTCTAGCGTAAAATACGCCTCATCTGTCCAGGGCCACATATCGTCGAAAGCCATTTTAGCCAAGAAAGGAAATTCAAAGGCTAAGCGCGTTTGCGGATCCGGTGACTGGAACTGGTGCACTATGTGGATCTTATACGGGTACTAGTGAAAAATGGGTCACAAAACCTTTCGCACGGTGGATCATGAAATTGATAAGCCACGTACAACCGCTCGAACACTGGTCGTTGAGTACTGGGACGGGGACCACTGCTATTGCCACTTCGTGCACAATGACCTCTGCAATCGGACGGCTTCCTCTTCTTGGCAGCACACATAACTCCTCTGTCTCTTCGAATTTTTGCATCATCTTTCGTAAACTTCTCGCCGTTATGGGCCCTGTTCGCAATCCTTCACACGCAAATGAGTGTACCACTATTGTTGTTCTGGTAAAAATGTTTCACCAAGAGCGCGTTCTTTCTTTCCCAATAACAGATTGGTTATTCACAGACGCATTGCGTTTGGTTGTTCACAGACGCATTGCGTTTTTGCATAGGGCGCTTCTTTCTTCCCGTTGTGGCAACCGTAAGCACTAAAAACTTTTCTGCTGCAATTCTCTACCCCATGCTCTGCATAGCCTATACACAAAGTTTCATCACTATCCGTGCAATAACGCGGTCTACAGCCCGCGCATAAGTGGGGAATTTTAATTTTAACCAACCGGTATTATGGACAGATGAGGCAAAATTTACGAGGGATTGGGTTGTTAACAGATACAGTCAACATCATTGGTTAGACAGTAATCTCCTTTTTATGCGGGAGGCTTTTCACCAGCGTCAACGTTTCGTTAATATTAAGTGTGGAATTTGGAATGGCAGCATTATTGGACCAGTGTTTTTCCATCAAGATAGTAGAAATGAAGATTCTGAATGGGCATATGTTCTAACATTAGCAGAAAAGAGAAATATATAGTTTCAGCATGACGGCGCACCAGCTCAAAAGGTACGACCATCATCTGATCTGCTGACAGCAACTTTTGAGATAGTTACATGGGATGGATTCTACAAGTCGGCGAAAGTGTGCTGTCCACCACATCTGACGCACTTTGGGGAGAGGGGGTCTTGTCCTCTAATCTTGGGGCAATCTCTTCACTGGTGCCCCTCTGCGCATTTGTTGCAACGAGGATCTTCCGTGCAGCCCATGGATACGTGTCCGAATCGCAGGCAGTTGTAGCATTGTAGTGGCTTCTTGTTCCCTCGAAAGACCTCTACTAACACTGCCAATGGCCCAATACGTGTGATGTTCCCCAATGACTGGTTGTGTTCGGTGTTCGGGAGCAGAACCAAATCCACTGGTATATCAATGGATCTTTTTGCTTTCTTGAGTCTGATTACCTATTCCGGGAGTAGTTGGCTCTTCTTAGGTCTTCTTGGAAGTCATCCAGATCATATGTTACATCCACATCACGAATCACGTATTTCAAGACCTTCTCAGACTTCAGTTGATGATGCTGAATTTTTAAAATACTGCCTGTTCAGTCATGAAGTCTCGAAAGCCGCCCATATTTGCGTGAGTGTTGTAGGTGTAGGCTCTTGTGCACAAATGGTTAGTTCGATAATATCCCAAGTATATTCGATGGAGTGCGTGTCTGGCAATCTAGGGGACCCAGTCATTCGTTGGAATTGTTTAGAAAGTTCCTCAAACAAATCGCAAGTAACGTTGGCCCGACGATATGGTGTACTGTCCTCCTGGAGCATCCCATCGTTGTTTGGGTACATAAAGATCATGGCAGGCTGCAAACGGTTACCAAGCAGCTGGAGATAAGGAATCCCAGTTAATTTGAATCGTGACTCATCAGATCAAGTATGTTTCCAGTCATCTAAGGTCCAATAAATTTGTTCATGCATACCGCTCTGTCTATTTATACACCTTTTACACGATGTAAGCGACAGTGAAAATTTGCATACGATGCTCTTATGACTTTCGGAACTTTAATGTAAGCCTATATCCGTGGCTTATAATGTATCCAATGAAAGTTGGAGTGGGCGTGTCCGATTTCATTATTGGGCGCACCCAGTCTTACTTTTGTTGGATAGGTGTTGCAGCTCGACCACGAATATTCCGTTTATGAAAGAACCTCGGCAAAAAAGGGTTTTCTAATGAAAAATCCTTAACCGATTCCTTGGTAGCCTTATCCCCATTAAAATATCATTTATTATTAACCTCCGCAATGTTTGATGCAAATGAAGTTATGAAAATATATTTTGAGCTCTAACGTCATTTCCGTAGCAGCCGAGGCCAACGAGATAACAAGGCCTGGAAAAGAAAAAGTTCACCTGACCAAGTGGGTGCTAGCAACAATCCACCCATCATTGTCTCTATCTTGTATGCTAACAATCAGTGTTTTTTTCTTTTGTTAACATACAAGATGGAGACAATGAAGGTTGGATTGTTGCTAGCACCCAGTTGGTCAGGTGACTTTTTCGCTTTTAGGCCTTATTGTCTCGTTGACCTCGCGTAGCAGCTGTATTCTTCATAGGCTTGCTCGTATTTTTACATTTGCCTCTCCCATTCTGCCTACCAGTTCACCAAGTGTTGGTGTTTAGCAAGTGTTTAGCAAGTGTTGTTTATCTCCAACAATTAAGTGTGTGAATTGTTTCGTTAAACCTACCATCCTCGATATTCTACACTATATGATGAAACGTTTCTGGATCCCCTCGAAAACGATGTTATTCCTAGCGTGTCCTACTTCACATGTCTATGGTAATATAAATAAAACCGGGCTATATTGCACTCATTTTTCATGAAAGTACAGTGTGGGTTGCTCAGAATTCCAACGTGATACCATTCTTTCACCTAAGCAATCGAAAGCTTCATCTGAGACAAATGCTAAAGAGATGCGAAATGATATTTTCAAGTATCGCTAGTACAATTACATAACCGTGCTGCTACGCATAATGGTCCAGATCAGAGATTCAATACGAGGTTAGGCTAAATAGTATAAAACTCATGAGAACTTGAAAAAATGTCTAATGTAGGAAAGAGACGTTGGATCTAGAGAATGCCCGGAAAACGCCTCCTACTTGAAGACAATGTGCGCACTATGCCATTCAAAGGAGACGGAGTCAAGATATGGAGGTCTTGCATCGTTGGTCGGTTAGAACTTTACACATTTCAAGGACAAACATTCATGCCCACAACGAGATTCAAACATGCGACACGACTGATTCGAAAACTGGAAGGCCACAGTTTAGTGGTTTGGATTTGGCCAACTTATTTCAGTTGAACGAACTATGATGTCTGCAACTTACCTTCATATTTTGAAGAATCCTACTCTGGCAACATGTGGTAAGAAAGCTAGGCGAATGCAGGAATAGTTTGAGGAGAAATGGACAGACAAGTCCCCAACATCTTTGAGATGAATTTCTGCGATTTGTGCAGCCTAGGCACATTTCTCAGCATCGGTGACCGAACTAACCAATGCTCTTCGAGAAGAAGGGAAAAAAATCCCTGATAATATCCATCAAAATCTGCTGGACAGTCTTAGTCTGAAATCATGGAAGCAGTGCAAAATTACATGTATCCGGAAAATTTGATCTTACTTTCTATCTTATATTGATTATCAGAAACGAACATTCGTCAATATAAAATTATTAATAGAAATTTCAAAAAAAATTATTTAGGGAAAAAAAATTAATTAGGGAAATTACTTTTATTCTTTCCATTGTATTTCTCGATTTCAACAAAATATAATGACGATTATCTTTATTTGGCATATACTGAACAAATTCAAAATATTATCCATATATGGTTTACATTAATAAGATTTCCTTCTATTTTATCCTCGAATCTAATTACATATTGATTGCAAATCTGACAATGTTCCCTCTATCGATAGAGTATTTGAAGAAATAGAAAAACTTCTGAGATTGGCCAAAGGATTGCGCAGTAAAATTTCTTTTAAATGATCCCTACTCAAATCTTCGCAACATTCAAAAGTAAAATGCTTCAAGCAGTAACAGTTTGAGAGGGTGCAAATAGAGTCGACGGGTCGCAAACCTATCCCCACACAAGAACATAAAACAAGTAATTGTAAATTTTTGAAAACCAGATTCATCGAAAATTTGCCAGTTAAAGCACCTTCAGAAATGCATGTCAAATTAATCAAATTGGGACAGTATTGGTCAATTAGATTAAAGTCTATATCCGCAACACTAAAGAAAAATAGGGAATCTAAACTTTTCCCCAATTTTTCAAGAAATGGAGCAATACCATGCCCAAAATTAAGTAAATTGTCCTTTGGACTTATCCAGATTTCCCTCAGTCTGTTTGTGCATTGAAAGCGCATCAACTCAACATTAGAAGCACATTCAATTACTAATTTTGTTAAAAATGGACACCTCATGGCTATTACGCAAGGAAGACAGGAATAATGAAAGGATCCATCATATGTGAGCTCTCGAAGTTGGAGCTGTCTATTATCCGGATTCTCGTCGTGTATCTTTTCAATTGCCTTACCAAGAGTTATAGGGGAGCACTCCAAAACACGCAGATTTGGCAAATTTAACAGAAGAGCCTCAATGCCTTCCAAAAGATAATCCTCTGTAAAATAACCTAAATGAATCTTTTCAAGATTATGGCATCCTTGTAAAGCATCATCAGGAGTTCTGGTGTTCATACAAAGATTTTTGAGCCCTTCGCTTGTGATGTTCTCTGACTCTGCCTCTAGCTCGATTAAATTTGGGCAACCTAATGCTATAGCTTCCAATAATTCGTCGTCACAAATTCCACTTACATTCAAACGGGTTAATGAAGGCATATTTTTCACATATTCCTTCAAATATATTAGTGCTTCTGGGAGTTTTATCCAAGGATTATATTCTTTCTCTATATAATACGTACTGACTCCTAGGTAACTCGGTTTTGAACTTGTATTCTCTATCATTCTAAGTATATCTATTAGATCGCAATCGTTTATATAAAGATCAGACAATTCGATATTTTTTAAAGGCTTACATATCAAAATTTTAAAAAGTTGCTTTTGGACAGTCGAATTTGATTCAAATAATCCGTAACCAAACGATTTCATGATATCTTCAATCATTTTGTGAGGTATGCAAATAAAAGGGTTCAGATCATTAGATAACCACGGAAACTGTGCATCGATTTTGATGTCGTTCAGTCGCCATAGCAATCTAACAACTACGTTCAATGTTAAAGTTTCTAAAGATTCAGGACACGATTTTCGCAACACTATTTTCTTTTGAGGTTGTTCAACCATCTGTAAGAAAAAACATCGGTGAACTATGTTTTATTATGGAAATGACTTATTAACAATTTTTATATATCAATCTTCCTACAGTATACTTACATTTGACCAGAAATTTTCTCTGTTTTTTTTATATTAATTCTTGTATATTCTAAATTAATAGCCCACGAATCAAGTGGGCGTATACATGAACAACCTACATGTTTATAACAATATATCTGCAATACAGATCCTTGTGTGACGACAAGATAACGTTATACATGTTCTTAACGAAGCTAACGTGAGAGATAGGCCTCGGCCAATTCTACTTAAAGAGAAGACCTGCGCACAGAAATTTCATACATTGTTACATCATCATACTTAGTCATGATTTAATGCTTATTATTGGTAGAAATGCGATTGACGATGACTACTTATGACGTTTTAACAATTTATGACGTTTCCGCGCTCAGGCAACACCTCCTAAAGATAAGGCCTGAGCGCGAAAACGTCATGCATTGTTACATCATCATCCGAAAATACGTTTAATCGCATTTCTACCAATAATAAGCCTTGAAATGCGATTAAACGTATCTTCGGATGATGATGTAACAATGTCTGACGTTTTCGCGCTCAGGCCTTATTTTTAGGAGGCGTTGGCTCAGGCCGAGGCCAACGAGAGACAGGCCAGGGCACTCAAAAATCACATGATCATGGGGTCCGGGCAACAATCCATCTTTCATTGTTTCCAACAAGTGAAAAAATACTGATTGTTAAAATCCAAGATGTAGACAATGTAGGATGAATTGTTGGCCTGACCCCGATGATCATGTGACTTTTGAGTGCCCTGGCCTGTCTCTCGTTGGCCTCGGCTCAGTCCTTATCTTTAGGAGGTATTGCCTCAGCGCAACGATCTATAAAAATAAATGGCCATCGAGCTTCTGACATTTTCCATTGTTTCTAGAAGCTAAGGAAAACAGATCGTGCCAGGTGATGCATAGATCGCACAAGGGCAACGTCACCTAAAGATAAGGCCCGGGCGCTGAAACGTCATTACATCGTTGCATCACCTTAACCGTATTTCCATCAATAATAAGCCCTGAATTTTTCCTACTGAAGTTGCGCCCAGCCTTGTCTTTAGGTGGTGTTGACAAAGGACAACCGTGATCTACGATAGAGGTATTTCATTGAAACTGAAAATGAAACTAAACTTCTATCTCCCGATAGAGCCAATTGTACATGCAGCGCCACTTTTCAATGGAGTTCCTGCCCTATCGGGAGCTAGAAACTTTAGTTTCATTTTTCAGTGGAGCTCGATGACCATTATATCTATAGACCGTGCTCAGCCAACGCTCCTGAAGAGAAAGCCTCTGCACGGAAACCGTCATACATTGTTACATCATCATGTTTCGACCATTGTTAACCGTATTTCTACCAATAAGAAACCTTAAATTTGGTCGACTTATGATGTTGTAGCAATGCGTGACGTTTCAGTTGTTTGGCTTTCTTTCTAGGAGGTGTTGGCTCAGCACTAAAAAGTCAAAAATAGCTCTAGCAGCATTATAATCTTCCTATGACATATATTAAAGATAGACTCCGAAACCAGCGGCAATACTTGAAGCAAATTGGGAAGCTCCGCCGCCCAGAACCGTCATGGCCGAAAGTGCGTGAAGATGATGCAAAACACATGGTTAAACATGACGGTAGCTGATTAATTATTCTTTAACACGCCGTTCACGGAGTGATAAGTTTATCTTTTCGTTAACTTTGTATTTGAAGTATTTTATTATATTTTATAAACCATTTTTCTATCATGGTTTCAATTTCTATTTAGTTTCGATTAATTTCAACTTCGTTTCGATCATCTTTCAGTTGCGTATTTTCATTTCAGTTACATATTTTTGATTTTTGCTTGTGGAAAATGATTCCTGATCCTTTTCGTGTCTCATTGTACAGTTGTACGCAGAACACCTTTGAGGAATGATTTTGAATTAATTATTTCTCGGGCTCAAAATCGTCAAAAACAAAACAGCCGGACAGTTAACTACTCCACGGCTCACTCCTGCCCAGACTATCATGGCTTAAATTTGCTTTAGTTTGGTGGCGCTGTTAAAAATAGGATTCGGAGTCTATCTTTAATATACGTCATTGTAATCTTCATTGTCTCCATCGTGGTTTTTAACAATCAATGTTTTTTCGTTTTTTGGAAACAATGAAGGTTTGATTGTTTCTAAACTTGTTTTCATCAAGTGACTTTTCAGTGCTGAAGCACACCACCTGTACTGAAAGCCTGAGCGCGAAAATTTCATATATTGTTACGTAATCATACGGAGTCATGTTTAATCGTATTTCTACCAATAATAAGCCCTAAATTTATGACTCCGTATGATGATATAACAATGTATGCAATTTTCGCGCTCAGGCTTTGAGTACAGGTGGTGTTGGCTGAAGCAACACCTCCTAGAAAGAAAGCCTCACAACTGAAACGTCACATATTGTTACATCATAATTCGACCATTGTTGATCGTATTTCTATCAATAGTAAGCTCTAAATTTGGTCGACTTATGATGATATAACAATGTATGACTTTTTAGTCGTGAGGCTTTCTTTCTAGGTGTTGGCTGAAGCCAGTCGATTTCTTCGGGTAGGCTTTCTTTGCCCATGTGAACACATCAATGTAATAAGTTATTCAAACAGATTTTCGTCAAATATCTCTTTCCTTTAACGTTAACATTGGCAGATTCATCTGGAAATCCTTTTGAATTGGATAAATATAAACTGAATATTACCTAAAATAAAATTTATGTCACCCAAGAAGGTGTTGAGAGTAACGTCGTTGGTAGGGGATGGTCTTGGCCTGGTTGTAAACTGATTTCCGGACAACTGCCCAATATGTAACAATAAATATCTGAAGAGGTAATAGGAAAAATAATGCATACAGATAGTATTTTTCTTTTTATTTTCGTTGTGGTTTAAGAGTTTTTATTTCTATTTAATACTTGGCCTGGTTGTCTCGCTGACTGGCTCGCCGAACCAGTGAAGTTATGCAACTTTGGCGCGGCTAGCCACTGGATATCCATCTTGCTTCCTCCGTGCTTCGGCAACACCACCTAGACATGAGGCCTGATAACGGAAACGTCATACATTGTTACATCCTCATTAGTCGACTATTGTTAATCCTATTTCTACCTATAAGAAGCCCTAAATTTGGTCGACTAATGATGATGTAACAATATATGACGTTACCATTATCAGGCCGAGGCCAACGAGATAACAAGGCCTGGAACAACACCACCTCTACTCAAAGCCTGAGCGCGAAAACTTCATGCATTGTTACATCATCATACCTAGTCATAATTTAGGGCTTATTATTGGTAGAAATGCGATTAAAGATGACTACCTATGATGACTACCTATGACGTTTTAACAATGTATGACGTTTCCGCGCTCAGGCTTTCTCTTTAGGTGGTGTTGCCTGGAAGCGAAAAAGTCACCTAACCAACTGGGTGCTAGCAACAATCCAACCTCATTGTCTCCATCTTGGATGTTAATAATCAATTTTTTTCCTTTTGTTGGAAACAATAAAGGTTGTATTCTTGCTAGCACCCAGTTGGTTAGGTGACTTTTTCGCTTCCATGCCTTGTTATCTCGTTGGCCTCGTATCAGGCCCTCTGTCTAGGACGTGTTGGCTTCGGAAAGCACGTAAAGCCATTGGTCGCGGTGCTACCATAGATTAAGAAATACATGTGCTTCTTAATCTATGGTGATACTGTCATCCTCGTAGCAGTCGTTATTCTACTGGGATGGCGCAAAATTCCCTAGTAGGAATAGGCGCCCAGATCATCGCTGGGGGGCTTACTCAATGGTGATCTACTCGTTGTACAAGAAGAAGAATGTCGTAGGTGAATACACAATTTAAATATGAAGCTCTGATTTCAGTATTGTTGTGTCTTAATTATTTAATTTTTTTTTGATTTACTGCATATTTAATGCGCTGAACGCAGTGGCTACGTACAGTGCAACCTTGTACGCCTTCCGTTCAATACAAAGGAAGTGACAACCTGTACTGCCATCTACCTAAAGATTCAGATGCCAAACTAATTCAAATATCGAAACAAGCAACATGGCGGATTCCCATCGCATAGTGGAGAAATGGCAACGTTTTAAGCAATTTTATCTTAGCTTCGAGCAGCTAATATGGGATAGAATGAATAATGTTAATGCAAGTCAAGAAAAGCTACATTTCCTT
>JAHWFO010037538.1:187601-218731 GCA_023313115.1 Rhysida immarginata
TATTGAGCAAATTGGAAGCAAGTAAATAGAAAAATATGCAACCGCGCAACTACACAAAGTGATGAATCGCCAAGTTTTGCTTCAACACATCGAGAGAAGAGTGGAAATTGCAACAACATCAAGTGTACATCTGAAGTAAGATTACGTGAGTAAGAAATTATTGAGGAGGTCCATCCATTATGAGCCTTTAAAATGTTTTTTTTTTTTGAATTTTCATTAAGAATTTTTACTGTATTAATTCTAAGCATTTTCATGTGTTTATTTTTAAGATATTGCAAAAATTTAATTTAATTTTTTGAGATTGTTCTGTTTAACTACAAGTGTAATTATCCCGGGCAACGCCGGGTACCTTTGCTAGTCTATATATATAAAGTAGGATGTTTGTGGGTGGGTCTGTACGTTTTTTATACAAATCTACAGTTTTATTAAGATCTTGATACAATTTTGCATACTTGACCTTCAAACATCAGGAAGGTCACTGTCTTCCTCAGATTTCGGAAAAATAATAATTATCGATAAAAAATTGATATTCATGGTTATGGAAGGGCATATTAATTAGAAATATCTCATGACCAACAATGCAAGGCAAAGTTTGTGCAACAATAGGTATCAACAATGGTACAATGGTATCAACACGCAATTCAAAAACACTCTGCACGGAGCAACCAATATACACTGAGTTAGCAATTGGACCAACAATGCAAGGCAAACTTTGTGCAATATAGAATTCAATGCATAGAATACCTGTTATTCAGGCTTTTCTTAGAAAAGAGAATACTTAGTACTTAACAATTTCTTGAAAATCTTTAAAAATGAGCAGTAACTGGAGATAATGAGTTAGCAGTGGCGCAATTGGTTAGCGCGTTGGCGGTCCGAGCCAAAGGTTCCTGGTTCGGATCCGGGCTGCGGAATTTTCTTTCCTATTTTTCATCATTAATTCGAACAGCTGAGATAAGCGTACCATTAAAACCCTCACAGACCAACTAATGATTTATTATTTTTATGTTACATTTTATTATTGGCTTCTTTCCAAGCTAATAAAATTTATATTTTGGAATAAAAAAAATTATCAAAATTTAACGTATAAATAACTCAATTCCTAACTAAGATGGTTCGGATTGCCGTCCTATACAGCAATAGTTTGCAGTCCAATCCAAGCGCGCTGTTTCACCCCAGAAGAGCTACCAGACTTAACTTTGCCTTCTTTGCCTTGTTGATGACGTAGGAGACATGGTCGCCCCAATTTAGCTTGCACACATTCGTGCACACTTTTTGCCAAACTTTCAAGATTTTCACCAACATGCACCCACATGGGTGGATTTACACTTTCGTGCACACTTTTTGCCAAACTTTCAAGATTTGCACCGACATGCACCCACATAGGTGGATTTAAACCTCGAAGAGTGAAGTCATCTATTTAATGAAACTGGCCTGGTGTTTTATAGGCATTTTAACTCCCTAAGATTTATTTAAGATTTATATGCATAAAAATCACTCCCAAAAGTTAGCTTAACAGATTAACTGTCCACTTCCGTTGGTCACCTGCAAGATGGTTTTCATACAGTTTTCTGGCGTTGGTGAATCGTTCCTGCACATGCCTGGCCGACAGTCTGTGACCGCGCGCTTTATGACGTCGCTCCAGCCCAAGATTGTCATGAATTATTCTGGAGACTGTTGCCTGTGAAATACCTTTCCTTTGGGCTAGACTTCTCTGTGTGTGGGGATTTTCTTTCAGCAGTTCAGACCGGATTTCTCGCACCACCTGAGCTGGGCGTGTTGGCTGGGGCTTGTTTCTGGTCTGCTTCTCTGCTCGTCCACGTTCATTAGATGGTCGCAATTTGTTCTTTTTGATTATTCGACCCACAGTAGCTTTGGATACCACAATACCATTTCGTTTGCATAATTCCACAATGCACGAAAGACTGAAGTTAGCGTCGGAAAGGCCAAACATATACCCCTCCCAAAAAGCTGTGATTTTGGAAGCCATGTTTCAGCACAAAATGTCCCAAATAACAGCAACAAGTGTATACAAAGCTAATCCCCATGAATAGTGGACGAGTCATGCAAATCACATTCCGTCAAGGTCATACGCGGCATTTAAAGTCGTCTCATTTTATCTGAATCAACCATCCGTATCAAGTCCTTGCGTATCAAATGTCGGATTGCAGAGGTCATCCTTAATGGCCCTCTAGAAAGGACACCTTCACACGTGCTATTCGAAATAACCCCCATTGCAATCCAAACTTTGTTGACAACGATTTGGCAGCTTCTTGAGCCCTCTCCGATAGAATTCATGGTCACGGGACTCAATAAACTCCCGGAATGCGTTTTCGACGTCTGCTTGGGTTTAGGAATGTTTCCCTCCGGAGAAAATTGTCCAGGCTCTGGAAAAGATGGTAGTCGGTAAGGGAGGGGTCTGGAGGGTACGGGGGATGTGGAAACACCTCGTAGACCAGAGCCTGTAGCGCCTGCACGGTCGTTCGTGCAACGCGCGGACGCGCGTTGTCATGCAGCGGAAGGACGCCTTTGTGATGCACAAATGCAGGTTGTTGCTGACACAGTTTTGTGTGCATACGATACAGTTCACGACAGTAGGTCGCAGCGGTGATCGGTCTTCCCTTGCTGCAGGAAACTGTAATTGACTACACAACGAATGTTCCACCAAACTGTAACCATGAGCTTCCTGGGGTGCAACGGATATTTAGGGAACTGTCGCGGGGGTTCATCAGCATCCAGCCACTGTGCTGACCGTTTCCTATTATCGTATAGAAGCCACTTCTCGTCGCAAGTGACAATGCGATCAAGAATCCCCGCTTCTTCATGGCGCAAAAGCAATTCCTTACACACCTCCAACCGACGCTCTTTTTGGTTTTCCGTAAGTGTGGGAACCATTTGTCCTGCTTTTTCACCTTGCCAATGGTCATAAGGTGTCTACTGACAGTCGAGACTGATACAGCATGAATCCCCTGAAAGGTCCCGAATAGGTTTTGACGGGTCCTCTTCCACAGATCGCTTCAGGTCAGCGTCTTGCAACACGTTGGTCGGTCTGCCATGTGGCTCATTTGCCACGTCCGTCAACCCACCCGGAATTTTCGGAACCAACGTTGGACAGTATGTTCGTTTATGGTGCCTACACCGAATACCTTATTGATGTTTCGAGAGGCGTTGGATACAGTGTGATTCAACCTGAACTCGTAATGTATTATCACACGTAATTCATATGAAGTCATGACTATCTTCGCTTGGGTTCAAACGCTATTAAATTTCATTGCAGTCATACAAATTTCAGGCAGTTGGTCACTGATAGGTTTATCTCTGGGAATGTACCACTTTGTTATGGGTACTTGCTACTAAACGTGGAAACCGTGCTGAAGCGCGGAAGCCACTTCGAAATCCGACATTTGATTTGCAACGACCTGATATATTCGTTCATGACACATCCTGACGAATTGTTTGATATATTACATGCCACATCTGGTTATAGGAAATTTTTGAGAGAGTATCATAATGGTACCATTAGAGCACATACCTATTCCGGCTATCTCACGTTCCAACTTGTTCGTGCTCTGCCCCATATTAATGGATTGGTGAAAAACAGAGTGTGAAAAAGTTAATTCGTTTTCAAGTTATCGTAATAAATAATAAGCTCCCTACGAATAAAAAATTCTTTTGATTTAGAGACCATGTCCCCTTTGAATGATCGTCAATCACGTGTATCCTGCACACGCACCATCTCAATAACATTTAGAGCACACGCAGAGCCGAACGTATGTGCTCAGCACGCGTTTTTCCCAATGCAAGGATAGTTCGTCTCTTCCAACAATTCAATACTTTCACTATCTCTATTCCAACGCAATGCGTTGTTGAAATTGTGTCTACAGACGGACGGAGGGATAGCTGGACTAACGGATCAAATAAGCACTTATCTATGAAACTGTGCTAATAGAAACAGAAAAACCGCAATACCAGCAACTTTGGACGAACCTGGACCCTCAAGACAACGATCCACTCCAAGCAGAAAACCGGAGATTGTAGGCAAAGTCAAATGTCGCCTTCTGCAGAAAATCCCAAAACTCAAAGGGCTGTTACAAATAAAGTAGGGTATGCAACATAATCCACAAAAATCTCCTGACTGGTTATGCGTCCGAAAACTGGTCTGGGTGCATCAGGATAAAGCTGCGAGTCATACGTCCAAGTCAACGGTCGCCCATTTGCGAACACTGAAACAAAAGAAGGGCATACATTCAATTCTGTTTGAAGACATACCCGTGAAATCTCCAGACGCATCCTCCATGGATTATTGCGGCTTTGGACTGCTGAAATGCGCCCTTGGAAGTAGACGACCCCGTACATTGGACGGTTTATGGAAAGCCTGTGAAAAGCGGTGGGCACAGATCGACCTTAAATATCTGCGGTGAAGTCTTATTGAATGGAAACTGCGATGCAGCGCCATAGTTCGACACCGTGGGCACCAGATAGAACATCACCTAACATGG
Source organism: Rhysida immarginata (assembly GCA_023313115.1). Classification (NCBI taxonomy): domain Eukaryota; kingdom Metazoa; phylum Arthropoda; class Chilopoda; order Scolopendromorpha; family Scolopendridae; genus Rhysida; species Rhysida immarginata. Next base: position 192,098 of record JAHWFO010037538.1, read on the forward strand.
GGGCGGATTTTCTCATTGACTTATGACGCTTGCAAATCGGTAAGTTGTAATGTATTCAAGCATCTGTATATCTTAGCATTGAAAATTTCTAGGGGGTATTATTAGAGTGCTTGCCACTGTACAAATTTCGGCCATCTTCGAACTTGTCCGTGCTCTTTCCCATATTTAACGATTGATGAAAACAGATTTTTACAGTCTTTTATACTTTCCGAGAAAAGCGAGGTTAGACGGACGGTCGGAGAAGGCCGAAGCATAAAGAACCTTTCCGTACTTAATAAACCATTGAAAATGACATAACCAAGTTGCGAAAGGCTAAACTAATCGCCATCACAAAATATTTGATCTACACTACATGATCAAAGGAGTTGGGACACCTGTTGTTCTATCGTAAAGCCGCAAAAAGCTTCAATCAGTAGTGTGTAGGACCACCCCGAGCTGCAATGACTGCCTCCACCCTACATGGCATACTGTCCACAAGTTTATGGTATGTGTCCACAGGTATTGACCTCCATTCTTCGAGGAGTGTCGTGGTCAGTTCCTGGACAGATGTAGGGCGAACCATCCTGGATCTCACACGTCGTTCCAATTCGTCCCAAAGATGTTCGATGGGGTTGAGATCAGGACTCTGGGCGGGCCAATCCGGTTCTTCAACCCGCATCTCGTCAAACCAGTCGGATATGGATCTTGCTTTGTGGCAAGGCGCATTGTCGTGCTGGAAGAGGAACGGCCCGTCACCGAAGTGTTCCCACAGCGCTGGAAGTGCCCCGTTATCCAGAATGGTCCTGTAGCCATCAGCATTGAGGTTTCCGTCCACCTTGATGAGCGGGCCCAGTCCAGTCCAGTCCAGTCCAGGAGAAACACCCCAGGTGTTCACAGGGGTGTCCCAACTCCTTTGATCATGTAGTGTATTGCCAATATTTTCGAGTTGCTTTTGAAGATATAAAAACAGGTTCCAGTGATTACAAATAGGTAATTTTCGAACTATGTTATTCTTATACTGGGTGTTTGAAAATTACTTTTACAAACTTTTAGAGGATGGGTGATTCTAAGCAAAAAAGTTCATATAAACATGGGTCCGAATTTGAACGTTAACTGAGATATGAACAGAAATAAAACTGCCGCCACCAAGATCAACAAGTTAATAATTCTGGTTCTGTATCGCCTAGGATAATGAATTTAGAGGAATAATAGGGTACATAACACTGTGGAAACCGTTAAAATTTGATCGAATTCCAACGAGTAGTTTCCGAGTTACGCAGCAAAAGTCTTAACACGTGCTGATTAGTACTCGCATGTGAGCACTGTTACGATTTTGAATGCGTAACTCGGAAACTACTCGGTGGAATACAATCAAATTTAAACGGTATACACATTTTTATATTTTTTTTCCTCCAAATTTTATCATCCTAGATATTAGAGAACCTGAGTTATTAACATATTGAACTTGGTAGCGGCATTTTTATTTCTGTTCGAATCACCAGTTAGTGTTCAAGTACGGACCCATGTTCATATGAACTTATTTGCTAAGAAGCACACATACTACCTCCCCTAAAAGCTTGTAAAGGTTTTTTTGAAACACCCTATACGAGGTCTGTTCAAAAAATACATAGACTGACGTCATAAAACAAAATATACTTTATTCAGAAGTTACACATCTGGGTCCCCTTCAAAGTACTCTCCTCCCCGACGCACACACTTATCCCAACGGTGTTTCCACTTTTGGAAACAGTCCTGGAACGCTTCTTTTGTGATGTCCTTCAGCGCCTTCGTCGCATTTGCCTTTATGTCGGGAATCGTCTCAAATCTCCTTCCTTTCAAAGGTCTTTTGAGTTTGGGAAACAAGAAGAAGTCACAAGGAGCGAGGTCAAGTGAGTAGGGTGGGTGAGGAAGAACAGTGATCGAGTGTTTGGCCAAAAACTCTCGAGTTCTGAGGGCTGAATGGGCTGGAGCGTTGTCGTGATGAAACAACCAGTCACCTCTCGTCCACATTTCTGGCCTTTTCCACTCGTCCAGTGGCAGTTTTTCCGAGTTTAACACAAAATTTCACAGCAACTCTTTGCTCGTTCAAGTCACTCGTTCTAAAAATCCGCCAAACGAAAAAAAACACACTTCACAAACAACCGCGTAGCTAATCAACCAATACTGATATTTGCAATCAAAAAACTGCCTTGTAATCAGCGGATCTGTCAGAAGATGGCGAGACCAAGCGATTTTGATTGGGACCAACAAGGCCCACGCAATTCAAACAGTCTACGTATTTTTTGAACAGACCTCGTATATTCGATCATGAAAGTCGTTACGATTCGTTTGATATATTTCATGCCATATCTTTGATTGAAATTTTTCAATGATACCGTAATGGTGTCATTAGACAATGTGACACTGAATCAAATTTAATTAGCTTCGAATTCTGTAATTATTATCATACAGTGTGTTGTATAATTTGATGACCAACTTTAGAAGGGTGGTAGTATGGGCGATTCCAAGCAAAAAACTTCATATGAACGTGGGCCCGAATTTGAACCTAACTGAGATATGAACAGAAATAAAATACCGCCACCAAGATCAACAAGTTAATAATTCAGGTTCTGCAATGCCTAGGATAATGAGTTTCGGAGGAATAATAGGGTACATAAAACTCTGTATACCGTTTAAATTTGATTGTATTCCAACGAGTAGTTTCCGAGTTACGCATTCCAAATCGTAACAGTGCTCACATGCGAATACTAATCAGCACGTGTTAGGATTTTGACTGTAACTCGGAAACTATTCGTTAGAATTCGATCAAATTTTAACGGTTTCCACAGTTTTATGTACCCTATTATTTCTCCAAAATTCATTATCCTAAGCATTCGATAACCTGCGTTATTAACATGTTGATCTTGGTGGCGGCATTTTTATTTCTGTTCATATCCCAGTTAGCGATCAATCTCGGACCCACGTTCATATGAAGTTTTGACGTAGAATACATCTTACGTTTCGAGACTAGGATGTCACGCTTAAATCGTTAATGTCACGAAAACTGTTGATCACGAAAACTTTAATAACGTGAAAACTATTAATGATAGAAGAATGATCGATATCGCATTCGATAGAGTATAGAACAAAGCTTGTTATAGACCATCACTCATTTCGTGCTGACCTCACTGGCTGACGCAATCGCAGTGCAAAGTTGAGTCAGAAAATCTGCTCTATGTCGGATATTAAATTAGTCTAGCTCCGGCTTCCTTTGTGCTACCACGACGTATGAGGTGTCATTTGTTTTATCTTTCTGCGCGTTATAAAATGGCTTGAATTTCAGCCTCAATATTTAATAGTGTCTAAGATAACGGCCTTAGAAGTGTGGAAATTTCGAAAGAATTACAGAATTTCCAAATTTATGCCTAATAAACACGAGAAAAATTATAGAAACCGTCACAGGAATATAGATCGAGAGATGGGGAATCCAAAAAGACCCGGATGTCCGATGTTAAGCATCGACGGGCTGAACAGGAACGCCTCAAAGTTGAGGCACAGCCCGCCAAGATGAACTATAGCTCGATACGAATGCGCCAAAAAACTGAGAGTTCGACGCAAATAACATATCTGATGACATAAACGTTTCTACATGGAGTGATAGAATTCAACCAGTGGAAGTTCATAACGAGCCATAACCGTCAACATTAACAGCATCTTCATCAAATATGATTTAAGTAAGGAGCGACATATATATGAAAATTTGGGAGACTGAATTCATATTTCGTTTTATATTCATTAACAATGAATTTGGATATTCATATAATGTTTATAATAGATTTTAGTTTGAGAAGGTTTTAAAGCACCCACATAATGATAGTGTGATATATTTGCTCAATCAGTTTCATTATTCCAATGTGAATGGTTTCATGCTGTGCATTCATTGTAGAACAAATTTAAAACTATTAGACACGCTGCAGATGTGTGCCTAAGACGCGGGATGTAGTATCTTCTGCGTCAACCATTTGATGAGCCAAATTTGTAGACTAGTCGCCAATATTTCGACCGTTTTGTCAGAACAGATACACAAAGCCATAAGAAGAGACGTGCAGTGATAGACAAAGAAGATTTAGAGGAAAATTCAATAGGCTAAATCTATGAATCAAAAATATGATGAGAGACCGGCAGAATTAGATAGCATAAGTTTAGTTCATTTTATTGCTTGATATACACCGGTAATGAGTATAAGACATATCAAGAGAAAATATGTTGATGATACAGATGGCCATGAAGCCACGGAACAACAAAATACTGATAATGAAAACGATGAAGCTTATGACATTTTTAGTTCAAACATCAGTACATATAGACGCAGAAATGTGGGCACAGAGTGATTAGATACCGTCATTATAGCATCGATGACACAATCAATTACAAGCCTGAAATGGTTACATTGTTCTATCCATTTCACAATGAAGTTGTAGATGTATTAGATGTATACAAATTCATCCAATTGTACGATGCGAACGAGGTGAACATTTTAGCCAAAAGGAAAGAATACGAAAGTAACAGATATTGATGCATTGGTGGAAGAACTTAGAGAACTGTGCAAGAAAGACGACGACATTGCAAACAACTTGCAAAGAGAACAAAATGAAAGATGAGTACATACGAAGTATTGTTGGCGAGGCGGGTTATGAGAACAACGATGAATTCGAATACGAGACCGGCAAGGCCATCGCACTTGTAAGAAAGTGTAGCAATGTGATGTCCAAGCATCTGCAGAGTAATGTGAAAATAGAGAGTTGATTTTAGAATTTATACCCAGAATATGCACACGCGATAGCGAATGCATACATGTGTACTTGGCCCGTACTGCTGGCAATGGCAAAATATTTACGATAGAAATTAATCATGGAAATTATTGATCTAAGGAGTTTAAATGATTAATTTTAATTTTAATGTGGTCAGTCTCCTTTTAATGGGGAAAATCGTAAAATTAATAAAAACAAAAAAATAAATAATAAATAAAGTCATCAATCTTGAAAAACGATGAAGAAACTAGTGAGATGGAAGAAAACTCAAAGGATGTAGTCTATTGAAGATGTTGTTGATAGCAGAAATAAACCCAGTCTATTGAGGATGTAGATGAAGTCTTGTGAAGATAATGTTGAGAGTGGAAAACGATAATCTTGAAGGAAGTGCATATTCTGGAAACATTAAACCTTAAATTGATTCGGACAACGGCAGAATACAATTCGTAATGCTTATGTAGTCTGTGCGTCCACTGGTAAGGCTGCAGTGAACTTGAACGGGAACACTCTGCACTGTTTACAATCTGTACACTCTGTATTTAGAATCACACCGCAGAGCAAAAGAGTCAGTGGATTGATTCCTAAGGTTCTACAACAATAATGTCGCCAATTCCTTTCTGTGAAATATGTAATAATTGATGAGACAATTATGATCAGTTCAGACGAGTGATGCCCAATATCATGGACAATTCATTTCACTTGTCACGAGTGATGTGCCAGAGTAATGAAATATTATCAACTATTATACTAACCAAGATCGGGAATGGTGAAAGATTGCTTCCTCAGGAGAAAGCAGTTGATTTAGAGAAGATTTAAAAGTAAACAATGGTGCATGGAAAATTTGCCCGATGTAGTTAGGCTGTTTCATCGCGACAACAGCGTTGATGCTCCCAACAAGAATGCTATCATGTGTAATAAGTTGTTTTGCCAGTAATAAAACTAATGGTTATGGCCGCAGAAGTGAATTAGATCCAGCAAGAACTAAACTACACAAGATGGGTATTGTCGAATTAGGAGGCTTGCAATAATACCCTACATGCTTGGCTATTGACTCACCGTACATGTTGAGAGTGAACATCGATGTAGACGATGGATTTGTAAACGGTGCGATCGGTGTACTCACAAGGGACCGTAAAAAGGAAGCTAATTTTGTATGACATAAAGACGAGCTCCTTGGATAAGTGCGTGACAAATATCAGCGGCAGACATCAAAGAGTTTCTGAGCAATAGTCATTTATTGTTCCCATTAAGTCTATTGAGCAAATCCGAAAAAGTGCGAAATCATTTTTCTAGTGTTGTTTATTGACCCTGTGCTCACTCCTGTACAACATGTGAAAGAGATGAGTGTAGTAGGTTATGGTGGTGAGATCGAAAAAAAAGAAACGAGTAAACAACATATACAGCATCAGCAAAAACAATGCATCTGTCGTTTAAGGTTATAGTTGCCAAATGAAGAAATGGGCACGAATCAAATGTAAGCCACCTTTGATTTCCAAGTTCAAAGACAACATAAATGATGCTTTGAAATGGACAGCGCTCATTAAACGTGCAGCGAACATCAATTTAGGTGGCACGATCAAATGTAAACGTGAACAGTTCCCATTGGTGCCAACCGCTGAGATCACGGCACTTAAATCCCAAGGTCCTACATTTGATCGTACCTTCTATGATTATGACATATCAGAATAAAATCAACTGTTAATGTTTGCATTGAATAGAGTAATCAGTATAGATGGATTATATTTAACTAATTCAAAAGACTACTGTAATTACTATCTCACTCCAGATAGTCAAGCACCTTCGATGAAAAAGTTCAGAGATTGGAATCGCACATGCTGCTAACATTCACCTAACGCATAAAAATTTCATATTAAAAATAAAACAACGATACTGTTAGCTACAACAATGATGAAAATTCCATGGAACAACAGAATATTTTAAAAGTTATAGTTACATATCTCAATGCACAGTATTGAATACCGCATGCACAGTACTTATTACATCTGATTATTTGGCAATAAGTGAGACTTGGATGAATGCAGGTGAACCTGTATATATAGATGGATCCGTCTGGTTGTATTAGATCCGATGCACTCACCAAACATGGTGTAATCAGAGACAAATGAAAGAAAGAGACTGGCAAAAACCTAAGGCGGCGTATATTCTCAATGTAATTTCAGCTGTTTTTGTAGATGATTTCTGGAAGTATTAGTAAGCATAACCCGTTTTTTGATTTTTTTAAAAATGTTTATTGCATTAACTAACGATAACATATACTTTTAATGACTTCAAATAGCTGACTCAATGCCTAACGAATTTTTAAAAGACAAATATTTTAAAATTTTAAATTAAAAGAAAAGGAAGAAATCATTCTCAGTTCAATAAAATAATCAATTATTAATCCGCATGTTGTAATAAGCATTTAACTAATACTATAATTTACTTATGAATTGAAGTATTGGATCCATTTAAAAAACGATTTGACCAATATGTTTGAGAATGTGGTCCAGTTAGTTATTAGAAGGAGAGATTATAATTAATACATCTCGTACAAATCAACAATAATTTAGATTATAATTGATGAACTGTTTATTTTCTTTTATTTACTTTCAAATTATAATTCATAAAGGAGAATTTTTTGTTTAATAGAGCAAGTTTTTCTGGTGGTTCCCCAATAAATTCATCCAAATATCTTAGGTAGATATTAGAAAAAATAATTGTTTGCGATTTATTCACATATTGGCGTCGGTGGCTCAGTGGTAGCGTGATCGCCTCTGATGCCCGAGGACGCGGGTTCGATCCCGAGGAAGATTTTTTCAGTGGGAAAATCCTGAGATCACGCACTTCCCGGGTGAGGACGCGGGTTCGATCCCGAGGAAGATTTTTTCAGTGGGAAAATCCTGAGATCACGCACTTCCTTCGGAAGGGAAGTAAAACTGTTGGTCCCGTGTAGTCTTTTGCTGGCTGCACGTTAAAGAACCCTTTCGAGGCAAAATTTGAGGCCTCTATTACGCTGTCCTGAAATGACCATAGCAGTTGAAAAGGACGTTAATACCAAATAAAGCAAAGCAAACCAAACCAAACCAAACCGATTGATTCACATGCATTGCCTGTGATGATCAGCTGTTTCTTGCCAGTCCCAATATGGCGGCGCGAAGGCACCACTAGAGGGGAGGTCACGGCCAGTCTCTTCGTTTCATTTGTCTCTGGGTATAATAAGTTATAGGAAAGCAGGCGGTGTTGCGATCATCAGAAATATTAACTCTTTAACCGAATGCGAACGTACAACGATAGACTGGTCAAACTATAGTTGACTGATTGACGCTGGTATCGGTAATATTTGTATGGTTAAAGTGTGGTGAGATTTATACCAGGCATTGTATAAAATCATCCTAATGTTCGATATCTAATATGGCAATGTTGTTGTTCAGTGCGATGATACTCACCAGCAACTACACCTATCAAAGTCAACATGGAGGTAAATACTGATGTGCAAATTATGATATTTGGAGACTTCAATATAGATGCTATATTAAACTTACAGCTCTTGGCTTTGTGAAGAAACGTTTCGATTTAGATTACATGCCCATCGAATCACCTACTACATTGGGTGGCAGTACTACAGATTTGATATTGATTCTAGTCTGTTGACATTTGTATCATACTTCTCTTATCACTGACCACTGATTTGTAAGTTGTGAATGACTTATAATTAAGGTCTGGTTAAAAATAACGAGTCTGGTTAAAAAAGTATGATATACTGCAAGTAAATTAGTTGTTTGAACATTTTATGTCAGAAATTAAAATTTTTAAATTGTGTTGTACAAAATGATTTCTTATTCGTTATGTAGCCACAAGACGTATTCTACGACTTAACTAGCGGCCCTGTCCCAACACAGCCCCGTACAATTTTTTATTTTCTTTTGCTTAGAATCACCCATATTACCATCCCTCCAAAGTTGGTCATCGAATTATACAGGGTGATTTACATCGAATGTAAAATACTTAAAGGGGGTATTATAGAGGTTAAGATAAACACAAAACGTCCTATGAACATGGGTTCAAATATGAACGATAACTGAGATATGAACAAAATAAAAATGCCGCCACCAAGATCAACAAGTTAATAACTCAGATTCTGTAAAGCCTAGATTAATGAAATTTGGAGGAATAACAGAGTACATAAGACTGTGTATACCTTTAAAAATTGATCTAATTCTAACAAGAAGTTTCCAAGTTACTCATTCAACATCATAATACGTGTTCACTTGTGAGTACTAACTAGCACTTGTCACAATTTTGACTGTGTAACTCGGAAACTTCTCGTTGGAATTCAATCAAATTTTAACGGTATACACAGTCTTATGTACCTTGTTATTCCCCCACATTGCATTAATCTAGGCTTTACAGAACCTGAGTTATTAACTTGTTGATCTTGGTGGCGGCATTTTTATTTCTGTTCATATCTCAGTTATCGTTCATATTTGAACCCATGTTCATAGGACGTTTTGTGTTTATCTTAACCTCTGTAATACCCCCTTTAAGTATTTTACATTCGATGTAAATCACCCTGTACATCATCCTGTATATTCTCTTATTTCATCATTTCGGGTTGTTCATGTACTACTTACTATATCTTATCACAAAACTTTAGAGGGTGTCATAAGGGGTGGCCAGCAAGATCACCGAACATGAACAAGATTTAGCTTGTATGGGAGAAAACGTACATAATAACGTTTTACTCGCTCTTATTTTATCATTTCATTGTTTGATATACTACTTGCTATATCTTATGGAAAATTTTAGTGGGTGTTATAAGGAGTGGCCAGAAAGATCACCGAACATGAACACGATTGAGTGAATGGGGGAGAAAACGTACATAATAACGTTTTATTCGTCTTATTTTATCAGCTCGGGTTGTTTGATATACTACATGCTGTATCTTATTGAAAATTTTAGAGGGTGTCATATGGAGTGGCCAGCAAAATTACCGAAAATGGACACCATTGAGCATGTAGGGAAGAAAACGTACATAATAACGTTTTATTCGCTCTTATTTTATGAGTTCGGGATGTTTGATATACCACATGCTGTATTTTATCATTGAAAATTTTAGTGTCGTAAGGGGTGGCCAGTAAGATCCCTAAATATGAATTCGATTGAGCATGCATGTGAGAAAACCGGTATTGATCATTTTCAAATTTTCATTCTTTATTATTTTCTTTTTCAGGTAAATGATCAGAATCAAGTAAATACGACGGAAAATAACGAAGACAACGATCGACAAAGGGATAAATGGAGATAAATTTATTTCAAAGACAAGTCAATTCGGTCTTATTTTATCATTTCGAGTTGTTTGATATATTTTGACATTGAAAATTTTATGGTGTCTTAAGGGAACGACTAATTTTAATTTTAATCGTGCCAGTGTATTCGCGCGTGAAAGATATCGATCTGCCCTCTGGTGTTCCGAGGCGAAAGCAACATGAGTGTTACAAGATAGTGGAAAGCAGCAAGTGTGTAAGCTGGCGTAATCGTTGATGTAAGGCAAGTTGCTTTTTTTGCGAATTTATTTTTTGTGCACCTAAGATTAAATGGTGTAAACATAGACTAAGAGTGCTATCTTATTGTTTATTTATTTTGTGTGCCGTTCAGAAACGAAAGAAAATAAAAAATTCATTTCAAAAAACAATCGGTTAATTATTTTGTGCAAAATAAGATGGATGAAGAACGAAGTTCTGTAGGTGAGAATTTTGGAAGAACGAAGAAAAATAAATGTATTTCCAACAGATACTGTAGCATGCCACAATATATATATATATAAAAAAACAACATAAAAAACAAAGCACTGCCATATCCCGTCATCGTTTACCGACAGATATAACGCACCGGAAGGTGTGGAGCGTGTTTAAAAATTTGTGAAGCGAGAACCAAAGTACACTTACATTTGCCCCTTGCATTTTAAAAGACGATTTCTTTTTTATCTGTAATTCTCTATGTTGCTTGCCCCCCCCCCCCCTCCCGCCCGCCCGGGCTGAAAACGCGGGAATGAAAAGGCTGTTAACGTCAGCCGACCGGAGGGCAGTGCACTCGGAGTGACTGCAGTCGTCCCCGCGATCTTCAATGATCCAACTATTAGTAAAATTTAAAAGTTGATCAAATTAATAGGTCCCATTTTTCTCGGCCTTAAATTTATTACTGTTTCACCTCTAGTTAATAAGTAAATGAGTCGCCTTCTTTTAGAACTTTTTATAAGAAAATCACGCGAGAAAACGGGACGTAAAAGTCCAGAGCAGCTTCCCCTAATTTTCTTTGCTGACATCGATCAGCCCTGTCGCGTTTATGGTTTGAATTTATTATTGTAACATATCTTATTAATAAGTAAATGATTTATCATATTATAGAAATTGTATTTTAAGAAATTTATGCGGAAAATATTCACGAAAGTCCCGTGACAGTGTACGTTAAATGACGGGCGGCCAGGCCGACATTAATGACCAATCAGAGAAATTATCTTTGAAACCACCCCAGCAATGATTATAATTTGAAAAGTGTTTTTTTTGAGTGAAAATTAATTCAGAATGGGCAAAGACAAAGACAGACATTCAGAAAACATAAAGCGCCCTCTGGTACTTAATAAATTATAGGAGGGTAATATTTTATCGTTCTTTCTTGCAACCTTCATCTGAGATAATGAAAAATTTTTTATCTAATGGTCGTAAAATTAGTTTTAGTAGGCAACGGTAGTTGGAAAATCCAAAGCGACTTTTTTTTGTCAACTCGTTTGTAGCAGATCCACTATGTTGGTGAATCTGATATCTAAGTAGATTTTTTATTTCACCTTCTTCATTCCTTTCACACGTTATGAATTTGTCGACAAAACGCACAACTCGCTTCTATTGTTTGCATTTATGTGCCTTCTGTTCAGCACTTTTCTTCCTTGTAATTCCAACTCCTAATTTTGAATAAATTTCTTTTTGTAATTGTCGGAAATATTCCTACATCATTTTTGTTTCTGTTTGAAACGGAACGATCGCTCGCTAATGAAGCGCACGCGAGCTGACGAACGCGCGCAAGCTAACGAAGTGCGCGTGAGCTACAACAATGCCTTCGTAACGGGCGGGTGTTTCAAGCTAGCTTTAACAATACTGCAAGAGTTGAAATATAATTTTTTAATAATTTTAATATTTTTGCATATTAAAATTTAAAATACATCATATTAACAAATTAAGTACAATTGCAAATTTGTAATTACAAATATTTTGCAGCAATTATTTTCCAGGCAGTTATTCGCGAAAATTAGCCCCTATAGGTTTCGCCACGCGAAACTCAAGATGGCAAACGGAGAAAGGTGACCCGATCGCGTTGAAGAAATCATATACGACGGAGAGAAATAGTTTTACCATAAGACTTTGGTCAATTTTTTCCTATGTGGATGTTCCCAAGAGATGCACAGAAGAAGGGGAAGACGTTCGGAAGGCCACTGTTGTGGTTATACTACAGAATCGGACTTGCAAATACACATCACTGCATTTTATTTGCTAACTAGCGCGCTGACTGATATGCCACATAAGATACGGTGCAGAATAGGTAACATTTCAAACGAGACCAATTTTATCATAATTTGTAAGTGTAAAGCTGTACTGAGCGGAAAATTTAAGCATTGCATAGCCACTTTGCTTTACATCAATTGCAAAGGAATCCACAACTTCCAAAACCACAACATGAACAAAAAATAACAAGCATTCTCAAAATGACGGCTACATACAACAATGTTTTTGGTGAAGCCCTTCTCCATGTTTAGCTTCACAAGCCATGTCGTTCGAAGTATACTACCAACGTTTGGGAATTTATGGAAGCTTACACCATGTTTGTATCTCGCATTACACTGCAGGAATGCAACAAAGCGTGTGCGATCGCGATATAACAATCAAAATACGAAGTTTCACGCTTACGCGCTCCCTCAATAAAGAAGGCTTGATCCAGTCTTTATTGCTGTTGACATCAATTAACATTAGGCCTAACACCAACTTGCTGTTTGTAGGAATTAGATTTTGATAATGGTAGGCCTAAAAACGATCACATATTGATAACTTTAGGCCTAACAGTTATTTGCACTAGTCAGCAACTAGATATCGATAACGATAGGCCTGCCCACAATTATCAGTTATTAACATTAGGCCTAACAGCAATTAACTACTTAGAATTATTATCAATAAAGAGCAATGAGCGACAACAATGGCGACACTAATTTTAAACGGATGTACAGAACCAATTTTACATCACTGCATACTTTTACACATGATTTTTATTCTTGACTAGTTGCTAGGGATTGATTGATTTATTACACGTCATATTTTGGCATTGAAAATTTCCAGTGTTACTTTCATGGTTTCATTAGATCACATGCAACTGAACCAGTTCCGACCATCTCGAACGTTTTAATATTATTTGTATCCATTCATGATTCGTCGTTACAGGTTCTTTGATGTACTGCAGCCATATCTTAGGGAAAGTGGCTACTTAAGAACACGTGCCAGTGAACCATTTCGACCATGTTCGAACTAAATTTAACAAATGCCTAAACAGTATTTAATAACGTTATATTCGTTCATGGCTCGTCATTACGAGCGGTTTGATATGTTACTTACTATATCTTAGCATTGAATATTTCTAGGGGGTATCATAATAATACCATTAGAGCGCGTGCCATTGTACCGATTCGGCCATCTTCGAACATGTCCGTACTCATTCGCATATCCATCGACCGGTGGAAACAGATTTTTAAAATCTTTCATACTTTCCGAGAAAATCAAGTTACGGACGGACGGTCGGACAAGGCCAAAGCATAAAGAACCTTTCGGTGCACGTCACCACAGAGTTCTGATGGTGGAGGAATTTTTGCAAAGTGAGGATATGCAACGCATCGAGTGGCCAGCAAGATCTCCTAATATGAACTCGATTGAGCATGCTATATATTATTTAAAAATTTTGAGGGTGTCATAAGGGTATCATTATAGCACGTGTCTTTGTATCGATTACGACCTTTTCAATTTGGTTCATCCGCAGAACCATATTTTCAAGCAAAATTTATATAGATTTATTTAGGTACAATATTCCAAGATGAATAGAGTTACAAATGTAGAATATAAAAATATTTATATATATAAAACACATATACAGGGTGATTACAAAAGAATTTCACACTTTTAAAAATTTATTACATCAAAGCTATTCAGAATATAGACACACCACATACGGATTTTAAAAGAAAAACTCTTGAAGTTTATTGTGACACAGTTAAAGATGTTCAATATGCCCCCTGTAGTCGAATTCGTCCCAAACCCGCATTAACATGTCTCCATCAATCCCACGTATCGCTACCGTAATACGTTCTTTCAGCTCGTCTAGGTCACGGGGAATGGGTAGGGTGAAGACCTTGTCCTTTACACACCCCCATAAAGAGAAATCATAGCGGTGGATTGGTCGAGCAAACAATATCCTGCAACTTGCAAAGTGGCCACCGCGGAGCCCGAACCTCACACTTTGTGATTTCTTTTTATGGGGGTGTGTAAAGGACAAGGTCTTCACCCTACCCCTTCCCCGTGACCTAGACGAGCTGAAAGAACGCATTACGGTAGCGATACGTAGGATTGTAGGAGACATGTTAATGCGAGTTTGGGACGAATTCGACTGCAGGGGGGCATATTAAACATCTATAACTGTCACAATAAACTTCAAGAATTTTTCTTTAAGAATCCGTATGTGGTGTGTGTATATTCTGAACAGCATTGATTTAATAAATTTTTAAAAGTGTGAAGTTCTTTTGTAATCACCCGGTATAAAAGTAAACTACCGTGGAGCATCGATTATACGAAATAATTCGGAACTGGAGGTGTTCGGATAACTGATTTTCCGCATAACCGATCATTTACGAAAAAAAATTGTACCAGTGTCATAGCAGCAAAATGAAATAAAGAAACAGTCATATGAAACACAAAACATATACCGGGTGTTTCAAAAATGACCGGTATATTTGAAAAATCAAACGGGCAGCGATAGAAATACACCGTGTGTTGCAATATGCTTGGGACAACAGTAAATTTTCAGGCAGACAAACTATCAAATTTACAAACGGTGTATTTCTATCGCTGCTCGTTTAGTTTTTATTGATTTTTCAAATATACCGGTATACCGGTTATTTTTGAAACTCCCGGTATATATACAGGGTGTTTCAAAATTATGTACAATAATTTTAGTGACATATTCTTCAGGTCGAAGGAAGACGAAAATGTTCTATAGCACTTTGTCTGGAAACGATTTATTTACCCGATACAGCTAACTAAACCCGTGGCTCCAAATTACAGGAATTGTTCAAAGTGCCCGCCACCAGATCGCACGCACGCTTCGGCTCGTTGCATGAGCGACCGTCTGATGTCATGGAAGAGTTCGTCGCCAGCATTACGAACGGGTTGGCATGCATTTTCAATTCGTTGTCGCAGATCCATAATGTTAGGAACTTCTGTGCTGTAGACGAACGTTTTCACATGACCCCACAGAAAAAAGTCCAAGGGATTAAGGTCGGGTGATCTTGCAGGCCAGGCTACCGGTCCACCTCGACCTATCCACCGATTCGTGTATGCAGCATTAAGGTGTGCTCGTACAACATGGCTGAAATGTGCTGGAGCGCCATCATGCATGAACCACATGTTAGATCTTATCAAAAGAGGAACATCTTCCAGTAATTCTGGCAAGGCATTCTGCAGAAACAAAAGATACGTTCGCCCAGTCAATCGTGGCGGCAACACATAAGAGCCAATTAAGTTATTTCCGACAATTCCACACCAAATGTTCACGGAGAAACGCTCTTGATGCGCTCGAGCTCTGGTAACATGCGGGTTAGCATCTGCCCAATGGTGCTGGTTGTGAGAATTTACGATTCCTGTCCGGGTGAAGGTTGATTCGTCCGTGAAAAGTATCTGGCTGAGACAACTAGGGTCTGCAGCATGACGACGTTGTATCCATTGGCAAAATCGTTGTCTGTGTGGATAGTCCGTTGGGTTCAGTGCCTGAACCAGTTGCAGATGGTATGGATGCAAAAGCTGACGGTGAAGAATGCGCCAAACAGATGAGTGCGGAATGTGTACCATGGAAGAAATACGACGGGTGCTTGTCTGTGGTTCATCATGTATGATGTCAATTATCACATCCTCCTCATCCGGAGAATGTGCTATAGGCCGCCCTTGTCCTGTTTGACGGCCAAAGGAACCACGCTCCCTCAAATGTCTGTCGACAGATACAAATGTTCGGTTATTTGGCAAACGTCTATTCGGAAAGCGTTCTTGGTAGAGTCTTCTTGCTTCCACAGCATTTCCGTCCGCAAGACCATACATTAGGTGCATGTCAGTGTATTCTGCACTGGAATACGTGTACATGACTTTTTTTTTACGTACATCGTAATGCGTATGTCAAAGCACGCAAACGTTCTGAAATTGATATTCCTAGTGGACGTACAATAGTGAAACTACAGTAATGGAAACAACTGTACACAACTAATGGAACAACCCTAAAGTAGGTTTAAATGGAACAAACCACTTAACCTAGTGTTGGGTCGAAACGCTGGAACTGCTAAAATATCGTCCGCTAACTATCGTGCTTCCCTACTGTATGATATTGGATTACTCGCAATCAAATCGTTTCCAGACAAAGTGCTATAGAACATTTTCGTCTTCTTTTGACCTGAAGAATATGTCACTAAATTTATTGTACATAATTTTGAAACACCCTGTATACTGCATCAAAGTTATACAAAAACACATACTACATGTATACACAAAATTACAATACTATAATACATGAATGTAACATTAAAGTAGACAGTTTAGAAAAAAAACGCTGCAGCGTCACAACGCTAGCAGCTTCTAGTAGAATGGTTTCGGTTACAGCAGCGTCAGAGCACTAGCGGCACGCTGTCTCAAACGCTTTCGGTTAACTAAGATTTCGGTTGATCGGTATTCGGATAATCGATGGTCTACTGTAAGATAACTATATAAGAATTTAAAACAGGTTAAACACATTGAAAAGTACAGGCAAACTAAATAGAATCCGACATCTGGGGGCTGATCATTGTCTAGTTTAATATATAAATAATATTTGCTAATGAGAGATCGAATATTAAAGCTACTGAAATTGTTGTTATCAGGTGGAATTGGCAAAATCTGTCAGCGAATTTCTAAATGCAGTTCATTCCAGAGTGTAATGGCAGTATAAGGAAAGTGCTTTGAGAGAAACGTGGAGACTATATAGAGAATTTCAATTTTTAATTGTCGTGTTGGTTGATAGTCGAAGCTGTTATTAAGCCAATCTGATAAAGGCAGCAGGATGTTCGGGTAAACACAGAGCGTTAATCGATTCAATGACAAGTCCTGTACGGCGTATACTCGGTAAAGTTGGTAACTCAAAATAGCTGCAGATACGGGTAATAGACGTAGTTCTGTTTAGTTTAAAAGCAGTGCGAACACTTGGTTATAGCAACTTTTATGCGGTATAAGTTTATTCTTGATTTGCTGGCCCAGGTTACAATGGTGTAATTTAGTGCAGAAATCATGTTTGAGAGCAGTACTTGACGCATCTCAGATTCCATTAGAAATGAGCGGAGTCGTTTCATCAAATGACACTTCTGGTGTAAGTTAACAATAATAGCACCAGTTTGACTATTAAACTGGAGGCGTGAATTAAAGATAAAACCCAAGATTTGATAGTGTTGACCTGAGGAGCAATTTTTGAAATGAACAGTGATTTGGATTTTTTCTTTGTTCAGTTTCATTTCACGATTTTGATATCGGGATTCTAGCCACTTAATATCTTGTACAGCACATTGTCATCTACATAACTCTTTATAGTTAGATTGAAGCTATGTAGAAATAGCAATGAAATGGCGGTAGCAAATAGCAACGGGTCCAAGCCTTGCAGCATCCCACGGCTGGATTTCACAGTAACGAAAGGATTACCGTAAACACTATTGAAGCCGTCGGAAAGGTAGTCTCTGACCAAAGACAGATAGGGATCGACTATGCCCAATGCTTGCAGATCACGAATCAGCTGGGATCGGGCCACGGTGTCAAAGGCCTTGGATACATCCGTCTGAATATGACGAAGTTGTAGCCTTGGTCATGAGCTTTGATGGCATTTATATGGAGTTCAATGGGTATCCACTGAACCCGGCATCCAGGGCGACCGCCACACTCTTGATGGGGTATTCAAGGACAAAGATTGATGTGAAATTTATTGAATATATCTTTCTCTACAAGTTTGATTATTGGTGGTAAGACAGTGATGGGGCGATAGATTTCTGTCTCCAGATTTGACTTAGTGGACATTCTGTCTCCACTCTGTATTATGGTGGACATTTTTAAAAGAGCTGGGAATCTCTTAGTGCTAATAATTGTGAGGCACAGGTTCAAAATTTTTTGTAGACAGAATTTGTCAAGGTTCTAGAGAATACGTCGGGGGTATCAAGTGAATGTTGGTGACGTCAGAAAATTTGAGTTTACTTAAAAGGGAGAGTAGCTGTTTTGGTGACGGTAGTCGTGGATAGATTGGGGCCCAAGTTGAAGGTGAAAGCCAACTCACAGGGCAAACGGGCTCGCTAATGCCTAGAGGGTTATTCATTGTCACGGCTTTCCTGCTAAGCCTCTATGTATGTGACAGCAGAGTAAAAGGGAGGACGTTTTTAAATAACAACAATAATTTAATTAATCCAAAATTAAAGATTTGTAACAAAGAATAGTAATAAGGTTATGCGGGACGAAGGGTCTCCGATCTCATATAATACTCAGTAATTGATCCAATAATTTATAATTAAATATAATCTTCTAAACCGCCTAGTTGTTATACGGTGACGTCATTTGCAGCTGTCTCGAAGTCGTCTTCTTCTAATAGGTGAGGACGGGGGTGGCCATGGCCTGGTTGTCTCGTCGGTTGGCTCGCTGATCGATGGAGTTAAGCAACTTCAGGCGCGGCCAGCTGCTGGCTGGGTGACTAACTCCTTCAACTGATTTATAGTTTCATCATCTAACGATGTAACCTTACTGCCTGTATCAACTAAAAGATCAGCTTTTACTTGGCCTAATTGTACTTCGATCAATAATTCGTTTAAGATACAGCGTGGAGAAACGTTTTCTCTACGAACACGCTTTTCCTTTCTTCTCCCAATCGTATTCACTGAACGGGGGAGGAGGGCAACCCGTTTTTTGGCTGGGGAGCCCTACCTGTCGCTGCTGACCCATCTTCATTATTGGCTACGGGATTCGGTTGATTCTGCCTATCCCTCAATTTCTTTCTGCAATTTCTTTCATAATGACCCTTAATTTTACAATAGCGGCAGATAGCCCTTCTTTCCTTATTTTCAGGACACTGGGTCGAAAGGTGACCTAGGCGTGAACACGTGTAACAGCGTAATTGTCTCTGTCTCTCACTCCCTTGTCCGTTTCCTGATGACGGAGGCTCCGTTGTGCGATTTGGAACATTTTTTCTCTCAATATTTACTCTAGTTCTTACGACCTTTTCTTCTTGTGGAGCAGGTTCCCTTAAGAATAAAAGGCCTTCCTATTCCTAGTATCACTCACATCATGGCACAACATTCTTTCTAACATTCTTTCTAAATTCGAGCTTACTCGCTGCTCTATCCTTTTCGCTAATTCTTCCTCGCAATCCGCGTCCTCAACTACATGCAGAGTCGCCTGTTTATTTTTTAATCATTGCTCTGCTTCTTCTAGCTCCTCTGCAAATTCAATCGCATCTTCTAATGTGGCAGGCTTTCTGGAAGTTTATAGTTATTCCTGTCAAAAATCTGTCTTTAATCCTGTTGTCAATCAACTGTAAAGCATATTCGCGCTTAGCGTTTGCTACTTCTCCTTCACCATCAATAGGTTCTAGAAGTTTTCTGCCAAGAGATTGTAACCTAGTCGCAAACTGTCTCACTTTTTCGCCAAGCTCCTGATGGCATTCTGCAAATCTGCGTTCGTTCTGTTCCATTGTTTCCTTAAAAAACCTAGCAGTCATTAATCCCTTAAACACTTCATAATTCTCCTCAGCCACCATATCTCGATCGTCACGTGAAAAATATAACGCATCCCCTGCTAACCTAACTTGCCATTTTAAATTAGAATTCTTCAAGTCTCCGGAAATACACTATATGATCACAAATATCCGGACACATGCACGTTTGCGCTCTAGCCACGATTTCATGGAAATCAATAGAGCGTTGCACATCCCTTTGCCCGAATCACAGCTTCCACCCTTCGGGGAAGACTTTCCACCAAATGTTGGTAGGTACTTTCCGGAATGTTCCTCCATTCCTCCCGAAGAGCGAGAATCAGTTCAGGTCTTTCCAATTCATCCCACAGACTCTCTATAGGATTGAGGTCGGGACTTTGTGCCGGCCAACCCATTTCTTCGACCCCTGAGTCCGCAAACCACTGCTGTACACGCTTCGCTTTGTGGCACGGAGCATTGTCGTGTTGGTAGAGAAATGGCCCGTTTCCGAAAAATTGCCACAACGTTGGAAGTGCACAGTTGTCCAAAACATTCAGATAACGGTCGGAGTTCATGATTCCTTGCACAGGAACGAGCTGGCCCAGTCCGTACCATGAAAATGAGCCCCACACCATGACTCCTCCTCCTCCGAACTTGACTGTGGGCTCTGTACACTCAAGTAAGAAGCGTTCTCCAGGTATGCGCCAAACCCAAACTCGTCCATCGGATTGCCAGAGTATGTAGCGAGATTCGTCTGTCCACATTACACGTTTCCATTGGTCCATTGTACAGTTTCTGTGGGCTTTGCACCACTCCAGACGTCACTTGGCGTTGACCCTGTTGATGTGGGGCTTGTGGGCAGCAGCACGGCCATGGAATCCCATCGTGTGCAGTTCCCGACGAATTGTCATGGTACTGGCATCATTTGCAGAGGCGTTTCGAAACTCTGTGGCAATTTTTTCTGCCGAGGACTTCCGGTTACTGCGGGTGACACGACGAAGCACTCGACGGTCTCTGTCCGTTAGTTTATTGGGTCTACCGGTTCGTTGTTGAACTGTTGTTGATCCCCGGATCTTCCATTTCATAATGACATCGCCTACTGTTGACTTGGGTATCTGAAGAAGGCTGGAAATGTCACGCATGGACTTGCCGCATAGGTGACATCCAACGATGGTTCCACGTTGGAACTCACTGAGCTCTGCCGAACGACCCATTCTTGCCAATGTCCAAGCAGAGTTGTGTCTGAAGGTGTGGGAAGCTATTTAAGTGATGTGCAAGTCATTATCATGTGACATTGGGCCAATCGATGATCTCTGAGGGGTGTCCGGATATTTTTGATCATATAGTGTATTCATTAACATTACTACTACCATCAAATATTGGCACCTCTGTGTACAATCCCAAAACTTGCATATTATTATTATTGTTTGCCATTATGCCTATTATTCCCAATCACTAACCTTCAAGTCTAAATAATTAATTTCTGAACCCCCAAAACGTTCTTAATTTAAAATTATTCTAAATCAAAATCGCTCTTAAAAGTACAACATCCTTAACTAACTTATTCTATATCAGATCAAACAAGAATAAATCAATTCAAATGCTAACTGTATGAACAATGTGCAACAATTCAAATGTGCCATACCATAAAATAAAATTTTACTGTCAACCAACATGTGCTCCACGAGCATAAACAATATTCACACTAATATATACACCTAAAATGGCATAATTGAATAAAAGTGTTAGTATAGGTTATTTGCCTCAACACTCCCATTCATTCAAGTAACACAATTCAAATATAATTATCAGCAATTCTATCAAAACAAACATTTAATAGTAACTTTATTATGAGAATAATGTATTAATTGGCTCCATCTTTCGCTCAAATTATTTATGCACTTATAAATATGCTAATTATAATTAATTTCCATAATTAATTATTCATCCTGTCCACTGCGCCAATATGTGGGACCCAGGCGTGGTTGGAAATATATACTACAATTATATCGTGGCTGAAAAAACTTATGAAAGAGTTTATTGCTTAAAATACCTAGGGGTTCAATCTCCAACTGACCCGGCGTTCCACACCCTTATTGTACCTGTTCTGGCTCACAGGTTCGGCTAGAGAGGTAGTGCTTAGAGAACAATAGCTTAATTTAAGACTAATTAATTCAGAATGAAATCCCCGTTCTTAATGACTAAATCTCTTTTTAATGTTCTCCATTAATGCTTAGTTCTGAAAATGAGAATTACCGTTAGTTAAATTAATAATCATCGACACAAATACTCTTTTATAGTTAAAATAAAATAAGAAATGGCCATGGAAAATGATAGAATTGTCTTGAGATTTTACCCGTCATGGATGTCACTAAAGGTGCGGCGTTCTGGCGTCGGCTTCATGGTTGGCTCAACAGGGAGAAGTTCAACAGGGGTGGCGGTTCTGGGCGAATTCTTGGCATCTAACACACGGCTCTCAGGTGGGTCGATCTCGGCGACGGACTCGATTCTTCGCTCAATTCTGTGCATCAGCTCCGGGTGTGATGGCGGCTTTTTTCATATCATCGGTATGCAGCTCGGTTTTAGGTTGTGAACCGTTCTCTTCTTGGCCTGAGCTTGGGATATCGTAATAGCCTTCGATGACATGGACTGACTATTTTCTTCTCTCCCTCGGTTCGACTGATTCATTACTGCTTTGAGATTTGTTAACACCTTTCAGTTCAATGCCCCATTGGCACATAATATTTTCCTTAGAAGAAATTCTCGTACATGCTTTCTTTAGCTGTGCGGACAATTCTACAGCAAACAGTTCTAACACGTCTTGTTTCTCTCGGTTCTAGACACATCTCTCCTTTTTCTGCCTTCCCACATGTCTCAGAAACAAAAGGATCGTTCGTGATCACGTCAACGGCGTTCGAAACTAGAATTATTTATTTTTTGGCTATTGGCGAGACTAGAAAGAGAATATTTTCTTTATGACGTAAAATATAGATGGTTTGACTCTTGGACTTCGGTTACTGGGGAGCGGCGAGCGTCGACGATGTCTTTCCGACCCTCCCCCATCGGCTCCTTGCTTTCTTGTCCTAGTATTACATGAAAATCAAAACGCTGGCAAAGGATTTTATTATAAAACAAGTCCGCTTGAAGAATTTTAATTATTGTCTTGTATTCATTTTTTAATAAACATTCATGAAAATCGTAGTCCCACAGTACTATATGGTACCACATGGCACCATTAGGGCACGCGCTACTAAACCAATAACCATTATCGTTATTTACTCCTTATATTCACTCATTACATGTTGTTACGAGTTGTTTGATATATTATATGCCATATCTTAGCATTGAAATTTCCATTTGGAACCATTAAAACACGTACTACTAAACATTTCACACCAACATTATTTACGGTTTATATTCATTCATGAGACATCCTTGCACGTACACGTGCCATTAGACCAATAATTGTTATCACTAGTTGCTCTTATACATTTCTTCATGGTATGTTGTGACGATTTGTTTGATATATTACATGCCATATCTGGTTATAGGAAGTTTTTAATGGGGTATCATAATGGTGCCATTAAAGCACGTGCCATTATAGTACGTACTTATTCCGGCTATCAAACGTTCGTACTTGTTTGCTTGTTTGCTCTGTCCCATATTAACGGATTGGTGCAAACAGACTTTGAAAAAGTTAATTCGTTTTCAAGTTATCACAATAAATTCTAAGCTCCCTAGGAATAAAAAAATTCTCTTGATTTAGAGACCGAACTGCTCATTCAATAATCATCAAGTGTTTAACGTTTAGAGCACGCACAGAGCCGAACCCTTGTGTGTTCTCAACACTCGTTTTCCCGAATGCGAGGATAATTCGTGTTATCCAGCAATTCAATACATGCACTCTTTCTATTGCAAAGCAATGAATTGTGGGATTGTCTACAGACAGACGGACGGACGGAGGGACGGATGGACGGACGGACGGACGGATGGACGGACGGACGGATGGACGGACGGACGGACGGACGGACGGACGGACGGATGGACGGACGGACGGACGGACAGCTGGACAAACCGATCACATAAGCACATTTCTATATATAGAAAATGCTAAAAAGCTTTTGAAATCGGTATGCTTTCAAAGCATTTCTATCGAAGCCAGGTTTGTTTTCGAAGTAATCATAAATATCAATGTAGGTACATGAGAGAGAGAAAGGAGACTCCACTTGTCCACAAGAACATTTTAATACACCATATATGTATACATTTCGGTCACAATGTGGCCTTCTTCAGTATGACTCAGGTTACAAAAGTTCAGATACAAGTTTATATAAAGAGGAGGGACCAATCAGAATGCAGGGCATCATGTTTGATTTACAAAAGAAGGGTAATTCAGGATTGGAGAGGGTCAAGTGTCCAATGACAAAATACACTTATGAAACAAAAAAATTCAGAAGTAAAAAAAAAAAAAAAAAAGTAAAAAATACTGAAGTAAAAAACTTAGTAACAAAAAAGATACTATAAGTGGAGAGGCTCTTATATCAGGAGTGTGAAGTAAGTAAGAACATTTCAGCTTGGTTAAAGTTTGGAAACCAGTGAAGCCCACTGTGACAGGTCAAGTGGGCCTCTTTCATGGTTTAAGAGGCCCCATGGTTTAAGAGGGCCGCCTGATATTTTATTAAACCATGAAAGAGGCCCACTTGACCATCCTGAGAAAGTGATTAGGCTTAAAAAAGCCAAAGGATCAATAGATATGCCCATGATTCTGGTTCTGTTATCAAACACTGAACACAATAAGACACTTAAAAGTGTGACCCGCATAGGGCCCTTAGCTGTCAGTGTTGAAATGTTTCGAGGTAATAAGAAACCTTTACAATGTTATAATTGTTTGCGATTTGGCCATGTATCTCTGGGTTGCACGTAATCCCCCCGTTGTAACAAATGCGCTAAAGATCATCAGTCAAAAGACTGCCCAAATGTAAAAGGACAAGATCCCCCAAAATGTATTCGATGTAATGGACAACACACCTCCAGTTACACAAAATGTCCTAAATATCCGCAAGTCAGGAGAGTGCAAAGTGCTAAAGTGTCCCCGGAGATTTCCTATGCCTCAATGGTCTCCAAACAAGATAAGAGCATTAACGTGAATGATTTTCGAGTAATGTATAAACAAATTGGCAATGTATGCAATTTGCTAAACGAACTGGGCAAGAAAATGCCACTGATGAGTGGAATACTTACGAATAAACACTGACAGTATGGCTGATCGATGTTATTCTATTACAAATCGAGGTAAACTTCGTTGCGTAATATGGAACGCCAGGGGGGTCCCCCGGAGCCGTATTGAGTTTTACAACTTCCTAACCCAATGGGATATAGACATAGCTTTTCTATGTGAGACACACTTAAGGCCAGACCGCGACTTCAGGCTGCCTGGTTACTGTGTGTATCGTAAAGACAGAACTCTTCCCACTACAGTAAAGACCCCGTCAGATGGGTCAGCAATTATTATTAAGAAAGGCATTCATCATCGGGAGGAACCAACCCGAGACTATATGGGAATGGAAGCAGCCTCTGCTATCATTACTGATGCCACACTGGGAGAAGTGAAACTAGTGGCTCTATATAATGCGCCCAAGCATAAATTCGATGCCAATGAGCTAGACGAGCTGTTTTCCGGGAATATTCCCGTTATTATGGCGGGAGACCTGAACGCTAAACACTCGCACTGGAATTCAAGATGCCACAACCAAAACGGTGTCCTTTTGTATGGCTACGTGCAAAGGCAATCTGATATTATTGCAGTAGGCCCTGTGGATGATACATATTATTGTGATCATTCTCCTTCAAGCGATGTACTTGATATTGTGTTGTTGAAGGGCTTCTACAAACCATTCAATATCTATACTGTCAATGATCTGTCCTCAGACCATAAACCAGTTGCACTAAATTTTGACAACGTAAACATTGACCTCAAAGAAGAACTGAGGCTCAAACAAGACTGGAAGTTTTTTAGAGAAATTCTCAAAAACGATGACGACCCAATAAATAACGTACATAGTACGAGCGATATAGATACCAATGTGAAAAGGCTTACTACACGTATAAATGCAGCTATTGACTCTGGTGCTTCACCCTTAGAGTCGAAGCGAGCTGATCACCTTGATCTCACCCCAGAAATCAAACAATTAATTGAACAAAGGAATAAGGTTAGAAGGCAGTGGTACCGAACTCGTGATTCATGGCTTAAGACCAAATATAATAGGCTCACTAGAAGAGTTCACGAGGAGGTAAAAGCACTTCGTAATGACAGGTGGAACGATAAAGTTAAGAGTCTGTCGACCCACGATAACTCTATTTGGTGCATGGTTCGAGCCTTGCAAAACAAGAAAGCCATTAATATCCCACCCCTGTTAGCCCAAAATGGCAAATTCATCACGAATGATGATGATAAAGCGCAGCTTATTGCAAGTTCACTTTCAGAACAGTTTGTCACGCCTACTGATGGTCGGCAAATAGGACTTGATATGTCTGAGAAGGTAAAATCCTGCATAACTGGCTTCTATAATATTCACGGCAATGAATTCCCAAAACGTGGCATTGATATAAATGAAATCCACAGCATCATTAAAAATTTAAAAACGAGAAAAGCTCCAGGTAAAGACTCTATTAAGAACAGTGCTTTATAAAATTTACCTCAAAATACAATTCAAGATATTGCAAAAGTGATTAACGACTGCTGGAAGAACACTTACTTCCCGGATGCTTGGAAGCAATCAGTTGTCTTAAGCATTCCTAAGCCAGGACAAAATCCTGCAAATCCTGTTAG
>JAHWFO010037539.1:0-44991 GCA_023313115.1 Rhysida immarginata
GCTTTGCCAGTCTTCAGGGACTTAATTGCCCATCTGACTTCTGTTTCCGTGATACTACCGTGACTATTCTCCGTTCCAAGGTGCACCTCGTATGCCTCAGTTGTTGTTGTCACCGGATTAAGAAGAGATGCAAAGTATTCATTCCACCTATGCAATACGCTCTACTCCGTTTTCAGAAGCCTCCCCTCTGAACTCTTAATAGTTTGTGATGAAAGAGACTTCTTTCCACGGAGGCGGCGCATTTATGAATTTGTACAGAAATTAACTCTCAATAATAGTCAATATGCTACCCACCACGATGAATCATATCAAACATACGGTTATTCATTGTCATAAGTTTTACACTAATTTGAGCTTGAGATTGTATCAAACATTTTCAGTCGCTGTTATGAATACTACTGAAGTAAACTAACTACCATCAGCTTATATCTGGCGTGTAATGGCCTAGACATTTTCACTGGGATTGAGGTCAGGGCAATTTATTGGGGCCATTTCATAACATGAAACTGATGCTGTGGGAACCCGTCATACAAGATGTATAGATGGGTGGATTGTCCTCTTGGAACACCTAATTGAATCCTCTTAGCAATCATCCATTAGTAGCAAATGATGGGACAGACCATTCTGAAAATCTTCTGGCTTTCAGAAAGCATTGGTAAACTTGTCAGTCCATTAAATCCGAATGGATCCCACACCTTGAATAAACCACCACCTTGTTTTTGACTATACTGGGCAACAAAATTTCAAAAAGTTTATTGCCTCCGAGATGAAAATAGTCATTTATTAATGAATTCAATGTGCTGAACACAAATATGACTTAAGAAAAAGCCGAATTGGTTTCTTTGTAATGTGTACGCATTTTTGGAAAAAATATATTATAATCCACGTTAAGAATACCTTAATCTTCTTTGAACTTTCGCTTTTTTTTGGACTGTCGTTTGTAAACCTCATATGGAGTATTTCTGATGAGCTTCCAACAATACTCAGTCAGAATTAATATGGATCATTTGCCTGAAAAAGTTGCCTCATCTTGGTAAAGTTGCAATCAATTTTGCGACGCCCTAAATAGAAACTTAGCGGATATGATACCATAACTTCTTCGCAATATGATGCAATACTTCGTAACTATGCATATACTTTACATAAATGCTTTATATTATGTTATATAGCACCTATATAACGGAAAATACGTCAATATCTCTGCAACGAAAGCCAATCAAATTTTTTCAGCGTGATGTTCGTGTTCAGCACGTTAAATTCACTGAGGATTGGTTACTTTCACCTAGAAGCAATTTCATTGTTACTCAGTCCTATAGAACACTTTGAAATATTTTTTAAGTTGTGTCAGTAACAACTGCTGTACCATCTAGATACCACTTTTTATCACCTTTGAATTAGCACAAACGGCCACTCGTTCTTCCAGAATATGTGTTTACATGCTCATTGTAAACGTTCTTGAATGTGCTGAGGTTGCAGTGATGATTGATTTGCCATTTTGACACATGTCAATGTTGAGATTGCTCTTAAATGTCGCTGGTTTGTAGCTCTAGATACCGGGTGGCGCAAAAAAGGTGTTAGAAAGTTTTTGTCTCTTGTGGTTTAATAATACGCCGTAAATGATTTTCCTCGTGATACTGTTTATTGCAGTTCTGAACATTCTATATCTCACTGATGTCTCTCATTACATTTCAGAATGGCCATTTCACGGTGAGATTACTGTACAGAACAGAAGCCAAATTGTGATGACAAAATTGAACCATATCGTAATTTTGTTCCATGGGTTTTATAGGTTGGTGAAACGTTTTGAAACGACCGGTTCAGTACATGATTCCAGGAAGGGCCACTCAGTACGACCAGCCTCACCACGAAAATGATGTTCTTCAGACAGTCACACGGAATCAGGTCAAGGCTCTAATACTGATTGCAGCAGATGGAAATCACTTTGAAAACTTACTGCATTTCAGGATGTCTGTTATAGCATAAATATGATAACAAGAGTCTATGACCTCTTATTATGCAGTAGTAGACAAAAACTTTCTGACACCTTTTTTTTTGCGCCACCCGGCATTTACAAAGTACACTAATGTGCAATTTGTCGCAGCGAAAGTTCTTGTTCAGCCGCCATTCGCACAAGCTGTCGACTATTTCTAGAAAATGTGCATTTAGCCTTCCTGATCAAGGTTTCGGTTTCATATCTTTACCTGGAGCAATTGTTTTGTAAATAATTAGTTAATAATGATTTAGCAAAACCGACTTTCGACCTGAGCGAGGACTGGCTATTCTGAAAATGACGTCAAATCTATATTGTATTTATGATCGTGTTGTAACTTAGTTGGTTTCCTCTGAGATGAGTGCCGGATGGCCTCCTAAACGTTCAGGTTGACCAAGTGAAGGATTTTCACTGTTATGTTTATTTATTTTCTTTTATTATCATTTATGTCACTAGTGGATTCCACCAATTAAGTAATAATCATCATTACTTGTAATTGATCTACCTTCTCGTGTGATTGTTGGAACTTACAACGTTGGAACTTGCGTTTTTTGATCGACAATAATTTTTACATATGGTTTACTTATGTAAGGGACTTCATCGTACTCACCGGGACATGTTAAGTTTGATTATATATTGACGGTAGCCAAGGAGAAATGTAATTAATTGTTGAAAATTATTTTATATTGTTTTCGATGCCACTTTAATATGATTCTAATGAGCCATTAAATATCAATGATAAATTTTACTATATTTTACAAAATCTTTTGTTTTTTCGTGGTTGAGATTTTGGTTGCTAACTTAAATATCGATAAGTCTCTCTTACATAGCGTTCATAGATTTTCCAGATGCTTTTAGCATCCAAACATTTGAAATTTCATCAGATCTGAATTACTTCATTTTTGGTCCGGCAGTTATTGGTGATTAAGGTCTGCAAACAGCAACTCTTGTGTACGCGACAATCAATAAGGCATTCTGAGCTTTTAAAGTAATTTTATTTATTTGCATAAAAATTTTTCCTACCTAACATCCTACGAAGAATTACCTAAACTTTTGAGATAGCGGGTTTTCCATTTTATTAGGAATTTTCTTTAAAATAGGATCTGGAGACCAGTGTTTTTTGTCTTGTAACTTTGTATAAATATTGAATTTTGTTAAGAATTTTAATATTTGTTTTGCATTCAGAAATTCTGTGTAATCATTAAAAATATATATTTAGGCTGTTTGAAAACCCTAGCTGGACTTGCTCTTCTGTCAATATGGAGAGTAACTTTTATTTCTAACCTAGGTCCAATGAAATTAAAATTAAAAATTATTATATTCAATGTAAATTAACATTTTTAATCCATTTAAGAGTGCTAAGAATAGTGACATTTAAAATTAACCTATTATAAAAGAATGAAATTTCCCCGTTAGCTCGACATTGGGAAAATAAAGTAAAATTTCTTATTATTTTCAGGCGGTTCTTCATCGGCTGAGGACAAAAGGCAGTGGACCTCTGAGAGTCTGAGTAAATCACATGATCACTGGAGAGACATTATAAAACTAACCAATTTTCTGTTACGATCGTATGAGGACAGGGTTAAATTATATTTATTAGATTTTATTGCCACGATTTCATTGTAGTGTTGCACCGCGGACGTGAATTTAACGCTAAAGCCGTGAAATGCTACGTCATTACCTGAATCCCTTACACGAAGTGCATTTTAATGCCCCATAATCTAGTTTTAAAATTCCCTAAAACAACATTATACGAATAACCATTACTTAAATCATTTGATTTGATAAGCTGTTTATTCGCTAACTGTATGTTAAATTTTTCTTCTTTTTTGTTAGTATCGATTTATATGTGAATGAATGCTTAATGTAAACTCTAGAGTGAAAAAGGATCCTTTTATGCTGAAGACTAAGAATATCAGCAGATTAAGGTTTTCTATTATAAGTTATGCAGTTACATTACATTACTTCAAATACAGATTTACTAGCAGAGGCACCCGGCATTGCCCGAGATAATTACAGTTGTAGGTTAAACAGAACAACCTCATGAAGTTAAATAATAAATTTATTTTCAGTAATTCTCCAATTTCCGTCTATAGACGAAGCAGTTGTTCAGATGTTTCCGATGCACAGATAACTTTTTGTCATCTCTGCCCAATACTCATTAATTTCTCGGCTGGCATTCCGATAGATATGAATTATTGTTATAATCCTTCGAAAGATTATTATAGGACATAACACCATATGGTTGTTGGTTTGAAGAGTTGAGTTCATGTATGCTTTGTTATCGGTTATGTCTTCAACTGCAGCTCGAACGAAGGGACTGCGTCCTCTGTCATCTTTCAGTGTTTCTCAATAGTCTACTAACTCTCCATTATCTCCAGTTACTGATCATTATTATTAAATATTTCCAAGAAAATGTTAACTTCTATGAAAAGCCCGAACAACAGGAATTCCACTTATTGTTACAAATTCAATTTTGTTTTATAATTCTCAGAGGTGGGATGGAACTATCATTCTTAATGAACCTACTGATATTGCACACTTTGCCCGGGACTTTACTTACCCTCTTGTTGTTCTGTCTCAGATTAAAATGTTATCCATCTTCACCCCATCACTGGATACTTTAGACTTATCTTTTAAAATTTCTCTTGCCCTTGACGTAGAAGCTCTTATACCCTCCTGCTCTAGCGGAGCTTCCGTTGTTCAGATGTTTTCAATGCCCGGATAGCTTTTTATCTTTCTGTTGCAAATTTAACTGATCAATATTCGTTCTTTCTCTTTTTTTTGCCAAACACGCAAATTTTCGCCAGTCGGCTGGACGGTTTTAGGGAGCTCAAGGAGACCCGTGTGATTCTTTAGCCTCCTCGATAAACACTGCCTTATCTATGTCCTGTCATTGCATAATCATATTTATGCTCGTTGTTAATAATTCATTATCCCCCTCCCTAAAAGAGGTTAATATGGTTAATTATGTAGTGCCACACTAGTAAATGTCTTACGTTTGTAGAGCCACACCGAGGCCAACGAGATAACAAGGCCTGGAAGCGAAAAAGTCACCTGACCAACTGGGTGCTAGCAACAATCCAACCTTCATTGTTTCCAACAAACGGAAAAACACTGATTGTTAACATCCAAGATGGAGACAATGAAGACTGGATTGTTGCTAGCACCCAGTTGGTCAGGTGACTTTTTCGCTTCCAGGGCTTGTTATCTCGTTGGCCTCGTGCCGCACAAGTTAATGTGTTAAGTATATAGTGCAACATCAGTTAATGCGTTAACAAACTTTCAACCCCCCTTCCCTCCCCCCCTTAGGGGTTGAATTTCGAAATACCCCTTCTTAGTGCTCACTTACATTTCGTAAAGTACCTCGTTTAACTTAGGCCTTATGGTTTGGGCTGTGCGTTGATCTTTCACTCACTGAGTCAGTTTCTTCTTTTATACAGGGTGTAACTAAAGATGTGTTACAAACTTTGGGGAATGATAGAACTGGTCAAAATAAGCATTTTTTGTTCTATGAACATTGGTCCACAACTGCATCGTTTAAGAGTTATAGCCACTGTTCAAAATGACGTCTTCAGCATCAATGCAGGCTTATGACACACCCCTTTCTGAATTATGGTATGGTCATGTAAATTTTTAAAGTAACATGACCACACCATCACATTACCATGCAAGCAGATCCTGCACACTAAAAAATCTAACGTGTGTGATCGCATCCGGATATGGACTACACCTTTAACGAGTGCACTGACATGTTGTTAGTGTTACGGTGCTGCAGACGGTAATGGAAGGGCTGCTTGTCGTCTGTACAGACGGCAGTTTCCAGAACGTCATCAGCCAGCTCACACAATGTTTGCTCGGCTTGTGCGACGTCTACGAGCAACAGGAAGTGTAGCTGTGATGCGTGGAGAGCATGGTCGCGCTCGCACCCGTCGTACCGCTCAATTCGAAGAAGCTGTGCTTCGTAGAGTTCACGAAAGACCAACATGTAGCACCCGTGCGCTTGCACACATCATGAACACAGATCACATGTTTGTTTGGCGAGTTCTGCATGACCAACTGTTTCATCCGTTTCGTATACAACGAGTGCAAGCATTTGGAGCTGCTGACTTTGCACCACGTATGGCATTCTGCAGATGGTTTCTTGCACGTTGTAGAGAGGAACCAGCATTCCCACAGCAGGTGCTGTTCACTGATGAAGCAACCTTCACCAGGGAAGGCATTTTCAACCACCAGAATATCCATGTTTGGGACCGTATCAACCCACATGCCATTTCGACAAGGCGCTTCCAGCAACGATTTTCTGTCAACGTGTGGGCTGGTATTGTTGGCAATCGCCTCATTGGGCCGTACATTCTCCCAGCTCGTATGAATGCACAAACCTACCTCGTCTTTCTTCAGGAGGTGCTGCCTGAACTGTTGGATGACATACCTCTTAACATCCGTCAAGTAATGTGGTTCCAACATGATGGTGCACCTCCACATTTCTCACAGTATGTCCGGGCCTTCCTCACTGATACGTTTGGCGATCGTTGGATTGGACGGGGTGGTCCAGTTATCTGGCCGCCACGGTCACCAGACATAACACCATTGGATTTCTTTGTGTGGGGCCACCTAAAGTCCCTAATGTACGAAACAATGGTTAATTCAGTGGAGGAACTCATCGCACGATTGGCTGTAGCAGCAGACAACATCAGGGACTCCCAGCAGATGCTGCAACGGGTGTCTTGCAACATACAGCGACGAATGCAAGCCTGCATTGACGCTGAAGGGCGTCATTTTGAACAGTTGCTATAACTCTTAAACAATGCAGTTGTGGACCAATGTTCATAGAACAAAAAATGCTTATTTTGACCAGTTCTATCATTCCCCAAAGTTTGTAACACACCTTTAGTTACACCCTGTATATATAGATGATTAAGCAAAATTTGTTAAGATATTATTTTTATTTCTTTATTTATGAATGAAAAACACTGAACATCAAAGTCTTAAATATGAAAAAAGAAAATTCAAAAATACGCTCAATAAAATAATTAGAAAATGATCTAGTCAAAAAATTAAAATCATTAAAAAAACGCGACTTAGTTTCCAGGCGAGACGGAACAACTATCCGACATAGCGTTTGCAGCGAGTGCTGCTGTTTTTATTCCGTCTGAAAATGAGCATAAACTGATGTCTATAACCTGACAACGCCACCTCTTGGTCAAGACGAACGATTGTAACATTATCTTTTTCGTGGAAATAAAATCCGACTTTATTTCAATCGTTTCTGTGTAAGCTGAATCTTTTTATCTGCAATCGTGTGTTAAAGTATTTCCTGATTTTTGAATCATCACGTAGATTAAGAAGCTTTACATGTAATATTAGGTAATAAAAGATTGTTTTTGTCGATAAACTTTATCGCTCTATATCTCCGAAACAAAGTGGTCATTCCGGAAATCCTCAAAGGACAAAAGATTCTTAAAATAACCCAAAGAATTTTTGCCGTAAGTTTTGTAAACACCCTGTATATTGTCTATTATTATAAAAATAAATTATACCAATAACATTATCCTTTGGTATAAATTTAAATTAGAGTAAAGTTAAATTTCTATATTATTCAAAAATTAATTTTGCATTTTTTGATTAGTTTATACACTGAACTGCCACTTTATTAAGCACACATGTTTAATAACGTGTTGAACCTCCATTAGCCCTCTTAACCGCCTGTATTCCTCTGGGAATGGTTTCAACGAGATCTTGAAAACGTTAAGCAGGAATGTTAACCCATGCAGACAAGAGAACTTCACGCAATACGCGAAGATTCGATGAAAGCGTTGGCAAGGAGCGAACGGTCCTTTCCAGCTCCTCCCAAAGAAGTTGAATGGGTAATGATATTTTTTGAAAAAAATTGGAAGCCAAAATTCTGCGATATGGATTCGAACGAGGATCCTCGAGTGTTATGCTCGACGCTTCTACCAACTGGACTATCGCAGATACTTATACAGCCATGCTAAAAATCTTAAAGACAACCAAGATGGAAAGCCCCAATGGGAGAGGCGTCGAGCCTGACACACGAGATTCCTGGTTCGAATCAAGGTCGCAGAAATTTTCCTTACATTTTTTCAAATGTCATTACCTGATGCCTGGAGAATTAACTCCAGTTTACATACTTTATTTCTTATGTTCAATGGGATTGAGATCTCGGGACTGAGCCGGCCACTTCATCAAGGAGAACTCACTGTCAGGTTTCTGAAACCAAGCCATAGTGATTCTGGCACTGTGAGCTGGTGCATTACCCATCTGCGTGCGGATAAACTGTGAACATGAAGGGGTGACGTTGATTTGCAGTAATGTTTATGTATGTTCTGGCGTTCAACCGACCGTCTACAGGTAATAGAGGGCCCAATTCCTACCAAGAAAACATTCACAAGACAATAATTTCACCTCCATCAACTTGCAAAATCTGCATTAGACGTGAGGGGTACATGGCTTCATGTTGGATTCGCCATATTCTAAGCCTTCCATTAAATGAAGCAGCAAACACATCACCTGACCAGGCAACCTTTTTCCAGTCCTCAATGGTCCTATCATTGTGTTGCGGTGCCCTCAGGAGGCGCCCTGTCTTATTCTTCTCTGACAGCATTGGTACCCAAGAAGGGCTCGTGGTAACCCATTTGAGACAAAGTGCTGCCCGTGTTGTCCGTTCTGATATTGTTTTCAGGCTACCACTGTAATGAGCAGTAATTTGTGCTTGTTGCCTTTCTGTTTTCGCGCATAAGTCTTGGTATTCTCCTGGCTTCCGTCCACAGGAGTCAAGATAGCTACATGTTTTTTTCCATTGATCCCACTCACGATAACCCTTGAAACTGTGGTATGTGAAGTGCTCATTCCTGCTCGTCTCGCACCTACCATCATACGACCCTAGAAGTCAGTCAGATCACTGGTTTTCCTCGATTTTGCTATGGTTTCACGCTTAACTGACAGTAGAAAAGTCGCTTCAGAAAAGTCACTACAGATATATATACAGTGATTTGTGGTCATGTGACATGCAAATCAGGCAGTCACCCAATTTGCATATTTTATGAGGTGTACCTAAGAAAGTGGCAGATCAGTGTAGCTTTTATATTGATGTGAAGTTTATTTTGCTGCAGTTAACGAAAAGAAAACTCCCTCGCTTTATAAATCTGAGAATAAAATGAGAGAACTTGGAATTTTTGAAGGTTCCTGATACGAATCCATGCTCTAGAATTTTCTTTCCTATTTTCATTAAAATTTAACATCTGAAGTATGGCGTATGATGAAAACATCAAGGTAAGTCTTGAAGTTA
The DNA here is from genome assembly GCA_023313115.1 of Rhysida immarginata. Lineage (NCBI taxonomy): Eukaryota > Metazoa > Arthropoda > Chilopoda > Scolopendromorpha > Scolopendridae > Rhysida > Rhysida immarginata. The sequence continues at coordinate 9,300 of JAHWFO010037539.1, forward strand.
TTCTTTAATGAATATTATGCCTTAGGAAATATAGTCATAGCTTGCGGACAAGGTAATTACTTTTACCAAGCCCAAACGACAGTGTAAATAGTCTAATTCTTTCATGTCTACATTGGTGCAATTTGTTAGCGTGAGCTGAAAGTTCCTTGTTCGAATCCAGGCAGTTGAATTCACTTTCCTCTTTCATCAATAAAAAATTATCTCCTCCTACAAATTTCAATCCAAATATTATGAAAAAAACAGTATAAATTTTTGAAACGAACAAATATGTACTAATCTTCAAAACCTCCTAACCAAAATATACGAGTAATGATCAAAAAGTAATGTCGCGTATTTTTTTTCTCGAAAATGACGGCAGATATGAGAAAATTGAGATACAGTGAGCAAAACAATTATTGGCACGATATAAAATTACAAATTAAAGCATTTATTACACAAAGTACAAGCGACAGCCAGCCTGCATAAATTAACATCACGTACCTTAGGATGTGCATTCTAATAATAACTAATAACTTTTGTTTAATATAAATTACAGTTAGAGAAAAAAAATAAAATGAGAACACCACCCGATTTTGCGCAAACAAATTGTTGGGCCGATACCATTTCTACCTTCACAACACCTAAATATAATGAGATCGCCTGCATATTTGCATTAAATTAATTAAATAAAGAGGAAATATCACCTAAATTTTGAGAACACCTATATTCTATTTGCCATGTATCGGCCTCGGTGGCTCATGGGTTGCGTGGTCGCCTCTGATGCCCGAGGACGCGGGTTCGACCCCGGCCGAGGACGACGAGGATTTTTTCAGGGGGAAAATCCTGAGATCACGCACTTCCTTCGGAAGGGAAGTAAAGCCGTTGGTGCAGTGTAGTCGTTTGCCGGCTGCACGTTAAAGAACCTTTGCGAGGCAAAATTTGCGGTCCCTATAACGCCGTCCTGAAATGACCATGGCAGTTGAAAAGGACGTTAATACCAAACAAACCAAACCAACTATTTGCCATGTCTCCGAAAAGACGCGAGTGGTCTTCCGATATCAGAGAATGTGTCAAAAAACATCACGAAAATGGTTTATCATTGGGAAAAATTGGAGAAGCACTGGGAATTTCAAAATCGGAATATTGTTGATAAATACAAAAATACAGGTCAAGTGAAAAATTTGCCAGGAAGAGATCAGAAAAGGAAGGCATCCCATTATCAGGATAAAGTCATCGTCAAGAAGGTGAAACAAGATGCGTTTATCAGCGCAACAAAAGTAGCGGGAAAACTTCAAAATGAAGAGGACATTACAGTTACACCCAAAACTGTACGAAATCGATTGCACGAAGCTGGCTACAATGGCAGAGTTGCGCGCAAGAAGCCATGAATAAACAAACTGAACATGAAGAAGAGAATGACATGGGCTAAAAAATACCGAGATAGCCCTAAACGTTTTTGGGTTCACATAATGGTCTGACGAGTGAAAATTTAACTTATATGGCCATGATGGGGCCAAAAAAGTATGGAGGAAAAAAAATGAAGCGCTCAATCCCAGTTGCATCAGACCAACCATCAAACATGGAGGAAGGTCTGTGATGGTGTGCGGGTGTATGACAAGTAAAGGTGTTGGAAATCTTGTATTTCTCGGGAACATCATGACAAAAGAATAATACCTGGACATTTTGCGTGGAAATCTACCCTCTTCTGCCGAAAAGTTGGGTCTTGCGAATAATTTTGTATTCCAGCAAGATAATGACCCAAAACACACGGCTAAAGTTGTCAAAGACTACTTCAAGTCCGAAGACATCATCGTGCTGGATTGGTGTGTACAATATCCACACTTGAATCCCATAGAGCATCTATGGGAAGAGATGATGAGAAGGCTTGCGAGTAGACGTCCAAAGAACAAGGATTAACTGAAACGGATGCTGCAAGATGCGTGGGATGCTATTGAGACTAAAGTTGTCAAAAAACTAGTTACAAGCATGCAAAATCGTCGTAAAAAAGTCAATAATCAAAAAGGAGGACCTACAAAATACTAAGATGGTGCACTGAAAATTATTTTGTTTCGTTTTGTTAAAACGTTCTCCTCAAAGTGTTGAGTGTGCAAACAATTTTTTTGCACAAAATTGGGTGGTGTTCTCCTTTTAAATTTTTTCTATAATTGTAATTTATATTAAACAGAAGTTATTAGTTATTATTAGAATGCACCTCCTAAGGTACGTGGTGTTAATTTATGCAGGCTGGCTGTCGCTTGTACTTTGTGTAATAAATGGTTTAAGTTGTAGTTTTACATCGTGCACATAGTTTTTTTGCTCACTGTATATAAGAGTTATTTTGGTTCATTGTTAAAGTTTCCTATTAGTGTCCTGTGCTTCCGCCAAGCACAAGCGACGTGACATTTCAAACAAGATGGCGGCTCTCATTTCATCGTCCAGTGCTTTTGAGCGGCGAGTGTTGTGCGTTTTCTTTGTAAAAAGGACTGAAACTATTCGATATCCATAAGGAAATAGAGTCGGTATAAAGAGGTGATATCGTGCAGCTCCGAACAGCACAACGTTGGTGCAAGGCTTTTAAAGAAGGACGAGAGGACCTGCTGGACAAACATCGCTCTGGCCGGTCGCGGGAATCCATGACTGACAGCTGCGGAAGCGCAAGTGCGGGAGAACAGGCAGATTACCGTGAGAGAAATTGCTGCAACGTTGGACATTTCATATGGGACGGCGCACGACATTGTCCACGAGCAGCTCGGCTTTCGCAAAGTGTCATTAAATGGGTGCCACGACAGTTGACGACCTAACATCAAGGTGCTCGTTTCGATGCTTGTTTCCTGCATCTCACCCGATACCAGGAGGAGAGTCAGGTTTTTTTGGATCGAATCATCACAGGCGATGAATCATGGGTCCACCATTTCACGCTCGAAATCAAGATGCATTCTGCGGTTTGGAAACACCTCATCTCCCTTAACAAAAAAGTTCAAAACTGTGCCAACAGTCCAAAGCTGTGATTGCCGTGGTCCGATACTGCTTGAATGTCTTCCACCTCATATGCTGTCAATACCGAACGCTACAGAGGCACAATGAGGAATTTTCAAGCAGCCATACTTAGGAAAATACCTGACTTAGCAATGGATGACATCGTGCTGCACCACGACAACTCACGTCCCTACACAGCGAAACAGATCACTGACCTGTTGCAGCGATGGAACTGGGGAACACTGCTTCATCCTCCATACAGCCCGGACCTCGGTCCCAGTGACTACCATATCTTCGGACCGTTGAAGAAGTCACTGGCCGGTCAACATTTCCGTGACGACGACAAGGTGAAATCGGCAGTTCGCAACTGGTTCCACACTCAAACGGACGACGTTTATCGACAGGGCGTGGAAAAATTTGTCCACCGCTGGGATCGTTGCCTCAATCGGCTTGGAGATTATGTGGAAAAATAAAAGTTGAATTGTTCTATCGAATGTACATGCGTTTATTTTTTCCCGGTCACGATTTTAGAGTAAAAAAATACGCGACATTACTTTTTGATCACCTCTCGTAGATGCCTACTTGTACATTTCCTATCGGAACAAAATGCTAAAATATAAACTTATTTTCATTTACTAACTAAATGAAAATGTTAGACTTTTGTCTCTCCTAAATGTTTCCTTAACGTCTGTTTTCAAAATTCGGGAAAAAATTTTCCAGCAACAATCATTTTTAAAAGGTTAGCCAAGTGGCTAATTGATGCCCATAAATATTATCTTTTTCAACGCATAATATACAGTTCTCGTGTGTTCAAATGTCAAATGCATTATATGAAAAGAGATAATCGATTAATCGAAAATGTAAAACAAATGCGTAATAACGAAATCAAATTCGCAAAGTGACATTGAAATTTGAGACTCGCTTACACGGAAATTCCATTAAACCCGAGGAAATGAATATGAGCAATATATTAAAAGAAAGTCGTTGAAAAAAAATGAATATGAAGGTGCAAAAGTTAATTTACAAGTAAAATGCCAATCCCATTTTTCTTAAGAATGTTTACAAGAAATTTTAAACATTAACTTAGTTTCTTTTTTATAAAGCATTTACTTTCCTGGAATCATTGTCATACATTGTCATAGAAAATGGCGCAGACACACTCGTTCATACAACACTTAACGAAGAAACAAAATTTACCAATTCCGAAATCGGCTAAATTGTAAGAGAATTTAATAGCTTAACATTCAGCGAGTTTATAATTTAATTAAAAAATTTTGTGTTGACTTTTTGATTGCATTTTTACGGTAAGTATTTATTTAACACAGACTGTTATTTAAGAGAATAATTTTATTCCTTGAACATTTCAGTAAGTCCATTTCTTTCTAATTATTACATGAGCCCATTTTATATTAAAATGAAAATAAATTTCTCCACAACTTCTTCGTAAACCTTAAATTTAAAAACCAATGCAGAAGGAAAAAAACTGCTGAGCTTTGGATTACCTGTTCTAATACGTTTCCTAGGGATTACTTGAAATATACGTCGAGATAAATAAGAGTTTGTCGGAGATTTGATTACATTTTGAGTAAAAATATTCTTTATTTTTTTTCACTTTACAAGCAAATACGTGTTTTTTATCATTTTAAAACTATATCATAGAACATCAAAAAGAGCAATAAATTCGTTGGTTTATGACTTACAGCTTCTTTCTAAGTGAAGGTAAGAGTGGAAAAGGAGGTGGAAGGAGGAAAAAAACCCACTCACATTTGACAGGATAGCAAAACTTCCAGATCGTTAAACACAGGCTGTGACACTATTTGCCGGTCTAGAGCACGTAAAAGTAGTATTTTGTCTAGCCTTTGCTAGATCAGCACTTTGAATGTTCCTATGGGGAAAAGGCGTTGCAAGAGATCCTGACAAACAAGAAAGGGCACACACAAAAAAGAGGGAGAAAGAAAAAAAGAAATGGAAATAAAGAAAGAAAAAGAAGAAAAAATTATAATCTCTTCTTCGTGTCTCTATTAAATTTCATCAATCACAAATGTAATAAAAATGAATGGCATGATGTAAATATTTATTATGCTGTTACTCTTCGTTAAAATTTCGCAAATATGAACTTTCGTATATAACTACTTCAATATTTAATAAATTTACGCGGAATCACTATGAACAAATCAGAAGGAAGCTTGCTTAGGGATCAGGTGAATTTTGTAAAAAGTAAAGTTCTTACAGAGCTATGAATGACTTATAAAATATACATGTATATAAACACTACTAAAATCTACACATAATTGAATTATATATTTATGTCCCCACCTGCGGTAAACTATATTGGAGCATAGTGGAATTGTATACAAAAATACCGTTCGAAAAAGAATATAACATTTATTTTCAAAATTTTAATCTACTATAACGTAGGTGCACTGGATTTCTTAACTTCCCAATGACTTCATGGGTAAACAGAATACTTTCATCAGTTACATCTAGGACCACAAAAATATTAGCTGATTTGTCTATGGTCTCATAAATTTCCCTTCACAACACGTGATTCTGAAATTCTAAAATCTGTGCCATGAATTTTTTCTTCTGTTTTTTCTGCTTGTTTTTCTCCATCTGCATTTATATCTCAAAAAAGCCTTGTTGTATGGCTAAACAATTTATTTTGTATGTTGACAGTGGCTTCTGGACCATTTTCATCCTGACTGTATTTGTCAGTTCCATCAATTCTGATAAGTTCTTGTTCTTCTATTTCAGTGTCACTACTGAAAGATTTTTTCCTTTCTTGTTGTCATGTAACCTTGCGTTTCATCTTTGTGGCTTTTTTAAAACCTTTTACCCTCTCGGTTGTTAGTAAAGCCTTCGTTTACACACCTATCCTTTGGCATCTTCTGTCATCTGTTTTGCGACTTTTAGGTCCTTGACGTAGGGGCTCGAGGTAATGGTTGCTGTAATGAACGGGGCAAAGCGAATGGTTGTAGCTTCTCAGCATGCTACCTGCCATCCACAGAGTAGCAAAACCAACTGCTGAAACTTCACTTAAAACTGCGGAAATCTCATACACCGTTCGTTATCCGAACCATGTTTATATGAACTTTTGTTTTCATCTCGCTGTGGGGAATCACCACCAGAAGTTTGTGACAGGAGTTTAGATACACCCTGTATATCTTCAGCTAAAATTATTATGCCAACTTTTATGAAAAGATAAAGAAATACAATAGAGCGCTCAATGGAAAAGTTGATTGTTCAATTACAGAAATCAATCTCTGTTTATGAATAAATGGATTGTTGAAAATACAAGTAGACCAAGTCACTTTCTGCAAATCACGATTTCTCATTTTTTAATGATGTAATAACTTTTACTCTAAATAATATAATAACGTTAACTTTATTACATATTAAAAAGATGTTTAGGAATGACAACCTAAATGTAGTTTGCTGGAAATACAACTAGACCGAGTTAAATAATTGATATTCCTAATAATTAATATTAAGAATGTCAATTACGTGACTCAGTCTACCTGAATTTCCAACAATCGAAATATTAATTTTCTGCAAGTTTAATTCAACGAGGTACAAATATCTAAATTTCATCCATTTTCAGATTACAAAGAATTAATTATAAGCATGAATTTCGTTTATAAAAGAATTCCAGTTTTCTTTTTGGGTAAGAATTCCTGAAGTGGGTCCCTCAAAAACAAACCTGTCGTGAAATTTTAAACTTTTATTCTAATTTGGTAATACCTAATGGAGTATTAAAATTCCCAAAATATTTTTGAAAAATTTCCATTTGTTAAAAAGTTATAAACAAATGCATTTTTTTGGTACTTTTTGTTTAAAATTCTCAAGCTAATTTTTTCAAATCTCTTTGAATATCATTAAAATTCAAGATAACAATTAAAACGTAGGCTATATATTTCAGAACAAAACATAAAAGAATGAGAAAAAAAAATTTTGTGTAAAAAAATAAATTCATGTTCTCAATCGATTTCAACAATTTTGAAAAAACACATTGAATCTGTATTTATTAAAGTTTTAGAATTTGAAAAAAAATTGGTGATCTGTTTTTACGCGAATGCCATCAATTTTTGTCAAACCATTCAATCGTACCACTGGGCTGCTAAGCAAGTAACTCTTTATCATTCAATATTGACAGCAATAGGGAGCTTCCATATAAAGCAACTGTTTAAGGACTATGTTTAGAACAGCTGCTTTACAGGGAAGCTCCCTATTACTGTCAATATTGAATGAGGGATACCGACATTTCGCTACAAGACACCTCGTGACAGAAACACCTCGCTCCGAAAAGTTTGCGAGTCACAGTTTTCTACCCTCGAGCAGAAGGTCAAATTCCAAACTCGTTTCCCTATTTTTGTGATTTCCACCTTCTTTCCTCCTTTTATGCTCGAAGCTTTTGACTTCCTTATTTAATTTGATACTCAAATGATAAATTAAACTTTAATTATTAATTGGAAAATGGTCAAGGAGGATTTTTTCACGCTATTACCTCCGATATTAATTAATAAGTTTTTTCACCATTTATTAAATTATTAATTGAACTGGTGTAAAAAAAAAAAAAAAAAAAAAAATGAACAAAAAAGCATGATTTTAGGATTTTTTTAAATAATGAGCGATTATTTTAAAGTAGGTTACTGATATACGTATTAAAATGATATTCACATTTTTATATTAAAATATGAAAGGTTTTACCGGATAAATTTATGATTAAATTTGATACACATTTTTTAAAATTTTAATTATACAAGAGTCATAGACTCCTGGAATAATTGGTTAATTAGGCAAGTTTTATTCTAAAATGTGATCTAGTTTAGTAAATTGCAATTTATGTGCGGAAGCGCATGATTTGATCAATGAAAATCTTTGAATAAAAATAAATTACACGCAATACGCAAAGGTAAAATATTACAACGTAGAAATCCATCATTTCTTTATGCATTATAATATATATTACCGTATGTGTTTTACGTTAGTTTAGTTTTTTTTATTTTTGGTTTTATCATTTCTATTGTATTAACAGATATGAAAAATTTCCCTGGATGTGCGAAACTCCGCTTTTTCTGTAACTTTGTTTTTTCATTGCCTTTTCCAATTTTTTTGCCCATAGAAAATAATTCTTTCCTCACCTGGCGTCTAGAATTTTAACATCAAAAAGACAATGACGCAAGCTAATGGATTAACAAGATTCCCCCTCCCCCATGTTGAAACATGTTACATAACAGCACAAGAAATCTCTTGAAGAAAATAAATAAATTATTACTTTCATTCGTATTTTCTAATGTGATCTAGCCCTTACATTAAACTCGGTCTTTTGTTGGCGTTTGATGATGATAAAAATTAAATTTTCATTATCCGATTTCATTCGATTTCATCTCTGTAGTTACATTTGCGGAGAAATAGTAATTTTATAGATCATCAAATTAGATCCTTTTTTTTTATGAAGAATTCCCTTGCTGTAATATGTAAAGTTGCAATAAACAAGACCTCCCCACTTCTCTCTCACGTATTAAATTAAGTGCACAATTTAAAATAAATGTCTATTTTAATGAGGTATTCAATTAAAAATGTAGTCTGTTTGTTTTTTTTTAATTGTGTAATAAATTTCTATAATTATGGGTTATATTTCTCTGATACACGATAATAAAGAAAATCAGTAATAAATAGATAAAGGATGTAGAAGAAAAGAATGATGAGACATAAGAACCCTGGAATAAAAAAATAATAAAATTGAACACAGGAATTGAACCTGTAAAAGCTTGACAAAGATACACTTTAGAACAATCATAAAGCAAAGAGGATAATAAAGAGGATAATAGAAAATCATCGTGAAAGTGATCCTTTAATTTTTATAATAAATAAACAGACGGCATTGTCTTTTTGATGTTAAAATTCTAGACAGCAGGGGAGGGAAGAATTTTTGACAAGGTGCGTCGGGGCAAACTGGAAGGGAAAAAATGAAGAGTTATTATGCATTGTATTATTGAAAAAAAATTACAGAAAAAAAAAACCCCAGTGAAATAACGTAAAATATATATTAGAAGTAAATATGTAATGCATAAAGAAAAGATGGATTTGTACCTTGTAACTAGGGGGGGTTGGGGTGGTTCGGACGAACCCCCTTTATTTCCCTGATCTGTTTAAGTTCATTTGTTTTTCTCTGTTTCTAGTAAAAAGGTATTTAACATCCCCCGCCCCACCGAACCCCCCCCCCCCCTATGTAAAATCCTGGTTACGCCCATGATATTTTACTTTTGCCTAAGTCCATTCATCCTTTCGGGCATCTTCAGTAGTTTTGTATTAACTGAAATTCTTTGGATTAAAAATGCACTGTAAATGGACATTATTCTAAAGTGTGCAGAAACAATGAATTTACTTTTGCGTATTGCGTATAATTTATTTTTATTCAAATATTTCCGTTGATCAAATCATGCACTGCTTTCTTTTTCCGCACATAAATTGAATTTACTAAACCATCCCTAGATCACATTTTAGAATACAACTTGTCTAATTAACCAATTAATCCAGGAGTCTATGACTCTTGTTTAATTAATTTTAATTTAACAAAATTTTAAAAAATGTGCACCAAATTTAATCATAAATTTATCCGGTAAAACCTTTCATGTTTTAATATAAAAATCGCGAATATTATTTTAATATGTATATCAATAACCTACTTTAAAATAATCGCTCATTATTAAAATAAAAATCCTAAAATCATGCTTTTTTGTTCAAACAATGAAAACATGAGTTTTCTAATTTTATATACATATTTAATCAAAAGCTAATTTTAAAAGATTTAAACTATTAAATTTTTACAATTTCTCAATTCAATTAATAATTTAAGTTTAATTTATCATTTGAGTATCAAAGTAAATGAGGAAGTATTCATTTATTATAAAGCAGTCTGCGTAAACTGTGACAGTAGTTTGGAAGGGGGTAATAGTAAATAGGGAAACGAGTTTGGAATTTGATCTTGTGCACAAGTGTAGAAAAGTGTAAGCCTCGCAAACTTTTCGGAGCGAGGTGTCTCCTCTGTCTGCAAGTGTCTCTGTCACGAGGTGTCTGTAGCGAGGTGTCTTGTAGCGAAATGTCGGTATTCCATTGAATGATGAAAAGTTACTTGTTTAGCAGCCCAGTGGTAGATACAAAATTGATGGTGTTCGCGTAAAAAACAGAGATCACCAATTTTTTTTTTCATATTCTAAATCGTTAATAAATACAGATTCAAAGTGTTTTTTCAAAATTGTTGAAATCGATTAAGAACATTAAAAAATATTCTTTAAATTTTAATTATTTAAATATTATTTTTTTACACAATTTTTTTTCATTCTTTTATGTTTCGTTATTTAATATATACGTTTTCCTTGTTATCTTTAAAATTTCAAAGAGTTTTGAAAAAAATTAGCTTGAGATATGACTTTTTAAACAAAAAGTACCAAACCAACGTATTTGTTTATAACTTTTTAACAAATGGAAATTTTTCAAAAGTAATTTGGGAATCTTAATACTCCATTAGGTACTATCAAATTATAATAAAAGTTTTAAATTTCACGGCATGTTTATTTTTGAGGGGCCCATTTTAGGAATTCTTACCCATTTAAAAAAATAATATTTACGTTGGGTTTTGGAGAGTTTTAATTAATTATTGCATCGAGAAATTTGTAGACATTGAGGTGCATTTTGCATGTACATGAAGCAATGGCAACATGTGCACAAAAATAAAATTTAAAGAATATAGTATTTATTTTTCCCAAAAACTATATACAAAAGATGCTTGGTGCAGCGGAAAAGTTGAATAGACACCTGTATTGCCACTAATGAAGAAAATTTAGAAGATGATTACGTGTTTTTTTGTATAAAATGTAAATAAATCTTAATTTTAAAAGATAATCAGCTTTGTTTGGTTTCCAGATTCATTATAATCAGATCTTTTGGTTGGGAGCAACTTGACCACTCGATTTACAGTCCGGACCTCGTGTCCAGTGACTACCTACCACCTGTTCTGGTATCTACTGGAGTTGATCGGCAGCTTATGTTTCAGCGATGATGAAAAAGTGAAACTGCGTGGCTTTCCTCACCGGCGGCAGACTTCTATGAAGTGAGCATGCAGAAGCACATAAGCGCTATGACAAGTGTTTAAATAAATGTGGAAACTATGTGGAAAAATATTTAAAGGTATATAGAATTTGTTAAAGCAAAAATTTTGAAAATACACAAGGTCTTTACCTTGAAGTGATCCCCAAATATCTAGAAATTAATTAAAATTCGCAACAATTTATTAATATACCGCTATAGGAAAGTGAGATGCGCAATCTGAGATTCACGTCAAATTTGACCTTTGAACTCTTCAAGGGGTCAAACAGGGTAACTTTTTAACCGTGTAAGAGATAGCAAAAGTGGCAATGGAAAACTTATATAACTCATCATGTTTACCCTAAATCCCCATTTTTACATAACTTATTTCTTTATTTCATAAGAAAAATTAGAAAAAAAAACTTTTTAAGACAGTTTATTGGAGGATTCTACTACATATGATTCCCTTACCCCTCTCCCAAGTAGACAATTCCGTTGTTATTTTTAGTAACAGTTGACTTCCATGGTGGGCTGGTCATGCAATTAGAGCAGACGAAGAGAGATACCTGAATAGATACCTGATTGTGCAATTCTTCAGGGCACAATAGACGGGAAGAGAGGGATTGGAAGGCCGCCACTCAGATGGGAAGACAACGTTAGGAGGGAAGTCCGTGAATCACCGGAGGGGAAATTAGCTGGAAAAGTCTTGCACAAGATAGAGAGGTTGATTGGTTGGTTTATTAGAATTTTTGGCGTCGACTACTAAGGTCATTTTTCGCCTTTTACACAAGTTATATCTGTAAGCAGCCCGGGACAAACACAAACATCCATGCCCACGGCGGGATTCGAATCCACGACCAGGTGAACTCGAGAACTAGACAGCCTACGCCCTAGCCCTCTCGGCCAAGATAGAGAGGAATGGAGAAGAACTCACGAGGCCCAAGTACCATGGAGTAGTAGTAGTAGTAGTACTAGTAGTAGTAATAGTAATAGTAGTATTTGACTTCCATAGAGTTTTTTTGGTGGTTATGTGAAAGATGCTGCGGTAACAAACTCCTCCCAGAGACTTGGATGAGTTGAACACAAAACCAAATTCAATATCCCATGTACAGTCGGGTGCATAAAGGTTTTTACCTAAGTCAAAATTGTTCGGCTTCCTTACAATACTTCAATCCAATGAGATTACTTTTTCCAGGTATCTAGTCGAGCACGGAATGATTCCATTAAGTTTTTGCTTAGCATCGGGGGTAGGCAAGTTTTATGTCACGTGTTCAACTATGTTGACAAAAAGATTATTTTGGCTGTTCTGATGAGAATCTTTCTTTTATTAATAATAAACTAATCTATTTGGTTAATAATGTAACATAAATGGTGCACAGTATCGATATAATTATATGCGTGATCAAGAGATAAGCTGATGTAGCGCTCCTTATGGTGTGATGCGGAAGTGATTTAAAGTGTAAGCAGGGAATAGGTAATGCCATCTCCCTATTCCCTGGGTGTAAGTGGAAGCTATTTTCTTTTGACTGCTCGAAAGGTTACAAGTCTCATTTTTTGTGTGTATATAAAATAATCAACGACAATTATGCCAAAACCATCGGAAAAATTTTTTTTAATTTATTATTTAACTAGATGGATCCCGTCAAAATTTGACAGAGAACAACCCATCTTATTATTAATCCCCATCTCTTTAATTAAAAAATAATAAAATAAAAAATTGTCAGAACAACAAATAGAATAATCATTATGCACAAAATATAGAATAATCAGAGCTTAAATATCTCATTATGCTTAAAGAATAAGAAATTAGTTAATATATAAAATCAAAATAGCTTTAAACTAAATTTCTCTGAAAGTATTAAATTAAGACATAAAGTGTCAGCGGATAAAATGATCAGTTTTTAAAGCTCTTTCTAACGATATAACATTTAACAGAACATTTTCAGAGTTTTTCAGTAGTCACAATGAAACGTCATAAAATGATCAAGGCAGGATTTTCTTTCTGCAAATCTTCAGTTTATTTAATTCAAAACAATGATTGAATATTGTCTCATTACAACAATCCCTGGGTTCTGATGGATAGTCGTAACTTTCTTTGTTGGCTTCAGATGCGCATGCGCAGAAGTGCCAATTTTGCTCTTACAAAAAATGCTTTGCGTTTTAATATATAGGATTATATATTTTAATAGTAGAGAATATTAAATGATTTGAACAAAATAGGATTTTTGTAAAAGTAACGGTGATATGAATTAGTGTATATTTTATTAAAAACTAAAATATAGAATAAAGCATGACATGACAATTAACATGAAACGTTTTTTAAACCCTGAAATAAACAGATCAAATTGCACATTTGGATGAAAAAACTTTAATCTGTTTATGGTGTTCTTTACATACACTGTTTAAAACTTAAACGAAATCAAAAACGCGATAATGAACAAAAAAAAATGTCTATCCATATCGAATTCGAACTCAGCCATTCGAGGAAGTAGGCAGAGAAGGTTAACGATATTGCTGTTAGCCGCTATCGCTTGTTATTGTCAGGAGGGAGCAGGCGACGTCACATCCCAAACCTATGCCTGCTACCCTATTTTCATTCAGAAGGGACAGGTCCATTCTAATCTGCCTTGACTCTCAGTACAAGTACCTGATTTTGCAACCGATCAACATCCAGAAAGCTCAGCCCCTATGGAGCAGGTAAAAACCTTTTCGCACCCGACTCTACATTTACTCGAACAACATTTATTAATGTGTAGAAAATCAGGTATTACAATTTCACTTATGTATTGGTTTAAATGGTAACCAAATGAGAACATTTTCTGTAATTTTCTTGTGAAATAAAGAAGTAAGTTATGTAAAAAAGGTGATTTAGGGGTAAACTTGATGGGTTCTACAAATTGTGCATTGCCATTTTTGTTGTATCTTGCACGGTTAAAAAGTTACGTTATGATTTGACCCCTTAGAGAGATGAAAGGTCAAATTTGACGTGAGCATAAGATTGCGCATCCTCACTTTCCTATAGCATACTATTAACAGATTGTTGACAATTTTAATAGATTTTTAGATATTTCGGGGGATCACTTCAAAGTAAACACCCTGTATATTTTCAATTTTTTTTTACCAGATTCTAGATATGGTCCCTTAAATTATTATTTTCTGAAATTATTTCATTTACCAAAAGTAAGTTAATAGTCCTATTTAGAATAATATTTTTTACCGCTTATGGGAAATTCTCATTCAGTGATTTCTGTAGCTTCATAAACAAGAAAGTTAATAATATAGGTTACGAAACAAAATAAACAAACATTAACACTGTTTTTCAGAGAATATGTGTAACGTTCAATTTCAAAACTCGTTTATATTAGGTTAATTTTAAATTTTTGATAAATAAATATAGTGAAATGGATATTCCATAATATAATTTACAGTTCATTTTCACCAATCGAGGAAATTCACAATAAAAACAGAGTGCATTGAATGGCAAACATTTCGTGTAAAGCCTTTGGGATTCTCGCCACTCTTCTCCTCCTTTTACTTCAGCATCGGAACCCTTTGAACTTTGATCTTCACCTTAGCCCGTTTCTTATCAGTGGCTCGACGTCCCATGCGTTGAGTAGACATCTTCCGCATCCTCCGTTCCTCTTTACTCTTCCTTGAAAATGTCCCTTGAACGCATTCACCTTCCATCACAGTTGGAGTGCTGCAAAGCTTGCTCTTCTACTCAATCCACCTCCTTCTTGGTTCCCAGTTCGAGTGTCGGTCACGCGTTTTCGAAACTAATCCTTTCTTCTCAAGGTTTCACTGTGGTTTTTCTTGCGTAAAGTTTGCAAAGTAATTGAGAGTGCATCTTCTGTATAAAAATCCTTAGATTTATGTGACTTAAAATGAATAAAGATGGTTTATATTTATATAATATGATAATCGTTCCAATTTAACATATTTTCTATCAAGACATATATTGGAAGATATGAAAACCATTACAATATTTATAAACGAGATCCACTGCAGACATTTTGGTTTATGCAATGCGGTATTTATTTTTTTCAATGGAATGCGACATTTATTAAAACAGACGAAGCTTCTTTTTTTTAAAAAAAAAAGTTAGCTTATTATTATAACATAAAATAATAACCCAGAATTGGATGCAGTCCCTAAGGTAGAGATTGTCTGAAAGAGTGTCATCATTCTCCTGTCTTCAAAATTTTAAAGAAAAAATTTCTTTCTCATAAGTTTTGAATTTTGCAGAAAGTTTCAGAAATGCCCTAACTTAAGCGCAAATAGTTAAAATGAACCCATTAGTTAATTATATCCATTTAATATCAGAAAGCCAAATATCATTAAACAAAAATGCCTCGGACTCCTTCCCCGTAACATGAAAAACTCAAGAGGCTCATCTCTGTTAGTCTTAAAGTTAGCATTTAAGGCTTCGGTATTGTAACTCGCTGCAACGTATTATGGTCAAGTATCTTTTCAACTTTGAGGCCTGTCTTTTTCGTCGGCTACGCTTAAATACCCAGGCCTACGAAAAAGCCAGGCCTTGGCACTCAAAGATCACCTGACCATCGTGATCTGAGCAACACCATCTAGACAACACCATCTAGAAAGAAAGACTGTGCACTGAAATTTCATACATTGTTACATGATCATAAGAAGTCATAATTTAGGGCTTATTGTTGGTAGAAACACGATTAACAATGCCATTTTATGATGATATAACAATATATATATTTTCAGTGCACAGGCTTTCTTTCTAGGATGTGTTGATCAGTGATGTATATTAAAGATAGGCTCCGAAGCAATTGTTGTTTCTTGAAGCAAATTGGGAAGCTCCATGTCCAGAACTGTCATGGCCGAAAGTGAGTGAAGATGATGAAAACACATGGCTAAAACATGAGAGTAGCTGATTAATAATTCTTTCACACGCCGATCACGGACTGATAAGTTTATCTTTTCGTTTACACTGTATTTGAAATATTTTATTGTATTTTATAAACAATTTTTCGATCATGGTTTCAATTTCAATTTCGTTTTGTTCGTCTTTCAGTTATGTATTTTCATTTTAGTCACGTATTTTTGATTTATGCTTGTGGAAAATGATTCCTGATCCTTTTTCGTGTCTGTTTGTACATTTGTACCCAGAACAATTTTGAGGAATGGTTTTGAATTAATTATTCCTCGGGCCCAAAATCTCCAAAAACAAAGCAGCCAGACAGCTAATTACTCCACGGCTCATTCCTGCCCAGAACTGTAATGGCTCAATTTGCTTCACTTTTTGCCGCTGTTAACAACAGGATTCGGAGTCTATCTTTAATACACGTCATTGGTGTTGATAAAGAAGGCCTCCGCAATGAAACGTCATATATTGTTATATCACTTAGAGTAGTCCATTGTTAATCGTATTATTACCAACACCTCCTAGAAAGAAAGCCAATCAACTGAAATCTCATACATTGTTACATCATCATAAGTCGACCAAATTTAGGGCTTATTATTGGTAGAAATACGATCAACAATGGTCGAAATATGATGATGTAACAACGTATGACGTTTCAGTTGTTTTGCTTTCTTTCTAGGTGTTGATTTTTACCAATAATAAGTCCTAAAATTGGACTACTCTAGGTGACGTAACAATGTATGACGTTTCATTGCGGAGTCAATTTTTACCTGATCGAGATGATGTTGGTCCTTAACCTCGGAGAGAAAAAGCCTCCTCAATGAAACGTCATACATTGTTACATCATCATAGAAAGGTCCGTAGCCAACGAGAAAGACAGGCCCCGGCGCGGAAAAGTCACCTGATCAAAGTAATATGGCCAACAATCCAACCTTCATTGTTTCCAACAAACGAAAAAATATCGATTTTTGAAATCCAAGATGGAAACAATGAAGGTAACATTGGGACTCGAACTATACTCTATCCAACCAAAGTTGGAGTGGGCGTGTCCAGTTAAACTTCCTATTTCAATTGTTAGACATTGTTGATTCAACATTGGCAACAATGTCTAACAATTGAAATAGGAAGTTTAACTGGACACGCCCATTCCAACTTTCGTTGGACAGAGTATAGTATGGTCAGGTGACTTTTCCGCGCTGGGGCAACACCATCTAGACAGAAGACCTGCGCACAAAAACGTCATACATTGTTACATCACACTAATGCGGCTATTGTTATTCGTATGTCTACCAATAATAAGCCATAAATTTGGCCGTTTGATAATGATGTAACAATGCATACAGTTTCTGTGCGCAGGCCTTCTGTCTAGGTGGTGTTGGCTGGGGCCTGTCTTTCTCGTTGGCTACGGATAGGGCAAGATTCGGGTTTATTATTGGTAGAAATAAAAATAACAATGCCCTATCTATGATAACATAACAATGTATGACGTTTCATTGCGGAGGCCTTCTCTCTCGGTGGTTACGCACAGGCCCGACAAGATTTACAGGGCCTATAAATCTCGTCGGCCTAGGTTTGGCTAAGATGAGGTCAGATGCAGCTAACGTATTTGAATGGGGCCCCCCCCCCCCCCAACCATTTCGCTTATTTGTTGCCTCTTTCTTAAAAAATTTGTAACTTTTTCCAAAAAAACTTGTTTTTTTTATGCAACATTCTTTCTGATTATTTATTATTTCGATAGCGATATTTTTGGTGTCATTTCCCTTTAAAACTATATACAATCAAACCCACTTGTAAGGAATTTTCCGCAAATCTCATCATTATAACCGTACTTTTTATAAATTTATAGGGATTTTTTTTTAATTTAAAGTGGATTTCTTTATATCCGACAAAGAAAACATTCAATTACCTATGTGATTTTTACAGTGTTTTTAATAACGAAACACAATATGCCCTTTTTCTGTTTTCTCAGATTCTACTTCCTTTATGATCTTAACTTTGTGTGGAGATCTAAACATTTTCTTGCTAAATATACGTATATACTTGGAATTCGGCTATTGCTTAATCCCATATCAAGTGTTTCCTGTTTCTCTAATACTGTATTCTTCATCCTCTGCTTAACCAAGTGAATAACCCAATGCCAAATTTAGACACAAAAAAAAACTTGATTTTTCAAAATTTCGCTATATCCAAACATAAGTTGTATATACATTATATGATTCCCTTTAAATGATTCTTTATATATGTAAATATTTTCGTTATATCATATTTCGCTATAACCGTAGAAAATTTGCACAGTTTCAGTGAACCTGTAGTTGGGGATTTCAATTAACTTCTCACCCCGATCTATGAAACATTTATTTCGGTTAACATTGACCAGAATTGGATGATATTAGGTTAATTTGGTTCACATGTGCCTGAAATGTTTTACATTGATTTGATCTGCATTGTTTAAATTAGCCTACTTATTTAATCTACCTAGTCACCTATTGGTATTATTGACAAGATTTATGGATTGTATTTTTATTTGGATTACACTGGTTTTTATGGTCCCAATTTCTCACCACATCAGAAAATGCGTATTCATAATCATTAGACTATCGTGGGTTTGAATAGATGAATATCGCATATGTCTCTTGAACCCCGAGACGCCCGCTGCTTAAACATGACTATTTACGCTAGCTGTTTTGTTCTTTTACCTATTCTGAATGAATTGTTGATGCCAGCTGCTTCCATCCTCGCTGTTCCTGTTTTTATAGGCTGTCGATGTCCCATTCACCGCCTGACCTCATACAATATATGGGGTATAATTCATTGTATGGGCGTTGCAATATTCAAGTGTACAACAGTAAACACATGAAATCGCTCCTATTTAACAGTTGCAACAATGGAAAGATTCAATAAAATTAAACAAAACAATGACTAAATGCCACTCTGTTCATTTCCCTCCCCTTACATGGATTTTTCTCTCCCGTTTTATGAGTTTTATGCTTTTCTTTATGCAAAGAGTGGATTTCTACTAGGGTTACCAGAGATTGTATCAGAAAAAGAGGACATATGATTGCAAAAAATAGGACAACAAGAAATAGATTAACACGGAACACTCGTGGCGTATTAGTCTTATAGTTATTGTTGCATTAGTCACATCAATGGTGTTAAAATTTTATAAGCAAGTACGAGGGTGGATCAAAAAGTAACGCACAACAATTTTTTTGTGGTATACTATTTTCGTCCGGACGTTCAAACTTGGCGAAGTGATAGTTTAGATGTTTCGTTAGAAACAGCAATGGCTTGATCAGGTGTCGCCCTAGCGGAAGGACCGATAACTGCTGATTAAAGATGGCGCGTATTCTAACATCGTCAACTTGTGAAGAACAGCCAGGTATAGTCCGTTTCTTGTAATTCAAACGAAAAAATTTGAATGAAACCCATAGGGGAACGTTGGAGGTGTATGTTGCTGATTGTCTGAACCTTAGAACATCTTCAGGTGTTGAAAATTTTTCGAAGAGGGCCGAGAAAATCTTTCCGAAGAAAAATTTAGGAATTTGGCTGGGAGGTGCTCAAATATCCACCTACAATCCAGACCTCGCACAATCTGATTATTGCCTCTTCGGGCCAATAAAGAACTTCAAAGGAGGTCAATGCTTTAGTTTGGGTGAATAGGTTAAAATCAGTCGTGAGCAGGTGGCTCTACAAGTGGTGTCCCCTTTCCGGAAAATCTGGAAGAGCTGAAAACTCGAAATAACAACCGCCATTCGTGAAGTTACTCCGGATATGCTTCAGCAGGTATGGGAGGAATTTAATTATCGACTAGATGAGTGTCATACAGCAGGAGGAGGGCACATCTAATACTTATAAATAAAACTTAAGATTATACAGACATTTCAATATGCCGTCCATCTCTGTATCTTCAGTTTTAAATAAATATATACAGCATTTTTGAAATGTGATGAACCTTTCCGTTACACTCTGTATTGTAACATAATAATATTTTTCTCGAGTGTTAGACGATTTCTGTCCTTGGTCCATTGTGTCTGAATCAAAGAAAAAATTATCTCTACATTAGCATTTTGAGATGGGATTTCAAAACAGTACTCCAGCATTTGAGAAACTCTGAACATGCATCTTTTGACAAACGCTTCTGAAAATACTTTGCTCATTTTTCTCATTCATATCTGAGTTAGTTTCCAAGCGTTTTTTAAGTTACAGATCTGGTCAATCGCAATCACCTTTTTTCTCTTGCGATATACAGGGCAAATAATATTATGCCTGTACACATCATTCCATATAGGAACACATTTCAGATTCATCCAAAAAAAACAATCATATTGTGAAAAATATTTCCAAGTAAGGCAGCCAAGTTAAATAAAGATTCGACGCATTGTCTTTTAAAACATCACATTATGTTTAGACCTTAAGACCTGGATTTTCTAAGAATTTCATAACCTTAACTGAGAGGGAAAATCCTCTCCATGTCTCTGTAATGATTTCTGAGATACTATTTGTATATTTACTACACATACAACTTCCTTCACTAAATTATCTTTTCTCAATTAACTCTGTATTCATATGGAAGATAAGCATTAAAGAATGCCCCAATCACAAGTTGAATGTGGAAGAAAATTTTCAGAATACCTGGAGGGTTTGCTAGACGACAGGAAAATTACTCTAAGAGCATCAAAGGTTTTCAGTGTTCAGTGTTCTCTCGACTTCAAGAAATAATAAGAACCATCGTGCTTTGCTGTAATTAAGAAGCCGCTGATACTGAATATCATCATTCGTTACACACCATAAAGGACGATAACCCGGACACTCCGCCGACCCTGGACTACAGTTCAGAAAGTAGGACATGCCTGGGGAAACCCGGACATCTGGTAACCCTATTTCTACTAAATCGATTACGTTATACAACATTATAATAAAAATGTTTTTCTCTATCATAGCTCAAAAGGTAGTTTTTATAACTTCAGAGTGCTTACGCTAGGGGCGCTAGGAATACTTTGTAAAGGGCATGGGCACTGTCCTATGATTTTATGACTCTAGCACCTTTTGTTCTAAATATTCGACTGTTTCGGGAATTTCTTTTACAGTGTGAATTTAAGATCGCGCACATCAAAGTTTAGCTGCCCGTAAAAGCACCAGTTTGAGAATTTAAATGAAAATAAAGTATCACAGAGATTAGTTTAAATGTTGACTTTAGCAGACAAACTTTAGATGTTACAATAAATGTTCGAAATGATGTCCTCTTCGCGAATGCAAAAGCGTTTTCTTTTTACCAGATTTCGTGAGACTCCGCGAAGCATGCAGTATTGATGTTAGAAATGGCTGTTGTGATGTTCGTTTTCAGCTCAGCAATCGTGTAAGGACTATTCACATAAACCACATATTTCAGATAACCTCAAAGGAAGAAATCAGTGGGTGATAAATCTGGCAAGCGAGGGGGCCACAATCCCCGGGAAATAAATTGCAAAAATCCAAAGATTCGTATTGGCTGTTCCTAGTAAAACAACATGCCACGGCCTTGAACAAAAAACGCTTCACAAATAATGTCTCTGAGCACGAGATTACTGATACCGATTGAAATATTCGAAATAAATTGCACACATGGGACGAAATCGAAACTCAATGCGTGTTCACTGAATTACGGCCCATTAAAATTTGACGTGCGCGACTTTAAACTCACCCTTGGTTTGTGTATTTAATATGCCTATGAAATCTTGGAATCTGACATTTATATTCGATATATTATTGGACAGGCGTTACCTATATTAGTTTCTATTTGAAATTTTATTGTCACTCCGTGAACTTTCCTAATGAGTAATAATACTGGTCAGAAAGCGAAGCACTCTGTGAAGAACACTATAAAGCTTGTATAAAAATAATGTTTATTATTCAAAACTAGATTTTCATCATTGTATGGAATGCATTGCAAGGATGGAT
Source organism: Rhysida immarginata (assembly GCA_023313115.1). Lineage (NCBI taxonomy): Eukaryota > Metazoa > Arthropoda > Chilopoda > Scolopendromorpha > Scolopendridae > Rhysida > Rhysida immarginata. The sequence goes on from JAHWFO010037539.1 coordinate 31,174, forward strand.
GTTATAATTGCGAATATCTCAACAATGGAAACAAAATTAATTCAGAAATACTGATTTTCTTGAAAGAAGCAAAAAGTCAAAATTTGGTTTGCCGTTTAATATAAATGTCTGCATAACCGAAATTAATGGCTAATAAACGAAAAAATATTAGCAATTATTTAAACGCCCTCTTAATATTAAAAAGATGCTCTCGGCGATTCATTAATTAAACTTTCTATAACTAAAATAGTGCCTTATCAATATAGAATTATTGGAATTCCAAATCTATATTACTTAATCAAATCTACACAAAACTTGTTCAGATGAAATTCAACTGGAAAATATTAGTGCAAATTTGAAACCGCTTAAAATTACGTAAAAATTTTGCAAGCATTCTTAAATACTTCAAGGTGAATTGAAACATTTTTTTTGATTAATATAAAAGCTATTTTCTTTATCTCGCAATTGAGGCGGTGATAACTCAACTCTGGTTGCTTTATTAAATTGAAAATGAAATTGATTTATCTTGTTTTTAATCGGAATAAGTCTTCAAATGGTTGAAAACAGTGGAATGTTGCCAAAATTTCCATTTGAAGAAAGTCATTTATTTTATTCATTCCTTTCTTGCACTTGGGATACGCCATGTCTAATTAAATTGAATTTAAATGGAAAGTAATTCATGATTCCTAAATGATCTTAACCATTATTACTCCATTGGAGGAGTGACATAAATTATTTAAAAAGGAGGCTCAAATAGAACGAAATTGAAATTTAAATAAATAATAATATTAGAAAAAAGAAAAGTTCGACATTGTTGCTATGGTACTACTGTATCTTAAAATAATACAAAGAATGGCATTTGTATTAAAATACGAAATAGGTTAAAAAAGTTCCCTGACTTTGCTTCGTAAAAAAATGTATGGGACACAGCATATTTTAAGCATTGCCTTTAAAAGTAATGCCCTTTGACATCTATACACTTTTGCCAACGTTCATATGTTTTGTCACTCTAGTCAGCTTGGGCTGGCCAGGTTAGCTGAGGTTTCTAACACATTTGAATTGCAGTGAGGCACACGGTTGGGAATTTTCTTTCCTTGAGTGATTCTTTCTCGCCCATTTTCTCAAAATCTTTCAAGGGGTAAGGTGTGATTAAAAGTTGTTTTTAGACTAATGTGGTGTGGCTCTACAGGGTAGCGATTGGAAATTTTTCGCTTTCTTTAATAGTTTTCTCAAATTTGGGGGTCAAAGTCAAATTTGAGTGCGGCAATGAATTTCCCACCCCCCTATTACCCATAAACCACACTCATCAGATATCGCCTACCTGGCAGCTTTGAGATATCTGCTATGTTACCAGACTTTTTGGAAACCCTGTATAATGAATTCGTTTCACACGGTTTCAGCTAGTTATACCCATACTTTCTTCTCCAAAATTTAATTTCGAGAGTTTTTTCACTGCGCAGCCTGCTCTTTAGCTTGACATTATATAAGATTATATTTATATGAAAAAATACCTAATTGTTAATGTTTCATATTATCCCTTTTTACTGTTATTGGGATAAAAAGTTATTAGCCCTAAGTTATTTCGGGCATCTTATGGATAGAAGCAATTACTAATGTTGTAGAAAGGGATTTTTCAGGTTGGACGTCTGCGAACAAGAAGGCTTCAATATAATGTTCTTAAGAAGTGATGCCTTAATTTGAGACTTATTACTTGGGGTAAAATTTCAATGACTAGAAAAAAGATGTTGTGTAGTTACCCTTCGTTTTTCCCTCTTTCTCTCGGCTCTTTTCACTTTGACTCCATTTTTTTCAATCAGTCTCCCGTGTTCCGCCAGCTTAATTGGATCCTCTTAAGTTCTTAGATTCATCCAAGGTCGTAATGAAATCTACAGCGTTCCAATGGGCAGACTAAGTATTAAAGAAAGCTTGCCCTTTCGAATCTTTTGATCAACTAAATCAATATTGACCTACCACAATTTTCAGGTTTGCTGGATGTTCATGACAGAGAAGGGGGCCTGGGAGGGGAAAGAGGAACGAGAAAAACATAAGACGGTTAAAGTTGCATCTTCCTTTCAACACCATTTCAGACATCAAACAGCTTTATAAAAAATTAACTTATAAAATACAAACGTATTCTGGAAAACAAGAACATAATGTACTACACATAATTACTATTCAACATTTCTTGTCGCATGCTCTCTCCTGATAGTTTTATCATACACTTATGCAAATTATTAGAAACACGCACGTCTAACTGACAAAATCAATTGTGATGTTGAGCATTTATGAAAACGGTGTTAACGGGGTAAAGTAATCGACTTTAGGCCAAGAAAAAAATTACGTTACATATTTGTTATTGTTATTCATGGAAACATTTTTCAAAGATTTTTTTTGGAATATTCTTAAAATGCTTTGTCGCAATTGTTGAATTCTTCTTCATCCTGAAAATATTTTTTCCTGAAGCCATTTTTCGGGAGTAAGCAACTTGCATAATGCTGTTTTACTAGAGAATTCCGGATGACTTTTATGCGTGAGTTGGAGCGTTCTCAAAATGGAGCAAGCGGTCTCCACCTGCCAGAGTTGAGGTCTCTTGCACCTAAAAGCATTTCATAGATTTCGGAGAAGAATGAGTTAGAACTCCATGTTTATTGTCTGTCCATGTGGCACGTACCCATGTTGTATTATACCCTTAAAATCGAAGCAAATGACCTCCACACAATGACTTCTTGATTTGGTGCCTTCTTTGGCCATGGAGGCTGGTGTTGTTCACTAAGATTTCTATGCTTTTCTTTCATTGCAGCACAATTGCCAGACAACATGTGAAGGCAGAGCGGTTACAGAAAAAATTCACACATGCGTAGTAGGGTATTAGATCAAGCGAGAAGTCTTTTCCGTTCGCGCTATAAAAATTTACCGTAATAAAAAATAACGTCAGACCTCGTTAACAAGGACTCAAGGAAACTACTAATCCACAACAAGGAATAAACTTTTGTTGTGGATTAGTAGTTTCCTTGAGTCCTTGTTAGTCTTTGTCCACAGTTTCTGGCTCCAATTCTCTCTGACAGACCTCGTTGTTCAAATGAAGCGGATCACTGCCTGAAGAATCTCTGAAAAAACTTCGTTAAATTTCACAGAACCCAGCAATAAGAGAGTAACGATGATTCTCGTGTAAACATCTCTGAGGGCGTGGCCTTAACGCATATCTTATCTCTTTGAGCAGACCGTCAATCCGCTAGCTTGCTGAAAAAGTACCGACACATCGACATTTTCTGCAGAACCCGCCCTTCATTTTGTAGCATAACGCTCGGGCGAATAGAGTGTAAGGGTCGTTGATTTTTGTTTATTTGATGGTCATAGAAAGTGCTAAACTATACACCATACTTTTCACACAGCGTTCAAATGTTAAGCCTCGGACTTCCACTTGGAAGGAACCACTTCGTAGCATTCGCCCCAGGAATTCTACAAGCAGTAGACCGCTTCATCTGAATAGAAATCGCGCTGCCGACTACATTTTCTGATTCAACATCGCTGGAACAGACTGTATCCAAGGCCAGTAACTTGTCCAACAAATCAAATAAAAAGCATATACATCAAGATTTACAAACAGGAAGATTCTGAAAAAGTGTGTATAACTGTATGCAATGACAGAGGTGACCAGAATGAACATTTTCTTTTAATACAACGTGGAACCGAATTTGAACGCTAATTGAGATATGAACAGAAATAAAAATTAGTTAAGGCATCGTTATCCAACGATAAAAGGATTTTAGCATCAAAATGTTACGAGCCGCAGCGGCTTTTTCTTAGGCATTTTCGTACAAAAGTTATAGCTTGATTTGTATTTGGAGCCTCGCAGCCCCTGCCGAGGCCTCAGAGGACTATCAATTTTAGTGTGTAATAGCTAAAATTTTAAGCAACTCTTTATAGATATAAAACATTTCATGTTTCTGGGCTTTTAGTTTTAAATTTATAGCTTGACTATAAGAGGTACCCGGCGTTGCCCGGGATAATTACACGTGTAGGTAAACAGAACAATCTCAAAAAATTAAATTATAACTCCCAATTGATTAAATAATAACTCAATCAATACAACACAGAGCAAAGGGACTATCCATTCTACGAAAAATACAAAAAAACAGGAATTCTAGGTGATATACCGGGACAAGATAATTTAGACTCAAATTTTTCTTGCTCTTGACGTAGAAGCTCTTGCTCTATTTGAAACAGCTCTTGCTCAGATGTTTCAAATGCTCGTATAGCTTTTTCTGTTTTAGTTGTAGAGTTTCTCTGAACAATACTCGTTCTTTCTCTTTACTTTCCAGGCACAGAAATTTTTGCAAGGGAGACACGCGTGACTTCTTTGCCTCATCAATAGATGCTGTCTTATTGATGTTCTGTCAGTGTATTATCATTTTATGCTCATTATTAATGATTCTTGAAAACGAATGTTCAATCATCGCATTATCAACATCTTAGTTTCCAAAACATACACATTCCCACAGAATATAGTCAAAATGTATTTTTATGAAATGTTTGGATCTGATGTGCTATCAAATAAGCTAGGTGATAATCCCGGGCGTGCCTCGGATTGTTTTTATGATTAAATTTTGCAATATCTTAAAAATAAACACATGAAAAATCTTAGAATTAAGACAGTAAAAATTCATAATGAAAACTCGGAAAAAACATTTAAATGCTCACAATGGATGGACCTCTCCATGTATGCCGCTGCTAGCCTAAATAATTTCTTAGTCACGTAATCTTACTTTAGATGTTCCCCTTGATGTTGTTGCAATTCCCACTCTCGATGTCTTGAAGCAAAACTTGGCCATTCATCTCTTTGTGTAGTCTAGTGGTCGCCGATTCTTCTATTTACCTGCTTACCATTTGCTCATATAGCACGGAGCTAGAGGAGTGCTTCATCTGTCTTCTCTCCTCTCTTTCTCAATTGTCTGATAAATCTCGATTATCTCCAGTTACTGATCATTTTTAAAGATTTTCAAGAAATTGTTAAGTACTATGAACACTCTTTTCTAAGAAAACCCTGAATAACAGGAATTCTATGCATTGTTCCAAATTCAACCTTATCTATATTGAACAAACTTTGCGTTACATTTTTGGTCATGAGATATATATTGTTGATCCCTGCATAGGTCATGGTTTGAAGATCAAGTATGTAAAAGTTCATCAAGATCGGAATAAAACTGTAGATTTGCATAAGAAACAAACAAACAAACCCACAAACAAGCATCCTTCTTCTATCTATATATATAAAGAAGGATGTTTGTGGGTCTGTTTGTCTGTACGTTTTTTATACAAATCTACAGTTTTATTCCGATCTTGATGAAATTTAGCATACTTGACCTTCAAAGCATGAGGAAGGTCACTGTCTACCTCAGATTTCGGAAAAATAATAATTATCGATAAAAAATCGATATTTATGGTTATGGCATGGCATATTAATGAAAAATATCTCATGACCAACAATGCAAGGCAAAGTTTGTGCAACAATAGGTATCAACAATGGTATCAACACGCAATGCACCAACACAAGGCAGGGATCAACAATCAATATCTCATGACTAACAATGAAAGGAAAAGTTTGTGCAAGTGTAATTATCCCGGGCAACGCCGGGTACCTCGTCTAGTTATATATATAGAAGACTAGCAGAAGACCCGGCGTTGCCCGGGATAATTACGCTTGTAGGTAAACAGAACAACCTCAAAAAGCTAAATTAAACCTCCAAATTAAATAATAACTCAATCACTACAGTATAGAGCAAAGGGACTATCCATTCTAAGAAAAATCCGAAAGTCAGGAATTTACCTCTTCACTGAAAAAATCCATTCTAGGTGATATACCGGGACTTGATTTACCGAAAAAAAATTTTTTAAAGGCTCACAATGGATGGACCTCTCCAAGGATGCTTTCTAGTCTAAATAATTTTTTACTCACGTAATCTTACTTTAGATGTACACTTGATGTTGTTGCAATTTCCTTTCTTCTTTCAATGTCTTGAAGCAAAAATTGGCCATTCATCACTTTGTGTTGTCTAGCGGTCGCCGATTCTTCTATGTATTTGCTTACCATCTGCTCAATACAGCACGGAGCTAAAGGAGTGCTTCCTCTATCTTTCACTCTTTCTTAATAGTCTGCTAACTCATTATCTCCAGTTAATGATCATTTTTAAAGATTTTCAAGAAATTGTTAAGTACTAAGAATTCTCTTTTCTAAGAAAAGCCTGAATAACAGGAATTCTATGCATTGAATTCTATATTGCACAAACTTTGCCTTGCATTGTTGGTCATGAGACATACATTGTTGATCCTTGCATAGTGTTGGTGCATTGCGTGTTGACACCATTGTTGATACCTATTGTTGCACAAACTTTTATTTGCATTGTTGGTCATGAGATATATATTGTTGGTCCGTGCAGAGTGTTTGTGAATTGCGTGTTGATACCATTGTTGCAAAAACTTTGTCTTGCATTGTTGGTCATGAGATATTTCTTATTAATATGCCCTGCCATAACCATGAATATCGATTTTTTATCAATAATTATTATTTTTTCGAAATCTGAGGTAGACAGTGACCTTGCTCATGCTTTGAAGGTCATGTATGCGAAATTTTAGCAAGATCGGAATAAAACTGTAGATTTGTATAAAAGACAAGCAAACAAACAAACAAACAAACCCACAAACAAACGAACAAACATCCTTCTTCATATATACAGGGTGTTCAATGTATCTGAAGACATTGAAATATCTCGAGAACCACACATCGGATCAAAAAACTGTGGAATGAAAAATGTTCGTCTCGAAGGGGGACATCTAATGATACCAAACACGATCCCCCACCCCCACCCCCTGGAGATGGGGGAGGGAGGAGTTAAAAAATTTAAATGGGAACTCCCATTTTTTATTGCAGATTCGGATTCTCCAGAAAAAATTACCCCAATTTGACCTACGATTCGAGTCATTTCCGTCACAGATGGCGCTGTAATCGACAAAAATCAAAATGGGTAAAAAATCGTTGAAAAATGGCGATATCTCAAGAAATAGGCATCAGATCAGCAAAATAATTTTGAAAAAAAAAATAAAAATTTTTAAAAAACCACGTTTTAAAGTAGAGAATAATTAGCTTTGTCCTGAAGAATTTTAGCTATGAAAAACGAGGGGCGCATGAAATACGTACTTGTGTGTACGGGTGTGTACCTGCGACCATGGATTCGTGTGTGTGTGTGCCTGTGCATATGCGGGTGTGAGTGTGACCAAGATTTCCTATAAAAAATTTGTTTCCCATTGGATATTTTGACATAATTCGCTTCCCCACCCCTCGGGAGTGGGGATGGGTGGACAATTATGGTGTCATTAAGTAGCATTTGTAAGAATATCAAAAACATTTAATTTTATTTTGCTGTTCTGATACCTATTTCTTGAGATATCGCCATTTTGATTGTATTCTGTGTGAATGTGAATATTTTGGAAACTGTGATGCTGATAAAGCGATGATTGAACGTACGTTTTCAAGAATTTTTGATAATGAGCATACGATTTTTACCCATTTTTGATTTTTGTCGATTACAGCGCCATCTGTGACCGAAATGACTCGAATCGTAGGTCAAATTGGGGTAATTTTTTCTGGAGAATCCGAATCTGCAAAAAAAAATGGGGGTTCCCATTTAAATTTTTTAACTTCTCCCTCCCCCACCCCTAGGGGGTGGGGGTGGGGGGTCGAGTTTGGTATCATTAGATGTCCCCCTTCGAGACGAACATTTTTCATTCCACACTTTTTTGATCCGATGTGTGGTTCTCGAGATATTTCATTGTCTTTAGATAAATTGAACACCCTGTAAAGATTTGAGATTGAGGCCGCAAGGCCCCTGCCAAGAGACTTATATAATTTTTAATATAGATTAGCTAAATTTTTAAATACCACACTATGATTTAACAAAATTTCAGGACCGTAGGCCTTACCGTTCAAATTTTATAGCTTCAATTGTATTTGAGGCCACCAGGGGCCCCGAGGCATATACCAGTCTCCTTGTATATTATTGTCTATAATTTTTAAGTAAGGCACTGTAAAAATAAAAAACTTCAAATTCTTAGGCCTTTTTATTATTCAAATGTTAGAGCATATTTGTGATTTGGGCTTCATGGCCCCTGTGGAGACCTAAGAGCCTTATACCAGTTTTTCGTGTATATTAGCCAAATTTTTTAGTAAACTACTATAAGTATACAAAATTTCAGATTTCTAAGCATTTTCGTTCAAACATTATAGCTCTGTTTGTGTTTAGGGCCCTGGCGGGGCCCAGAGAACTATATAAAGCTTTAGTGTATAAGAGCTAAAATGTTAGGTAACACACCATAAATATGCAAGAATTCAGATTTCTGGACTTAGGTTCAAAAGTTATAGCTTGATTTGTGACTGGGGGCTCAGGGCCCCTGTCGAGACCCAAGAGCCTTATACTAGTTTTTAGTGTATATTAGCTAAGTTTTTAAATAATTTTCTATTAGTAAACAAAATTTCAGGTTCCTAGGCCTTTCCGTTCAAATGTTATAGCTTCTATTGTATTTGGTGCCTCGAGGCCCCTGGCGGGGTTCTAGAGGCTTATATCAGATTCCTCTATATTGGCTATATTTTTTAGTACCAAACTAAAAATATAAAAAATTTCAGGTTTCTAGAACTTTCCGTTCAAAAGTTATAACTTGATTTGTATTTGAGGCTTCGGAGTCTTTTGGCGGGCACCATAGGCTTACATCACATTTCTTGTATATTTGCTATATTAAATATACAAAATTTCAGGTTCCTAGGTCGTTCCGTTCAAATGTTATAGCTTCAATTGTATTTGGGGCCTCGGGACTTCCGGCGGGGCCTTGGAGGCTTATATCACTTTTCTTTTATATTGGTTTTATTTTTTTAGAACCGCACTGCAAATTTACGAAACTTCAGGATGTTTGCCCTCTTTGTTCAAAGGATAAAAAAGGAACCATGAAATTCATACTAGTGGCCCCTGTGGGGCCCCGGGCCACCCAAGAGGATTCACAATATTTTTCGCACCGTCCTCTGTATAGGGCCTACGTGTGTAGCAAATTTCAAGCCTCTTGGTCAATCCTTTCAAAAGTTATAGAATCAAAATGTTACGAGCTTTTATAATCGTAATAATGCTCACATGTGAGTACTAACCAGCACGTGTTACGATGTCACTAACTACTCATTGGAATTTGATCAAACTTTAACGGTATACACAGTTTTATGAACCCTATTATTCCTCCAAAATTCATTATTCTAGGCTTTGCATAACCTGAGTTATTAACCTGTTGATCTTGGTGGCGGCATTATTTCTTGATGAAATTCAAGACTAGTTTCACGTGTATTAACGAATAAAGAAAAAACATCCAAAGTGAAACGGAAATCGTTTTACACTCTAAAAAGAAGCGTATTCGACCACATGTTCATATGACATTTTCTGCTTGTTTTGGTTCCTGAAACATCCTGAAAGTCTGTACAGATCATTCAGGAAAACCCTGTATGTAATCATTGTTTGTTTTTTTTAATGGTACTTTATATTTTTGTTTTAGATGTCATTTTTTTGAATTTTTAACATTGTTAATTGAAACAGTTCATCCACAGGGGCGTTCTAGTTTCTTTATTGCTAGAGTTGTTGTTTATTGTCAGTTGTCCTTTGACTCATCTTGTATTAAAACTATCAAAGTTTTATTTCCATTACAACGATTAGAGACGAAAGTCCCTTATAATGCGACTATCGCAAACAAGAGTACAATTCTTGCCATACACAAGAAAGCATATAGTTGAAAGGCGCTCGTGATTCTGGTAACTATATAGAATTATATAGTGTCCTTCATAGAGCTCCTCCTCCCCCCCCTTATAAAACGGTAACGGTGCTTTCTCCAAAGTAAAATGGTAATGGACACGGCGTAGAACACATTGAGGTTGGATTAATATCCAACATGTTCAGTGCTGAGAGAAGCTTTGCTTATGCCGAAAACGAAACATTGTAATTTTTTTTCATTAGTGACTTGCACAGACTCATCCTATTTTTGTTTAGGTTAGGAATCCAGCGTGGCAGAAAGTCTTTCCAACATTACAAAATTTTATTACGAGGGTAGCCCAGAAAATAATGCACCACAATTTTTTCCTCCGTCCCCAACAATGTTACGAATGCGAAACTTGAGATAAGCATTCTTTGAAGTTTTCGGAGTGCGCGCGCAAAGTTTCCGTTTCTTCCGACAGACAGCATACGTGCAACAATGGAACAACACGTCTGTAAGTGATGTATGTTACAAGCAGCGTGTCGTCATTGAATTTATCCCTGCGGAGCAAGAAACGTTTGGAAACATTCACAAACGTTTATGTGCAGTTTATGGAGGATCAGCAGTCGACAGAAGTACGGTTAGTCGCTGGGCACAGAGGGTGAGACCATCAGAAAGCGGTTCGGCGGAGCTCCAAGATTTGCCACGGTCGGGGCGGCCATCCTCAGCTATCACACCTGACAAGATGCAGCGTGCTGATGCGCTCATTCGTTAGGACCGACGCAGAACGACTCGGTAGTTGGTGCTGGAGCTGTCAATCAGCAAAGGAAGTGTGGGAGAAATCATCCGTGCTCTTGATTACACAAAAACGTGTTCACGATGGGTTCCGCGCTGCCTTACGGAGGAACACAAAGCTCTGAGAAAAAACATTACTTCTGAGTGGCTGCAACGTTTTGAAGCTGAGGGAGAAGCCTTCTTGTCCCGGATTGTGACAGCTGATGAAACCTGGGTGCACTATTTTGAGCCCGAAACAAAACGATCGATGGCGTCATCCACACTCTCCATAGAAGAAAAAATTCAAAGCATCTATTTCTACTGGTAAGGTCATGATCACTGTGATTTGAGACTGTGATGGTGTCGTACTCATTGATGTGATGCCGAGAGCCAGCGCCATTAATTCTGAGGCATATGTGAACACATTAACCAAACTCAAGAAGCATTTTCAGCGACTTGGACGCCATAACAACGCAGCTGATTGTTTGCTTCAACACGATAACGCTCGCCCTCACACGAGTTTGAAGATGTCGGGACATATCACGAAACAGGGTTGGACAGTGTTACCCCATCAACCCTACGACCCTGACCTAGAGCCATTGAAGAATGCCGTTCGTTTAAGACATTTTGAGAATGACGAAGAGGTGATTCGCACAGCGACGACATGGTTGCGTGAACAAAAGAATGACTGGTACCGACAAGGAATACACGCCCTTGTGTCTCGCTGGATGAAGGCCATAGAACGGGACGGAGATTATGTGGGGAAAATAGGGAGTGTAGAACAAACATCGTTCTTTCGTGTGTATAAGTTTCATTGTGTTCAATAAATAATTGTTGAAGAAAAAAATTGTGGTGCATTTCTTTCTGGGCTACTCTCGTACAAAGAATCTATTGCAGCTCCAGCTGTATGGTTGATCGCAAGAGAAAGACTAACTCATGAAGATTTTTTTTATAATATCAATACAATTATACATGTGCATCCTTTGTCTGATATTTAATTTTGTTGCAATTCTTGTGTACTTTCAGCAATAGTGTCAGTAATGCTTCTTCTCAATATAAACATGCTGCAAGCACTCTGCCCTTTGTGTGTAGACTTAAAAAGTTTTGTTGAAATGCTTCCTGCACAGCCTAGGCAGTGTCTTCATTGACGAATGGTCGCCCTGTTCGTGGAAGGGAGCACACACCCCCGCCTCTTTAAACTTACAAGAGAAGCATACAAACCTGTATAGGAAACTCTTTGTTTGCGCGCAAGCATACCTTGGAAGCGACGTCGTTGCGAGATGGAGATAGCGGAAGTGACAAGAAAAAAAAACATGGCTACACGTTGGAAGCAAAAATCGTTTTACGAGTTATGTTCTTGTTTGTTCTTATATTTGTTTTCCTGTAAGCTGTCATTGGGCATTTCTAAGCCTGTTACTTGCAATAAATAAATAAATAAATAAATAAATAAATATTTGATCGAATTCCAACGAGTTGTTTCCGAGTTACGTAGTCAACATCGTAACACTTGGTGGTTAGTATTCACATGTGAGAACGTGTTACGATGTTGAGTGCGTATCTCGGAAATTACTCGTTGGAATTCGTCTAAGTTTTAACGGTATACACAGTTTTATGTACCCTATTATTTCCTCAAACTTCATCATTCTCGGAAGTGAGTTATTATATGCTGAAAAGCATATATTGGTTTCGCTCTGTTTGTGTGTCTGTCTGTCCGTCTATATGTCCCACGATTACTCGAGAACGTTTTAACTTTTTCATATTCTGCTTTCGCTCTTCGATAGAGACACTTCCTGGGCCCACCTGATTAGTTTGTGCTTGAAATCGATCTAACGGTCACGTGACCTATTGAGACCCAACCCCCCCTTCCCCCATTAAATTTTTTTTTTTTGAAATATAAGGCATGTAATATGTCATTCGAACGGGAATGACGAGCACAAGTCGAATATGACATTCTTTTCGATTTTCGAAATGCTACGTCCGAGAAAATGACCCCCAAAAAGTACTTAAATGACCCCTTATTTTACGAGCTTTAGCTAAAGCTATATATAAGATTACAGGCTTAAGATTACAACCTTTATGTGCCCAGCCGGCCATCGTTTGCACGAAGACGTTGAAATGGAAGAACTTACCTGCCTTATATCAACTTTTGATGAGCTCTCGTGGACCCCTTCAAGCACGTGCACAATCGATTCGTACTGACGAGTCATAAGTGAATACAGTGTTACTTTTTGGTTATCACTTAAGCATTGTTGATGGCAGCTTGGAGAACGTGCTCATTTCGTTTTAAAATCCAGTGCTGTTAGGCCTATTGTATAATGTGACTAATTAATGTTAAGGCGATTGTTAAAAATGGCTCATTAATGTTAGGCCTATAGTTAAAATGACTAAATAATGTTAGGCCTATTGTTAAAAATGACTAATTAATGGTAGGCCTATTGTTAAAAACGGTAATGTTAGGCCTACAGTTAAAAATGACTAAATAATGTTAGGCCTATTGTTAACAAGAATGATTTTACCGCCAAAGCGGATAAAGGGAGCACATTTTCTATTTATAGCATCGTACATGGATATATAGAATTAACCAACATTTTAAAACACTTGAGAGTAAATAAATAAATATGAAAACTAAATTGTAAATTACTATTTAAATAAGCTAACGTATAGAGAGAATTTAAAAGAATAAACTTGAAGAATGAAAGGTAAATGGAGAGTGAAGTTATTCCTCATACACATAAAAAAATAAAAGTTCTTTAATTTGTAAGAATTCTCACATAATGTTAAACGAAGTGAGCCTCAATTGCTGAAGCGTTATGTGTAAGCATCTATTAGATTTTCATATTAAATTACTAAACTCTTATTGAAGCAAGCGATTAACTACTAATAAATTAATTAGTAATGAGTTTTAAATACCATTAAGCCTAAGAGTACTATACTCTTGATTCAAATAAGCTATGGATAACAAAAGATCTAATAACGCGTAAGGAGTTGGTTGATATATTACACGCCATATCTTAACATTAAAAGTTCTATAAATTCTGTATTGTACCATTAGGGCACGTGCTACAAAACCAATTGCCACTATCATTATTTACTCGTGATAGTCACTCATGGCACGTTATTACGAATCGTTTGATCTATTACATGCCATATCTTAGCATTGAAATTACCAATTGTACCATATGGTTCCATAGGGCACCATTAGGGCACATGCTAGTAAACCAATAACCATTATCATTATTTTCTCGTGATATTCACTCATTACATGTTGTTACGAGTCGTTTGATATATTAC
>JAHWFO010037539.1:53870-79656 GCA_023313115.1 Rhysida immarginata
CAACCAAAAAAAAATAATAAAATTAAACACTGACATCACATGTCACAACCCAAAGAAGTGGATGACGCAGCCCTACGGCAACAATTGGAAACCAACCCAGGCAGCACCACCCGTGGACTAGTGGCGGACATCGGGATATCACAATCGAGTGTGGTTCGACATCTGCACGCCATGGGAAAGGTCAACAGGAGCTGTCGAGTTGTGCCCCACGAGCTGACGCCCGCGCAAGCACAACAACGGGTGAAGGTGTGTCGTCAACTGCTGGAAAAAAATCAAGGTTCTGCCACATCTAGCAAACAGCCCGACCTGGCCCCTTCCGACTACCATCTTTTCCGGTCCATGGCGCACTTTCTGCGTGGACGGCGCTTCGCGTAAGGTTGAAGACGCCGTGCGTGACTTTTTCGCCCAGAAACCGGAGGAGTGGTTTCGCGAGGGCATCCGCATGATGGACTCTACTTTGAAGATTAGCAATGAGTGATTCCTGTCTGGTGCCCATTCAAAAGTTTTGACTCAACCTTTGTATTAATGATTATTGAGTTTTTATTATAGAAAGACAGCTCCAGCCATGTAAGGTCTCTTTAATGAACGTTTAGCACAGTGGCATATGTCTATTTCCCAATATAAGCATTCTGAATATCTATCATATTCTTCTTCATGTTAGTATGCTTTGAAATGTGTTCAAATATGTCTTAACATCATATATTCGCTTCCAATATTTGATAGTTTAATCATCATATTATTTGGAGGGCACGGCAGTGCCCTCGCCAAGTCGAGCAAGCACAGCCGTAACATCCTTTTCAGGAAGCAACTCGGCGTACTTTTGACCCTACATATCTTTGTGCCAGAGTTGCATAGAATCCTGAAACTTTTTATATGTAGAGTATTTTGCAAATGAAACTAAATTTTCAAATATTACGTTTCTAGTTCAATGGCTATTATGCAATTGGTGACGACATCTTTTGCAAGCGTGGAGCTATTGATCTCGACATTGTTGGCCAATTGTTAAGAGTGAAAAACAACAGCAACTCCGAAATATGAATTTCGTTGGAAACGTTTGTTAATCTGGAGGCATGGCATTTATTAAAACCAGATTAATGTCACAATATTTTCAATTTCGGTTAAATCAACAATATTTATTTTTCTTATTAAATGATGCTAATACTCGTCAATTAGGTTCTGGTATTTTTTATAAAATGAATTGCGTAAATCGAAAAGAAAAAATTACAGCTGAACAATACTTTCAAACGTCGGGTACCTTTGCTAGTAGATAATAAGTTTAAAGCTACGTCGGACTTCATTACATCATCTGATGAGCCACTTGGTAAGGTCGAACATTACTTTTGAAGACGTGAATACCAATCTGGAAGTGCTCAACAATTTCATTTGATATCGGTGGTTAAGGATGCCCCAATTCTTCACAAGTCGCCACTTGAGGAGGTAGCATCATTTGTAACAAAGTATGGAACGTGAGCGTCATATCAAGAATCTTTCGCCTACTCTTGATCAACGGGTCGTGTCATATCAAACTCACTAACAGTACAGTTACTGTTTGCGAAAAAAAAAACTAGAAAGGTTATACTGTATGTCAGTGTGGATTCACACATCAAATTACTGAAGCACTTACCGTAACAGATATCGTAGTCAATAGTGCAAAAAAAGCATTATCATCTAATAACCACTATAATATTGTGCGCAAAAAATACTGACGTATGATTAACGATAACAATCCTGCAATAATATTGTATGCATGGAGTTGTAACAAATATCCAATTCGTGTGAGAAAAAAACAGTTATCCTGAATACAACACAAAAAGCGAAAAACAAACGCAACTGATATAAATTCTACTAAGAGTTTAAGAAGTCGTTTATACAACATCGGACTAAGGGTATTGTCAAATCGGATGGCTCTTGTGGAGCTTTGGAGGCATGAGACACTTTGCTTAGAATTCCACTGTACGGGACTGATCCTCAAAAGTCGACGACTGTAAGAAGTATCTGAAAAGAAGAGATTTACCATATCTCAAACCATTATTTCTACAGGGTCGAGTCACATTATTATGACTACCCCCTACGTTTGTCTTCGGCGTGGCCCAGACGAGGAACTAAGTCACGTGTTGGAAATTGGTTAGGTGACTATATAAGGTAAGTTTCCATTATGTTAAAAACATATCACTCATTGCTGCAATGGGTAAGAAACGTGATTTATGAGATCTGGAAAAGGGGATGATAATCGGCTTTCGGGACAAGGGTGGCAGTATTTCGGAAACCGCGCAGTTTGTGAACTGTTCTCGTGCTGCTGTAGTTAAAATTGTACCATGATTGGGAGAATGGGACCGTTCAGAATAAACGGTATGGGAACTGTGGAGCACCACGTGCCATTGATGACAGAGGTGAATGTCGGCTGCGAAGGTGTGTGAAGGCCAACCGAAGAGCTACAGTGGACCAACTTATTTATTTATTTATTTATTTATTTATTTATTTAAAATTGTAAGCAACAGGCTGAGTGCCCAGTAACAGCTTACAGCTGAACAATTACATTGAAAGAAAGAAATTAAAGTACAATAAATTTCAAGATAAAAAAAAATGAAAACATTAATATGAAAAAAAAATTGTAATCAAAGAAAAATAATTAAGAATTACAGAATGAGTGAAATATTTTCTATAACATTTTTTTGAAATGGTTATAATTCATTGCATTGATATCAATCAGATTGGATATAATATTACATAATTTAAACATTTTATAGAAGGGTAAATTATTAACAATTGTTTTTTTTAGTAAAGGTAAATAAAAAATTTCATTGTTTCGGGAATTTAGCTTAGGTACGCGTAATTAAGAAATTTAGAAGAGTAAGTGATATTATGATAAAGCTTAAATAAATAGCAAACATCAAATATAAGCCTTCTTTTAGATAATTTGTCACATGTAAAATATTTTAGAAGATAAGTATTAGTTATTTTAGAAGATAACTTACCGCTCAAACCAACGAGGGTGCTATCAGACATGCCTCTAAAACCTCAGTACAGAGGACCTTGCTACGTATGGGCCTCCGCAGCAGATGGATGGTCACCGCACCCATGCTGACGAAGGTTCATCGCCAAAAACGGCTTCAATTTGCTCAACAGTACAGAAACTGGACCACTTCTGATTGGAAAAAGGTTGCCTTCTCCAACGAGTCACGATTTCTGCTCTACAGAAGTGATGGCCGTTGGCGGGTGAGGTGAGAAACCTCCGACAACAAGCATCCTGCAGCCATTGTTGGACGAATCCAGGCTGGTGGCGGAAGCGTCATTGTGTGGGGAGTGTTCTCATGGTATTGTCTGGGCCCACTGATACCTGTGGAAGGCACTCTCAACCGATTCGGTTATTTATCCGTAATTGCAGATCAAGCATACCCATACATGGGACTGTCTTCCCAGAGGGGGATGGCACGTTCCAGCAAGACAATGCGACGTGTCATACGGCTGCAATTGTTCGGGGGTGGTTTGAGGAACACGACCAAGAGTTTCAAGCACTACCCTGGCCCCCTAAATCCTTTGGGATCACCTCGATCGTCATGTGCATGTTATGGAACAGCCACCGCGTACCCTTCATCAGCAATCGGATGCTTTACAGTCTGGATGGCAACAGCTACTAGTGGAAACCTACTAGAAACTTATTGACTCAATCCCTCACCGTCTAGCTGCTGTCCGTGCCACTAAAGTCGATTATTCGGGATATTATCTGGTGGTCATATGTGACTCGAATCTGTATGACGTTGAGGAAATGCCTGAAAAATACTTCTTTTCGTTACTTCTTATGTTCAAACTGTCGAACCTTAGGAGAAGGAGGATGATTCGGGCAGACGTGAGGAGTTCTGTACATGGGCTCTGGAAAACTATTGATTGGGTCCTTCATTTGTACATAACATTGCGTTCAGTGACGAGGCAAATTTTTATGTCCATGATGAGGTAAATCGTCAGAACATGAGATATTGAATGAATATGAACTCTCATTGGACAGATCCATCCAAAGTCGCTGGTGATAGCAAATTTATTGTGTTGTGTGAGATATGGGGCACCCGTTTCATTGGATCATTTTCAGGGATGGTAACTTAAATGCTGATGATACTGCCATCTTGGCATGGGCGCACCAGCCATCGCACTTGGCTGCTGAACGCCTTAAAGAAGTTCGAAGACTACTTTCATTGCTGGAAACTGAGTCTTAACGTCGGAAAATGCAAAGTCGTTTACTTCAACAAAAAGCTTAAGTGTCCTCCGGATTCCTTGGTTCTATTCAATAAGAAACTCGAATGGGTTGACAATACAAGTAACTTGGCGTTATCATCGAGTACAACTACATATACTCTCCTGGAATCGTCACGTAACTTACGCTCTGAACAAAGCGAAGAGGGCTAAGTACAGTGTTATAGCTCTCCTGGGTAGAAACAGCACCCTCAGCATTGACAATAAATTACTACTGTACAAGACAGTGATTCGGAGCGTGGTATGCCTGCGTGGGCGACTAAAGGTAGAAGCAGATGGAGTGAACTCCAATCGTTCCAGAATGTCACCCTGAAAACCATTGCCCAGCTTGGAAGAAGGACCGTAAAAATCATTACATCCACTCGGATCTGAACATGACTCATGTTGGAAAGTGTGTCCAAGATCTCTGATGAACATGGTGCAGACGACCTGGTGGCTGGAATACTGAATAACCTGATGGAAATGAAGTGGCATAGAAAGTATAGAAAACCGAGGCATATTCCTGATGTCAACTTTGAAGACATTGGCAACGTTTCCTTCCCGGATTATTGGAAGATGTGATACCACCCCCTCCCCTTCCCCCTCTTTGTCTCCCTCTCTTCTGACAATCGTCAATCTTATTATTTTTTTTCATAATGTGGAAGACCTCTTTGAGTTAGTCAGGCTTCTTGCCTATTTCAGTGTGGAATTCATTCCGGAAGGATGAGACTCCTGTAAGCACTGCTTACGTCCCACCTGAACAAATGTACACTTCACTGTTCGACTGTCGATTGTCGCGAATGCTACAGAAACTGTGTTCACGTCACTGTTGACTGATGATGGCAGTTTCCCAAATTTTTTCAGCAGGATGGGCAATTACCTGGTCATTGAATTGACTGGCGGGATCCTGTGGAGTGGCCACCACATTCCCGAAACCTCACACCGCTAATTTGTACCTGTGGCCCACTTGACACAACTTGTGTATGCTGTGAAAATCTAAAACAAACGTGATATTCAGCAATGCATCCCAGAGGCCTGTGATAGCATTATCCCCGGCGTTCTTGTGCGCGTGAATAATGAATGGATAAAGCACCTTGAGCTGTTTCTCCATCAGCAGGGACAACACATTGAAGACATCCTTTAGCTGCTGCAACCCAGTTTCGATTTGTGTGAACCACAACAGATAAGTGAAACCCGATTGCAGGAATGAACTCCTGAGAAAAAAACTGGTTTTATTTGATATTCCACGTGACCCCCTCCCCTTCAGCGAAAAACTAGATAAAGAAGAAGACGACGTCGTCGTCGAAATGCACATACGGACATTAAATAATGCTGTTGAAATAGTGGTTTCTTTATTTATTTTATACAGAGGGTAATACAATTCATTAACGGACTTGCTCATAAACTCGCTTCAGTTAGGAGTAAATTTGAAATAATTAATATGGTGTATGTTCAGCGCGAACAATACCCTATATGTGTGGCATTTGCTCTAACTATAACATAAAAGTCAAGGCCTTAGTTTGAACAGCGCACTTATAGACATAGGCTCTTCGGTATTCTCGTGAGTGGTCAAGCTTACTTAGCATTATTAAGAGTAAAACGCTTGAGCAGCTTGCATCTAATTAATATTGATTCTAACAGTAGTGCCAAAGTTCAAGAGTCCGCTATAACAAGGATAATCGACTCAAATGGACGTACCGCACAGATTTGCCAAAAATAAATCATTCGAAGCCACCGAGAAGGGCCAATAAGGGCAGGGAGTGGGCTATGCGAAAACCGGGGGCTGATATCAAAAAAAGGATGCCAGGGAATGGAAGACCACTTACAAAAAGAAATGAAATCCCATCAAAAACATTTCATGTAAAAAATGTAGTCAAGTCTCGCGACTCGTTAGCCGTAAAAAGTTGTGAGATCTCATGTAGGACCATTTCTAGTGCTCTTATTAACTCTGAAACTTTCATTTACAAACCACTCCAAATCATTACATCTTTAGTTAAAGAACATTTTGTGACTTGGCAATTACGCAGCCCAGTTCCCATACATCCTTTATATATGCAATCTTTTATTAATAAACGTGAATATTAAAATGACAGCACCAGAAGCTATTAGGTTAAAAATTAATATTGATGATTACAGTAGTGTCAAAGCTTAAGAGTCTAGTGAAGCTTACGTAACGCTATCAAGATTAACAAGTCTGAGCAGACTGCATGTAATTAATATTGACGATTATTGTGTCAAAGCTCAATACTCAGCCATAACTGAATATAATCGGCTTAGATGCAATACCGCCCAGACTTGCCCAAAATAATTCATTCGAATCACAGGGATATCTTACAACTTTACAATGCTATGTAAAAAATTAAATTTAATTCCACGCAGTAAGTACATATACGTTCACTTCCCATATAAATATAAAGAACAGTAACCACGGAAAGAACATCAACAATAGTGGGAGACACATCCTCGTGATCATGAAAATTATTCGCGAGGGACAACTAGCTGTAGACAGTGATAATCACGTGGAGATTTTTTAACTAACATTTATTAAAACCTGTCACATTCTCGTGCTGCGTAATTGCCAAGTCACAAAATGTTCTATAACGAAATTAGAACGAAATGTAATGATTTGGAGTGGTTTGTAAATGAAAGTGTCAGAGTTAATAAGAGCACTAGACTTGGCCCTACATGAGATCTCACAACTTTTTACGGCTAACGAATCGCGAGACTTGGCTACATTTTTACATGAAATGTTTTTGATGGGATTTATTTTTATTATCAGTTCAGACGTTAAAGACAAGTGATAAGATTGTTGAGAACACATGCTTTTTGTTTAAAAACGGTATATTATTAGAAAGTATAGCTAAAGCTACTTATAAGAATGCTTGTTTGGCCTATACGTTTATCTAATCGTCCGTCCGCCGTTTACACGATAACGTGAAAACGGATGAATTTTTTTCAAATTGTATTTCAAGTTTTTAGCTCGGATCGGCCTCAGTGGTTCAGTGGTTGCGTGATCGCCTCTGATGCCCGGAGGACACGGGTTCGACCCCGGCCGAGGACGACGAGGATTTTTTCAGGGGGAAAATCCTGAGATCACGCACTTCCTTCGGAAGGGAAGTAAACCCGTTTGTCCCGTGTAGTCGTTTGCCGGCTGCACGTTAAAGAACCTTTGCGAGGCAAAAATTGCGGCCCTTATAACGCTGTCCTGAAATGACCACAGCAGTTGAAAAGGACGTTAATGCCAAACAAGCCAAACCAAACCTTAGCTCGGCTATAGTATTGTTTCGGGTATTTTCGTGGATTCCTTCAAGGCAATCGCGCGTGCTTTAATCGTTGAGAATACCAAGATATGGCAAGTGATACATCAATCGAATCCTACTGATGATTCATAAATGAATACCGTATTACTACTTGTCAATTATTTGTTGTTCGAATACGTCTTCGAGGTACTCGTTACGACGACTGATGACATTGAATAGTAGTAATAATAATAATTATTTTAATTTTTTTTTCAATTACAATTTTATTTATTTTAAGTGTGAACGAAAACAGTTGAAAATAAACCTTAAAAACGAATACACTAAAAAATAAAATAAAATAAAAATAAGACAGAAAATTTGAATATGGATACAAGTAATCATTAACGGAGGTAAACAGAACTTAAGAAACTAAACCAACGACAAAACATATAAGAGTTAATCAATTCATGCAGTTACAATAAAAAATCAGTTACAGAATAATAATTATTGTTTATTTATTTATTTATTTATTTAAAATTCTATAATAATAATAATAATAATAATAATAATAATAATAATAACAATTTTTTATTTAAATTTTTTTTATTTAAATTTCTTTAAAATTCAACAATTCATGTATGTCCCAATTCCCGAAGCCTACTATCAGGCTTGTATGGGTTCATAGGGAAAAAAGTTTCATTATCAAAATCGAAAAAACTTATTACAATACAAAACAAAGTCAACTTTATACAAAATAAAAATGATAATAATATTAATATCGAATACTCTGTTTAAATTATTTAACTTAAATTTGCATAAATGGTATATTAGGAAAAACCATTCAACAGACAAAACTATCAAGAAAATAAAACTATAAATGAAATGTAAAATATTGAAAACTTGAAATTAACATTTTGTTAGTTAAGAAAAATAATTTTGAAAATATTTTGATCGACTTAAGAAAATCATCTACTAATTGACATGTACAGTATGTTTCAAATTTATTCGGACACTTTAAAAATAGCACATTGTCAATGGTTTTGACCTTTAATTTCTGCAACAATAATAATGCTTCAAATAAACTATAACCCCTCTAAATATAACAAAAAACATTTGAAAACTTAGAAAAAAAATTGAAATTGAGTGTTCCACATTTATTCGGATAGGCACGATTTAGCACCAGTTTAAACAATAATAATAATATTTAACGTCCACTGTGACCTCCCCTTTGTTAATGACATCAAAAACTCTATTTGGCATTGATTGAATGAATTCTTGAAGAGTTCCAGGATCCAGAGAGTACCAAGCATCTTCAATTGCAGACTTCAATTCAGAAACTGATGAAAATTGCCATGCATTTTTGTACACCTATCTGGCCATAATGCCCCACAAGTTCTCGATTGGATTGATATCTGGGCTTCTGGTTGGCCACGACAAAACTCGAAATTTATGTGATTCCAACCACTTTTTGGTGTCCTTTGAATTGTGTATTGGTGCATTATCTTGTTGAAAACGCCAGTTTTCTCTACAGACAACTGCTTCATCAGGCAAAAGATGTTCTTCCAAGATCTCCTGGTACCCCTTTGAATTTAATCTTTGTGAAATAAACGCCAATGTTGACGTTCCATTGAAGCCAAATGCTCCCCACACCATCACTGATCCGCCACCCATTTGACATTTTGAAAACGTCTTCGGTTCTTTTCTCAAATCATGCCAATAGCATGACCACCGTCCGGTCCATCCAAATTGATTTTTTTTTCGTCTGAGAAAAAAATTTCCAACCATTCGTCGGTCCAGAATATGTGTGATCTAACCCATGTCAATCTGCCACTTTTGTGGTGGTTTGTTAATGGTGGAATAGAACGCAAACGTCCATGTCTCGGCACTGATGAATTTTTCAGTTCTATACACTGTCGTACTACTGCACGGAATGTCCAATTCAGCTCGAATTCGCCTTACAGATGTGCATTCATTGAATGCTCCGTTGACAATGCGCCACGCATCACGAGGTTTTAAGATTGCTTTCGGCCCTGTTTTATTTGTTGGTGGTTTCTGAACTTCTTTTGATTTCAGGTAATCAGCAACTGTCGATTTTGGTCTGTTGACAAAAGCTACAATCTCACGTACGGACTTTTCTTGGCTAGGAAATGTATCCATTTGACCTTTTTCATAATCAGTGAAATTTTTGCCTCGTCCCATTGTAGCTCAGTGTTTCAATTCGAAACCCAGTGAAAAAAAAATGGCCCATGCAATGTTTAAAAGTACATTAATTTGCTTAAATACCAACGACCAATAGTAAATGGTTTGTCTCATTGTGTATGGAGGGGTCTGTCCGAATAAATGTGAAACACTCAATTTTAATTTTTTTCTAAGTTTTCAAGTGTGTTTTTTTTAATAACGAGTTGTTTATGCTTTTTGTTATATTTAGAGGACCTATAGTTCATTTGAAGCATTATCATTGTTGTAGAAATTAAATAAAGGTCAAAACCATTGACAATATGCTATTTTTAAAGTGTCCGAATAAATTTGAAACATACTGTATATTAAGTAATGATGCGTAAACGGATCTCGGCTCCGTGTATAAGTTGTGTTTTTCCCATCTATTCTTAGAATAACACCGCTGGCGATACCCATAGTTTAAGAAATGCTAGAGATTGTTGAAAGTGGTATGTCGAGATAACTCAAGCGACCCTGGTAAATTAGTAAATTACACAGTCAAAATTGTATCAAGTGCTGGTTAGTACTCACAAGTGAACACGTGTTATGATGTTGAATGAGTAACTCGGAAACTTCTTTTTGGAATTCGATCAAATTTAACGGTATAAACAGTTTTATGTTCCCTGTTATTCCTCCAAATTTCATTACAAAATCTAGGCTTTACAGAACCTGGGCTTTACAGAACTTGTTGATCTTGGTGGCTGCGTTTTTATTTCTGTTCATATCTCAGCTATCGTTCAAATTCGGACCCATGTTCATATGAACATTTTTGCTTAGAATCACACATACTACCTTCTCCAGAAGTTTGTACAATAAATTCTGAATCACCCTGTATATGCCCATCTTCGCCGAGTATGAATCACCCAGCATGTACGTGACGATTTTGAAGATGGTAAGCATAAAACTGGCATATCGTAACACGTTTGGTATGAGCATAGTTCTTCGACTGCACCGAAATATGCCACCCTTGCGTTTCGTACGGAAACATAAGCACATACTGCAGAGGATCATACCTGAGTGTTTTTCTAAAATCCACGAACCCTACCATCTGTGCAATGACTCCACTGCCAGGTAAAACCACAGCAACGTCCGAAATTGTCGATAATTTGCAGGGTCGACGATCATTAGTTTGAACGTTTGGGGAATTAAGCAATACAACAGCCAATTTCGAATAATCAGGTTCATTATAAGCTACAATACTCAGGACAATTTTTTTAATACCAAGAATACAGTTACAGGCGATTGATTATTTTGGTACATCGCTTTCGAACGTCGACAATTTTCCGTTTGCCCAGCTTATGCAACGACAATTAACAATTCCCAGAGTCAAACCTTAAACAACATTATTATATACCTAGAGTAGATAGATACTGATACTCCGTTTTGCCTTGAAAAGCTCGGCGAAGACGGGCATCTCAGCTAGTAAAGTACTATTGGAAAAAGAATCCCGTTTACCGTGTAAACTGAACAAGTTTGACGTGATGTTTCTTCCGGTCTCAACGTATACTTTGCTGCGATCTATCATCCAATGCGGCAAATATTCTAGTAGCTGAGTTCGCAGTTTGTTTCACTTGAGCGGCCCTTATTTTTGCATATCAAATTCCTGAACTTTTGCTGAGCACATATCCGACCATATTGAGAGCTTTGTACAAAATTTTTAACAGTACAAAATTTTTAAATTTTTTTTTTGGATAACAATCAACAGTTTTCTACGAAACAGGTCCTAAATGCCTCTCCGCCATCTTATTCTGTCACGTGCTCTTCTTTTCATCTGGTATTATTTTCCTCCTTTCTTCTGAATGTTCGTCATTTTTAATCTACTACTTCCACTTTTTACCCTTCCTTTCACCGTGCTTCCTTCACCAAACACTCTCTTCTTAATGCATGCCCTATCCAATTTCTTTTTCTCCCCGTAATAATATTCATCAACCTTCTCCACTCTTTTCATGACTCTATCTGACAACGAAAGTTTAACATCTTCCTCCAGATCCACATCTCCAATGCCTCAATTCATTTCCTATCTCTCTTTAATAGTGCCAATGTTTCACAACCATACAAATAACACAAGATTGCACTTTATTATTGGCCTACCACTCTCTAAGAGTGAAGGCCTTTGTTTTCGTTTCAGAAACTCAAATATTTTTTTTGCTGAAATCGACTTAAAAACTCATAATTCGTAAAGATATGTTGAAATTTTGAATAAAAAATTTTCCGTCTGTACGTATGTATGTACGTATGTGACCAATTTTGTGCAGCTAACTCCTCTGAAACGGCAAATAGCCGAACCAAATAAAAACTTGTGCCTTAGCGTATATTGGGTAAGCCTTTTTCGAGATATTAATTATTTTCTAAAAATTAAAAAATGGCTGTAGCGTTCAAACGAGCGAAGCAAACTCAATAACTTGACATGTACGTATTCCTCTCATTAAGGCGAATTTTTTTTGTAAATGACTTTTTTGGCTGCGATGAGCCATTTTGGAGTTATTTACTATCCCCTCCCCCAAGTCCCCCACCTCGTCAATATTTTTTTTATTCTTTTTTTTATTTTATTTATTTTTTTTTTTTTTAGAAATTCAGTCAGTGGGGTTCTTAAACTATACATTGACTATTTTTTTATGGAAATGGGCTAAGCCTTTTTAGAGAAATTAATTTTTTTTTTGAAAAAAATGAAGAAATGGTAGAAAAATTCATTTCAAAGCTCCAAACACAATATAAAAGGCATGAAAGGCTTCCTCTTATAGAAAAATACAATTTTCTTTTTTCTTTGATGTTTCGATACTGGGATGCCACGCTTAAATCGTGAATGTCACGAAAAGTGTTGATCACGAAAACCTTAATAACGTCAAAACCTTTTAATGATAAAAAAAATGAATGATATTGCATTCGATAGTATATAAAACAAAACATGCTTTAGACTTTGACCGACTTCATGCTGACGTCATCGGCTGATACAATGGAAGTACAAAGTTGAGTCAGAAAATCTGCTCTCTGGCGGAGATTAATTTAGTCTAGCTCCGGCTTCCTTTGTGATAGCACGACATTTTAGGTGTCATTTGTTTTATCTTTTTGCGCTTTATAAAATAGCTTATAAATTAAACCTCAGTATTTAATAGTATCTAAGATATTGGCCTTCGAATTGTGGAAATTTTGCAAAAATTACAGAATTTCCAAGTTTATGCATAATAAACGCCAGAAAAATTATAGAAAACGTCACAGGTAAACAGATTTAGAGATGGGGAATCCATGAAGACCCAGATGTCTGATGCTGAACGTCTGCGGGCTCAGCAGGAACGACTGAAAGTTGAATCGTGGCGCTGCCAAACTGAAGTATAGCCCGATACGAATGCGCCCATAACTTCCACTGTTCAGTTCGACGCAAATAACATATCTGATGATTTAAACGTCTAAAAATTCAAAATTTTTTATGCAGAAGTAAACTTTTGGGGGCAGCAGTCCTATGGAGACATACTCAATGCGTGTGTATTGAGAAATGTTGGATTTTTGAAATTCTGACTTCGGATTCTTAAAGACCATTAAAAAGTGGAACAGGAATGTCTGTAAGACCCGCACTCTGTCTCTTTGTCGTCATCGATAAAATTGGGTTCAAAACTTTAAAAGTTCAACACTTTTAGGGCCTCTATCTCCTAAACGGTTGGATCAATTGTAAAAACACCAGAAATGAAACATTTCTCGAATATTATGTACAATCTGAATATACCATTAAAAATAGGGGTTCCTATTTAAGATTTCTAAGTTACCCCCTCTCCCCAGCCCCCCCTCACAAAGGGGGAGGTTAGTAATTCACTTTTGATTTTGGACATTTTTTCGTACAATGCTTAGTTTCCGAGATATTCAGTTGTCTCAAGATAAATGACTCACCCTGTATATGCGACATTTTGGGACACGCAATTCATATTTCCTACTATAATCATAAACATTGAATTTGGATATTCGTGTAGCCTAATGTTTGTGATAGATTTTGTTTTGAGAAGGACTTGAAGCACCCAGGTAACAGAAGTGTGATATCTTAGCTTCATCACTTTCATCAGTCCTGTGTGAAAGATTTCATGCTGTGTAGAACAAATTTAAAACTATTCAAAAATATGGTGATATAAGTTATAGGAGAGCAGGCGTTTCTGCAATTTTTTGAAATGTAACTCTTTAACGAATGTGAACCTATACTGACAGACAAGTCTAGCTATAGACGCTGATATCAATGGTATTTGTATTGTTAAAGCTTTTTATAATGGTATAGTGAGATCTATACTAGGAAGTGTTTACTCAGAGTGGTCAGATTATTATCACCTCCTGATGTTTGTAGGCAAAATAGCTATGATTTCGCGCTGAAGTTGCTAAAGAGCCGGACTAGTGTAAATAGGCAAGCAGGTTGTTTACTACGACATTGAAAGTGTTTTGTTTCAGAAGATTATAGGTAAACGACGCGATTTAGCACCTCTGATGATTGTTGGCGCTCGGAGCCATGGAGCTAATATCAGCATTCGCTAAATGTTCAAGAGCAGCTGCTGTTACATTGTTACAGACTGGACTGTCTGCCGGAAAACTGGGTGTGAACATGCCAGTTGTGGCCATCAATGTTCGGGCAGAACGGAGAGTGGCAAGACGGGCACAAGACAACAGAAGGGCAACACGCATCAAATTACTGCAGATCTTTATCAGGGATCCTCTCAAATGATCTCTGAACGCACTGTTCGCCATACACTGCATAGTATGAAATATGGGAGCCGAAGGCCAGTTCGAACACCTTTGCTATCTGCAGTTAATAAGATAAAACGTCTCCAATTCGCGCAGAAGAATTGGACAGTTAAGCATCGGAATAAAGTCATGTGGTCTGATGAACCACGTTTTCAGTTGCATCAAGCAGATAACAGAATGAGAATTCGACGGAAACTGCATGAAAGCATGGGCCCCACATGCAGGAGTACAATCGTTCAAGCTCGTGGAGGCAGTCGTTGTTTGGGGCATATTTTCTTGGCATAATATGGGTCCTTTAATTTGTGTAGAAAAACGTCTGAATATCATAACATACCTAAGTATCTTTGCTGATCAAGTTCATGCAATCATGTTGATGGTGTGTCGCAATAGAGATGGCTTCTTCCAATGTGACATTGCGGCATGCCACGCTACTCGTATTTTGCAGGAATAGTTTCAAGAACAAACAATTCCTGTGCGTTGTTTGCTGCAAAAAAAAATTTTTTACTGAATGTATGCTTTAACCCCTATGTTGATTCGACAATTGAAAATAATAGTAGGGCGAGATTGTTGCGATCGCCACGAACGACGACGAACTTGCTTAGGTGGCCCCCATAATGACCAAATCTCAATCTAATTGAGCATTTGTGGGAGAAAGTTGAAAGAGCCATCAGACAGGTGGTTCCAAACCAACAAATTTCACACAACAGGACAGTTTTATTCTTCAGGCAAAGACTGTTATGACGACCTATAAGAATCAGGGAAAGATATCATCTGCCAAGCACAACATTGCCCGAAAGTCGAAGCTTACTGATAGAGACTGAAGGGGTTTGAAGCGGATTGTGGCCAGAAAGCACAAAACAACAGCATTCATGGTGTCAGATTCCTCGCATTACCTTTCAACATCTCGTGGACTAAATGCGAATCGCCGCAGTATTGAAGGCAGAAGGTGGCCCAACGAAGTACTGATGGGGTGGTTATAATAATCTGGTCATTCAGTATATATTCATCCTAAAGTGTCGATATCTGAAATGGAAATATTGTTGTTCGGTGCGATAATGAAATATTCACCAACAAGTAGATCAATCAGTGACAACATGGAGGTGGATACTAATATTGCAATTATGACAGTTAGCATTTCAATGTAGATGCTACATTAAATTTATACGCTCTTATCTTTATGAAGAAACATTTTAATTTAGATTTCAAACCCATCAAATCACCTATTATATTCGGTGGCAGTATAATAAATTTGATGTTTGCGCGAAATATTGGTTCTTGTCTGTTGCCATTTCTGACATATTCCTCTTATCATTGACCAGTGATTTTTGTAAGTTGGGAATGCCATAAAGGTTTGGTTAACAATTTATGATTAATTGCAAGTACATTTTTGTGTGAACATTTTATATCAGAAATTAAATTTTTTAAATTGTGTTGTACAAAGTTCTTTCTTATTCACCATGTGGCCTGAAGACGTATTCTACGATTTAACTAGCGGCCGTGTCCCAACACAGCCCCGTAATTTCTTTTGATTCCCAATCATTATCTCGTGGTAGGCCTGTGCGAATGTACCATTCCGCCATACCAATTTATTTTTTCTTACAAATCAGTATCTTGCTTTTCCATCTGAATACTTCTTTGGCCATTCCAACTCGTACTTTTATCTTTTTCTCATATAAACTTCCATATGTTCGGCCTCACCCACTCGCATGACCTTTTTTTCTATATGGTTAATTCTCAAACCATATTCTTCTCTCATCCTCTCTGTTATAACAAGCCTTTCGAAACATCTGTGCTTTTTGCTAATAAAAATCATGTCACCTGCAAACCTATTCTTGTACCTCGAAGCTCACTCCTTTGTCTCCAACATTCCTCTACCTTTGTTTCACGTAGATATTGAAGAGAGTTGGAGATAAATAACAGCTGTGTCTCACTTCCATTCCTTTCTCAAACAAGTCAGTTAGTTTTTTCACCTATCCTCCTGCTCCTGTACACCTTGATGATAAATCTTCTGTTTCTCCAAACCACTGCTTTATTTCGCAAAATTTCCATCAGTTTTTTTTAAAGTAATTGAATTCCTCCTAATTACAAATTTATTTATAAACCCAACAATAAAAAAGTAACTAAACAACAAAAAATATATATATAGCAAGAAAAAAATCTATATGAAGGACAACAGCCCGCTTTCCCATATTAACTAAAATGTAACATTCCAAAATTTCTAAATTTTAAAACTTAACAAGCCGAATTCCTTTTAGGTTTAATTTCAAAAATATGATTTCCAACACATATGATAAAAAGTTCAACAGTTTAAAATTTTTGATGTCTATGATTTTAAAATTACATGCAGATGAGAATTTAAATTACATACGGATGTAAAGCTGAATGATGTTTTCATGGATCAGTCAACTGTTACTGCAACCACACTCGTAGAACAGTTCACAGAAAACATTGCTCCGGTTGCAGACACAATATTCATCTTTACAATACATGAAGCACTAATACAGGCGTTAATTGTTGGTATCAATGGAGATTCTTATATGCCGCAAAAATTAAGATGAAAATTGAAGATGAAATTTTTGAAGATGATTTAAAAGTAAATTTGCTAGACTGTCTATCAAAACATATTGAAGTCAATTAATTGCTGACAATAAAAGTTCTTAACGTTTTCGAGCAGACCTGCTGCTTATCTTCAGAGATCAATTGAAGGAGGATGATACCAACTTAAACTTCTTCCTCTTCTTCTCTTTCAGCTCACATCTTCCTCTTCTGGGGAGACTAGCTGATTAGATAGCCACTAAATAGAGTTAATTAAATTA
This sequence comes from Rhysida immarginata, assembly GCA_023313115.1. Lineage (NCBI taxonomy): Eukaryota > Metazoa > Arthropoda > Chilopoda > Scolopendromorpha > Scolopendridae > Rhysida > Rhysida immarginata. The sequence continues at coordinate 71,080 of JAHWFO010037539.1, forward strand.
CTGCTTCAATGGTCCTATAATTCTTTAGATATGTTGCGTAAGTGCATGCATTATTTTTCATTAATTTTGCTTTTTCACAGGGGAGCAGAGGAGAATGCTTGTTAACGTGTCGGGAGCTGATATCGCCCGTAGTTGTTGGTATAGTTGTTCCCTCTGCCGACGATATTTCGGGCATTCCATTCTGATGTGTTTCACTGTCTCCGACGCTCCACAGTCACATTTATTTGTTTGCTTAACTTTAATTTTGTACAGAAAACTATTCAATGGCAAATGTCCACTTCTTCATCTAAATAAAATAATTCTCTGCTTAAAAGTTAACCATCTCGGAGTTATTTTGTTCCTATCTAATACTGAGGGTATCAGTTGCTTGTAATGACTGCCCCTAGTTTCGGCGCACCATGCAGCATTCCAGAGAGTTTGTGCTTGCATCCTTTTATAGATTCTAAATGTTTTCGGCTCTAGCCGTGCGTTGTTAGCTGTTTTATTTGATGTTCTCGCCCAGTTAGCTAGACAGTCCGCAATTTCGTTGCCCTTTATGCCCCCGGACCCACATCATATTTATGGAGAAGCTCGCCAACCATAACTTTTCGAGGAGGTATATTATACGGCCCATTATATCTCGATGGAACCATTTTCCTTGCACGAGGGCTTTTTGAATTTTCATTAGCGCGCTTTTCGGGTCGGATATTATTACATAGTTTGCAGGTGATTTTGAAGCAATAAGGACTAAGGCTTTATTTATAACGAATAATTCCAACATGGTTGCACTCGTTGCTAGGTTAATTTTAGTGGATACAGTTTTTCTGTTTCTCTCATATATTCTAACCAATACTCTAACCAATATTCTATTCCAGTGTTAAAAGACCCGTCCGTGAATACTTTATTGTAGTCAAGAAAGTGTTTAAAAAACATCTCGTTGACAATTTGTCTTGTCATTTTTGGGGGAGATTTCGCACTAAGTAATGAGGGGAATTAATAGTCTCCGCACAAAACTTCATCATACTTGGGATTTCCGTAATCTCTTTACCAAATAGTGCAGGGCTGTCCAAGATTTCTGTCCGCGTGCAGCGCCCGTGCACGCGGGTAACCCCCCCCCCCCCTTGCACATTACGTTGATCAGTTCCTTAAAGTAGAGTTGCTAATTATCAATTCGACACTGTAAAAAAAAAAATATCGAGGCAGTTTACCATTTTTTATTTCCTTCGTTTTAATGTGACAATTTTCTCGATATCAGGTAGAATTATATTTTCTTTTTCCCGATAGGACACGATTGCATATTAAGCATTTAGAATCCGATCTGTGAACAATGAAAAAAAAAACAACAGATTCTCCCACTCCGATTTAAATACTGGTTCAGTTATTTTATGCTTTTTCGGAATGTGCGCCTTGTTAGGCGAGACGAAAAACAAGCAAGTATCAGTAACAAAAGAAATAATGCCTCATTTAACGGAATCGCTCCCTAAAGTCTGGCAACACTGCATAAGAAAAACTATACCCACTCCCCTCCTGAGTTTTGGATTATCTTCTCAGTTTTGCCCGCGAGCTTTTTATGTTGCACGCGGGCGATGGGCACGATTTGGACGGCCCTGAAATAGAGTTATATTTTCACGATTAAATTTGTTTAAGGATCCTAAGATTAAATTTAGTATTTTCTTGGAGTGAAAATGCACTCTACAATTCTCAGCGAAAGTCACCAACTTAAACTTAACAAATAAAAAATCTAATAAAATGAAAAGGGAAGTCATGTGATACAAAATCAATCACATGATACACCAATTCGTGTGATCATCTTAAAACGCTTTGGCCAAAGTACAAAATCACTTTTTTATAAACAAGACCTCTTTTATTATTCGTTTATTCCAACTTTTCTCTCTTCCTAAAATTTTCACACTTTTCCTATTTATTTTGTGGTTGCAGTAACAGTTGACTGTTCCATGGAAACATCATTCAGCTTTACATCCGTATGTAATTTAAATTCTCATCTGTATGTAATTTTAAAATCATAGACATCAAAATTTTTAAACTGTTGAACTTTTTATCATATGTATTGGAAATCATACTTTTGAAATTACACCTAAAAGGAATTCGGCTTGTGAAGTTTTAAAATTTAGAAATTTTGGAATGTTACATTTTAAGTAATAAGGGAAGGCGGGCTGTTGTTCTCCATGTAGATTTTTTGTTGCTATATGTGGTTAATTTTCATAGCTAATTATTCTTGGGTTTAAAAATAAATTTGTAATTAGAAGGAATTCAATTACTTTATTATTTAATTTTATCCCAACTTATATTAATTGAATTTGCATCAGTTTCTTCCATTTCACATAATCTAAATTATCTCCGTCCTCATGAAGTCTTTTGGCCACTCTCTACTTGGCATATATTATTATGTGTCTTGTCTTTAGACTACACAAGTTGGAACCAGATGTACGCACTTTAGGAAACACTATAGATTTTGACCACAAAATAAAATTCAATTTAGATCGTTACTAATGAAATTTTGTTATCTTCAAAAACACATAGATCTGATAAGATTATACGAATTGAAATACAAGCTGATAAAATTAACAATGAAAATTGAATATACTATATAATGTTCTGCTTGAGTTGGGTTAATGCATCACAATTGCCTATAATATTATTCAATAATATACTACGATCGATATATATATTTAATATATTGTACAGATTATATCAAATATTTAAAAGTGAAATTGTTTAATGCATATTTTAATCATTAAATTTAGTGAAATTAAACATTTGGATGGAAAGTGGATTACTGTAAAATCGAATTATATTGTAGTTATAAGTTATTTGAAGTTCATAAAAGAGAAAATATAATTGTATGAATATAATATTTCATTAGAGCGAAGCTCTGTTATCAGGCGAAAATCAAAATTCTTTGTGCGCATAAAACTTTTGAACCAGAGAACATAGACAAATGAAATTTTGCACACAGCTGGACATGACCATCCTGATGGTCACTAAATAAAAATTTTAAAAATCGGTTCAGCAATCGAGGAATAATCACCATTTAGCTGTTCCCATTGAAATGCATTGAAAAAAATGTAAACAAACAATTGCACGCGCTAATAGATTTTTCAACATAGAAAATATGGCGAAGCTCTTCGCAAATTTTTTTCTGCACCATCGATTTTTGAGGCCATTTTATCGAGTTCTTAGAACTTTTATCACCTGTTTTTTTAGAGCGAAGCTCTGTTAACAGTCGACAAGTGTAATTCGATGACCGCATAAAACTTTTGACACGTAATAGTCACAACAATGAAAATTTGCACGTGCATGCGCATGACCATGGTGATGGTCAAGAAAAAATAATTTTTCAAATCCGACCTACCATCGAGGAATAATCACCCTTCAATTGTTCCCATAGGAATGCATTGAGAAAAACGTAAACAAACATTGCGCGTGCAAATAGAATTTTTGACATACAAAATACGGCGAAGCCCTTCGCAAATTTTGCTCTGCACATTCGATTTTTAAGGCCAAATTTCGAAGTTCTTAGAACTTTTAACGATATTTTTTCGATTTCATTGCATTCTTGAATATTGAATCTACATTTTGAGGTATATATTGTAATTCTAAGTGCTGTAATCACAGCGTAATCACAATATCTTTTTGGTGTGGTTGTCGACATTGTCTACTCGCCAACTGAAACTCGCAACCACTTGAATGAACTGCCGATGTGCATTCTCGTCAAATTCGCAACCTATACTGGACCAACATTAACCAATGAAGCAGTTCCCATTTTACCGATCGCCGTTGGCTTCAAAAAAGGAGGAGTATCTTGTACGCGTAAGCAATTTCCGCTTAAGTTAGCCTATGCAATCACCAGACACAAAGCACAAGGAATCACTGTTGATAAAGCAGTCATAGACATTGGTGATTCAGAATTTGGACTTGGCTTATCGTACGTGGCATTTTCACGAGTGAAGACCATCAACGGTTTATTGATCGAACCGGCATTTGCAAAGCCGCGGTTGATCAATATCAACAACCGTGCATCGTGGAAGGTTAGGCGTGAAGAACTTGCCAAATTACGCAGTTTAAAATGAAATTGTTTCAACAATAAAAATTAATATCAATTTAAAGAATTTAGTTAGTCATTTTCTTAACAATCAATAACGGTTCGCTCTAAATTATTGGCCAAGAAAGCGATTCGCGAGTCGCAGTCCGCCCTAGTATTCTAATGTAATATGATATTTTCCATATAATAAAATGTACAGGTGGAATGTACTTAAATTCGATGAAAGTAAATTTGACAACTCGGATGTTAAAACTCACGTAGATCCAAACGTTGGAGGTTTTCTGGAAGAAATTCTACGCATATGTTGACATTCGATGATAACTCCGTCTTAGTTGAAAATGGTGGTTAAGATGACTATCTAATAGTTCCACACGTTGGAGTCTCTTACCAGATAGTAAACAACCTCTCACTGTCGGATGTGGTGGTGAATTAGAAATTAAATGGAAAATATTAGTTCCTTAATTCTGTATGAATACTGACGAAGAAAATGATAAATAAGTAAAAGAAATTAAAAATAAAATTTAATGTAATAATTAAATATTAATAAACATTGTTCCATTTAATTTATAAGTTGCAATGACATTAGAAAGCTCTGGGGTGCGTTCTACTGCTCCAAAAGAGAGACAAATGACGCGCTTGACATTATTAAATAGAAAACTTAAGACCCAAATTCGACAATAGATGGCGCTGTAACCATCAATCTGTTAGCCATGTATTGCTTTTATTGCCCTGCATCACAGTTTCCACACCAGGAACTGGAACGCAGAACATCAAGATCAATTCCTAACCGCTCCTGTTGACACGCTTTCAAAGACCTTCCACTTTTCGCGGTCGTCTCTTTCCGAGGGTCCGTTTAAGTAGGCCAAAGTCACAAAAATCCATAGGCGATGCGACGGGCGACTTGACGGGTATGTCACTGAATGGGATGAAGCGAAATCTGGTATCTTCTTGCATGCGTTCCAGGAACAGGCGAGTTGACGAGGCGTTGCGGCTTGACGACTTGTCGTGGTGCAGCCATATCTTGTTATATGATGTAAAGCATGTATTGGTTTCGTTCTATTTGTGTGTCTGTCTGCCCATCTTTATGTCCGACGATTACTCGAGAATGCTTTAACTTTTCAATTTTTGCTTTCGCTCTTCGATAGAGACCCTTCATGAGCTCACCTGATTAGTTTGCCATTGAAATCGGTCTAACAGTCACGTGACTATCGAGACCCCCCCCCCCCCCCCATTATTATTTTTTATTGGCAATATAAGGCATGTAATATGTCATTCGAACGGGATGACATTCTTTTCGATTTTCGAATTGCTACATCCGCGAAAATGACCCCCAAAAAGTACTTCAATAACCCCTTATTACGAGCTTTAGCTAAAGATATACATGTATATAAGAATACAAGCTTAATCGGTACCTTTATGTGTCTGGCCAGCTGTCGTTTGCACGATGACGTGAAAATGGATGAAGTGCGATGTGTCAACTTTTGACGCGCTTTCGTGGACACTTTCAAGCACGTGCACTAATGTTAAGAATATGAATTTAGGGCATGTAATATATCAATCTACTTGTACTGACGAGTAATAAGTAAATACAGTGTTAGTTTTTGTTTAACATTTAAGCATTGTTGACGTCAGTTTGGAGCATGGGAGAATCAAAGGTATTTCAAATTGTTTATTTAAACCAACTGTAAGTAAAAGTGAAATATTGAAATTTAAAATTACATCTGCATCACAAGTAAAGCTCCTTGTTTACAAGATTTTTCCCGACACTGGTTTGCAACAATGATTTTTCTTTTATAACGTTTATGGTAACTTTGATTAAGAAGGGATGAATGGCTCTGGCAGTGGAAAGAACATAAGCGCAGTAGTTTAAAACATTTAGACGTGAGAGCATTTCATTTCTCATTTCGCGCGTGTTTGGAAAGATTCGTGTGAACGCTGCAATCAAACACGTAAATTTACGTTGCAGTTTTCGCCATTGCTGTATATCAAATATTAAACAACAAATTTTTATATTCTTCTTTTCAGCATATTTGAAAATGGTTTTACGAGTTATATTCTTGTTTAACTCTGCACCGTACACACAGGGCAAATATGGACGTTAGGACGTTAGTCTGATAGTACAGTCGGGTGCATAAAGGTTTTGACCTAAGTCAAAATTGTTCGGCTTCCTTACAATACTTCAATTCAATGAGGTTACTTTTTCCAGGTATCTAGTCGAGCACGCTTACTATGGAACGATTCCATTAAATTTTTGCTTAGCTTCGGGGGAAGGCAAGTTTTGTGTCACGTGCTCAATTATGTTGACAAAAAGATTATTTTGGCTGTTCTGATGAGAATTTTTGTTTTATTAATAATAAACTAATCTATTTGGTTAGTAGTGTAACATAAATGGTGCACAGTATTGATATAATTATATGCGTATCAAGAGATAAGCTGATGCAGTGCTCGTTATCGTGTGATGCGGAAGTGATTTACAGGTGTAAGTGGAAGCTATTTTCTTTTGACTGCTTGAAAGGTTACAAGTCTCATTTTTTGTATATTTTGTGTATATAAAATAATCAACGACAACTATGCCAAAACCATCCGAAAATTTTTTTTAATCTATATATATATGAAGAAGGTTGTTTGTTTGTTTGTGGGTTTGTTTGTGGGTTTCTTGTTTTTTATACAAATCTATAGTTTTATTCCGATCTTGATAAAATTTCGCATACATGACCTTCAAAGATTTCGAAAAAATAATAATTATTGATAAAAAATCGATATTCATGGTTATGGCAGGGCATATTAATGAGAAATATCTCATGACCAACAATGCAAGACAAAGTTTTTGCAACAATAAGTATCAACAATGGTATCAAACCGAAATTCACAAACACTCTGCACGGACCAGCAATATATATCTCATGACCAACAATGCAAATAAAAGTTTGTGCAACAATAGGTATCAACAATGGTGTCAACACGCAGTGCACTAACACTATGCAAGGATCAACAATATATGTCTCATGACCAACAATGCAAGGCAAAGTTTGTGCAATATAGAATTCAATGCATAGAATTCCTGTTATTCAGGCTTTTCTTAGAAAAGAGAATTCTTAGTACTTAACAATTTCTTGAAAATCTTTAAAAATGATCAGTAACTGGAGATAATGAGTTAGCAGACTATTGAGAAAGAGTGAAAGACGATAGAGAAAGCACTCCTTTAGCTCCGTGCTGTATTGAGGCAACTAGAAGGCATCTTTGGAGAGGTCCATCCATTGTGAGCCTTAAAAAATTTTTTCTCGGTAAATCAAGTCCCGGTATATCACCTAGAACGGATTTTTTCAGTGAAGAGGTAAATTCCTGTCTTTCGGATTTTCCTTAGAATGGATAGTCCCTTCGCTCTGTATTGTAGTGATTGAGTTATTATTTAACCAATTTGGAGGTTTAATTTAGCTTTTTGAGGTTGTTCTGTTTACCTACAAGCGTATTTATCCCGGGCAACGCCGGGTCCTCTGCTAGTTTATTATATAACTAGATGGATCCCGTCATAATTTGATGGAGAACAACCTATCTTATTATTAATCCCCATCTCTTTAATTAAAAAATAATAAAATAAAAAATTGTCAGAGCTGAAATATCTCATTTTGCACAAAGAATAAGAAATGAGTTAATATATAAAATCAAAATAGTTTTAAACTAAATTTCTCTGAAAGTATTAAACTGAGACATAAAGTGTCAGTGGATAAAATGATATAAAGCTCTTTAAAACGATATAACATTTAACATAACATTTTCAGAGTTTTTCAGTAGTTACAAGGAAATGTCATAAAATGATTGTCAGCGAATTTGGGGGCGATGGATACAGATGATAACATTGATCATCATCCGCCCACCCCCGCTGCGAGTTGTGGAACCAGCGAGCAACGATTGGCGGAAAGAACAGGGAATGAGCCAATGTGGAGGAGGAGCGAGCGACGCGGGAGATACGTCGTTTCACGTAGAAAGAGCGAGAAGTACGAGGGGAAAAAGAATGGCCGTGATGGTAGGAGGACGGAGAAGATTGAAGCTGGTTTTCCCGAAGGAAAAAGTGGAAAGGGGACGAGGCAACTGAAGCTAACGGGGAGCGAGACGAAAAAACCGTCGGAGCACGATAGCAAGGACGGTCGCCCGCCGCCGCGGAGGAGGAACGGAAGAATTTCCACGTCGTTACAACAAGGGACGACGCAGTAACGAGAGGAAGCCCGAAACGAGGGAGCTCAAGCGTAACCAGCCCGCCGCAACGCCAAAGACGTTGGGTATCCGAGGACAGACGAAATCCTGAACAAAGAGTCCGCCACACGCCAGGCCAAGACGATGGCAACGCTTTAGCGAGAGACGAGAGGAAGGCTCGTCGTCAACCAGCAGCATCAGCTCGCCGCGAGGAAGACGACGGTACAGAAGCCGTATCTTCTATGGAGCAACGGAGCCAAATAACACCTCCGTAGCAGTGCCTAACGCCCGCAACGAGGGACGGACGGACGAGAGGATATTCCCGGAAAATATAGCAGATAACG
>JAHWFO010037539.1:79756-89862 GCA_023313115.1 Rhysida immarginata
CATCACGTGATACGCGGCCGCTGTAAGAGGATGCTTACCGTTGACGAAGTTAAATTTAGGTAATTTAAGTATCCTTGCTCATCTCCCCTCAAAAATTAACGCTGCCTTCTCTTTGTTTGTTTTTCTCTACTTATAGCAGCAGCGCCCATTGCTCTCGCAACAATACTGCCATCCAATATAAAGAATTGTCCCGAGCCCACCATACGAATTTTACCACAGGATATGCAAGGCTGCAAAATCATAGAAGTTGTGTAATTGTTCACCTGGACCAGAACTTTATATTTTGGCATAAGTACTGCCTGTTTAACTTTGATAATTCAATCTCAGTTATAACTTTATTAAGCTTAAATTGTTTCATTAAAGTATTGATGAAATACAATTTTGTAGGCTGTCTGTTCCCCCTCTCTTCACAATCATAAGCGTGACGAATTTTAGTTATTATCATAAACTTTGAAATCTCCATATACGTATTCCACTGCGCACGTGAGAATGATCAAGGCAGAATTTTCTTTCTGCAAATCTTCAGTTTATTCGTAACCACCGATAGAGAAGGCCTCTGCAATGAAACTGAAATGTCTAGCAAATTCAGGGCTTATTATTGGTAGAAATACGAATAACAATGCACTATCTATGTGATGCAACAATGTATTCAGTTTCATTGCGGAGGCCTTCTCTCTCGGTGGTCACGGTTTATTTAATTCAAAACAATGATTGTATATTGTCCCATTACAACAATCCCTGGCTTCTGATGGATTGTCGTAACTCTTTGTTGGCTTCAGATGCGCATAAGTGCTAATTTTGCTCTTACAAAAAATGCTTTGCGTTATAATATATAGGATTATATATTTTAATAGTAGAGAATAATAAATGATTTGAACAAAAGAGGATTTTTGTAAAAGCAACGGTGGTATGAATTAGTGTATATTTTATTAAAAACTAAAATATAGAGAAAAGCATGCCATGACAATTAACATGAAAAGTTTTTTAAACCCTCAAATAAACAGATCAAATTGCACACTTGGGTGAAAAAAATTTAATCTGTTTATGGTGTTCTTTACATACACCGTTTAAAACTTAAACGAAGTCAAAAACGCGATAATGAACAAAAAAAAAAAATATCTATCCATATCGGATTCGAACTCTGCCATTCGAGGCAGCCGCTATCGCTTATTATTGTCAGGAGAGAGCCCGTGACGAGCACATTCCAAGCGTATACCTGCTACCCTATTTTCATTAAGAAGGGACAGGTCCATTCTAATCTGCCATGACTCCTAGTTCAAGTACCTGATTATGCAACCGATCAACAGCCCCTACGGAGCAGGTAAAAACCTTTTTGCACCCGGCTGTACATAACGTTGCCTTTGGCCTTTGACTCAACTCTGTGTAAAGTTAATTTACCGTTGCAACTGTAACTTGCCACAATCATGGAACCATTTGAAAATGCTTTTTTGCGTCCACGGTAGCATTTTCTGTAGTCTTTAAAACCCTTTGGGCGGTAAAAAGTGGCTTGGCCATTGATGCAGTCACTTAAATAAACATACGCCTCATCTGGTGTGGCCACTTATTTCCACTCTTCATTCGCCAGGTATCGTTTCTACAGTGTATGGAAGTTAGTCCGTCGCACTTGAACATGGTGCTGCAACAACTTATGAACGTAACTCTTGTGTAGCCTCTCCTGTTGTAAATCATAGTTGATAATTGTGTCTGCCATGTAGACAGGTGTCCCTAACTTCTTTGCAATGTCACGTTGTGTTGGTGGGTTATATCTGGTTACGAGAGACCGTGGATTTTATCCGGACAACGTTAGGAGTACGGCTCGGATTGGCCTGCTTTTACCCTCAGGAATGGCGCCGCTTCTGGTTTTGCCAATGTTATTTAATACACTTGATATCCCTTTCTTGAAAAGTACAAAGCCTCGCTTCTTGCATGCATTCATAACTGTCAATTTTCGCTGGCGTAACTCCATGTATTAATACCTCAGCGGTTGCGTGATCGCCTCTGATGCCCAAGTACGCGGGTTCGATCCCGGCCGAGGACGACGAGGATTTTTCAGGGGGAAATCCTGAGATCACGCACTTCCTTCGGAAGGGAAGTAAAGCCGTTGGTCCGGTGTAGTCGTTTGCCGGCTGCACGTTAAAGAACCCTTGCGAGGCAAAATTTGCGGCCCCTATAACGCCGTCTTGAAATGACCATGGCAGTTGAAAAGGACGTTAATACCAAACAAAACCAAACCAAACCATTTATTAATACAGGATACAGTTTGAGGTATAAGACTGATAAAACTAAATTTAAAACATACATTTGCTTCTCAACTTTAGTGTAAACTTTTTAAAATATGGAAAATTTTTAAATAAAGAAAATTACTTTATAATGAAAGTGGTATTTGGGTTAAACAATTTATAATAATAAATTTTCTTTGGAACTAATGACTGATAGAACAACAATTTTGATAAAACAATAATTTTGATAACATCAGAACTAAAATATTCTTTAAGATATCAATATGTAATAATTTTGTTTGAAATCAGTTATGTGTTGAATCAGAGTGATATATGTTGAATCAGAGTGATATTATGTGTTGGTTTCGCTCTGTTTGTGTGTCTGTCTGTCTGTCCGTCTGTATGTCCGACGATTACTCGAGAATGTTTTAACTTTTTCAAGTTCTGCTTTCACTCTTCGATAGAGACCCTTCCTGAGCTCACATGATTAGTTTGTCATTGAAATCTGTCTAACATGACTACTGAGACCCAAACACCCCCGTTAAATTTTTTATTGGCAATATAAGGCGTGTAATATGTCGTTCGAATGGGAATGACGAGCACAAGACGAATATGACATTCTTTATGATTTTCGTCCATTGTTTTGTGTTTTAACGTAAACATAAAGCAATCAGATGTGAGTGTGGATAGAATCAAAGGTATTTTCATTGTTTATTTAAACCAACTGTAAGTAAAAGTGAAATATTGAAATTTAAAATTACATCTGCGTCACAGGTAAAGCTGTTTGGAATGCTTACAAGATTTTTCCCGACAGTGCTTTGCAACAATGGTTTTTTTCTCCTAACGTTTATGGTAACTTTGATTAAGAAATGATGAATGGCTCTAGCAGTGGAAAGAACATAGTCGCAGTAGTTTAAAAAACAAGACGTGCGAGCCAAGGACGTATATTAAAGATAGACTCCGAATCCTATTGTTAACAGCGGCAAAAAGTGAAGCAAATTGAGCCATGATAGTTCTGGGCAGGAGTGAAGCGTGGAGTAATTAGCTGTCTGGCTGCTTTGTTTTTGAAGATATTAGGCCCGAGGAATAATTAATTCAAAACCATTCCTCAAAGTTGTTCTGTGTACAACTGTACAAACAGACACGGAACAAGGACCAAGAATAGTTTTCCACAAGCATAAATCGAAAATACGTAACTAAAATGAAAATACATAACAGAAAGACGATCGAAACGAAATTGAAATTGAAACCATGATCGAAAAATTGTTTATAATATATAATAAAATACTTCAAATACAGGGTGGTTATAATTAAAGAGACACCAGTTAGACCCTTCTAGCGGCCGTTCTGGTAATCAGATTTTGACGAAACTTGAGATATATAATATACAGATCATGGGGAAGAGAATTTTGCAATAATGTGAAAATTAGTTCACATTTTTACCGCAACGTCAAAATATGGCGCATGAATAATAAAAAAAACAAGTTAGAAGCAGAGAAATTTATAAGATCAGAGCATTTGTTCAATGTGCATTCCATTTGTGTCAATGGCATGTTCAAAGTGCATTATTGCATATTCCACAATAGAACGAAGGGTTTCCGAGGAATCGCAGTGATATGGCGTGTTATGCTTGCTTTCAATTCAGTGACAGTCCTCCATAGACATTTTCTTTCAAACATCCCCACAACCAGAAGTGACAAGGGTTTTAAGTCCGGTGAACAAGGAGGTCATGCAGTTGGAAAAGTTGTCGAAATCACCCGATCATCTCCAAAATGAGCATGAAGCAGTTCCTTCACTTGTCGTGCAATGTGGGGTGTTGCACCATCTTGCATAAAGACAGTAGTGTCTGCTGTCTTACATTGTCTTTCTTGTAAAGCAGGAATGACTTTCTGCTGCAGAAGTTCGCAGTAACGAGCACCAGTGATTGAACATCTTTTAGTGCCTTGAGGAGTGTTCTCTTCAAAGAAAAAGGGGCCAAGAATGAAATGTGAAGTGAATCCGCACCATACAGTCACGTAATCAGAGTGCAAAAGCTTTTCATGCACAACCATCGGCTTTTCAGTACCCCAGATGCGACAGTTTTGAACATTCACTGCTCCGTCTAGTGTGAAATGTGCTTCATCTGACCATGGCCATGCATTATCAACGGCTATTCTAGCCAGAAACTGGCAATCAAAATCAGTGCGTTTTTTCGGATCTTCATGAAGCAACTTTTGAACCACCTGTATCTTGTACGGATATCACTTTAAAATGGAACGCAAAACTTTTTGTACCGTAGACACGGAATAGACAAATCACGTGATACGGCTCGAGCTATATTGCTGAAGAATATTGGGAACTTGCAATTAGTTTCCGTCCTCTCCCTGGCAGCACACCCAACTCACCAGTTTCTTCAAATTTTTTAATCATCTTTTCGCAATAGGCCCATTTCGCAAGTTTTTCAAACGTCGATATTCCCTTAGTGCAGCAGAAGCATTATTGCAGTTCTTGTAAAACAACTTCACCAATAAAGCTCGATCCTTTTTAGCTAAAGCCATCGTGAAGAATGACTAAAATTTAATTTCACTGTCATTTTAAAGCTTTTCTAATTTTACATCTCATTTGCATAATGTCTCTGATTGAGTAAAAATTCTCAGATAGTTTTTTACATGACCAGCGCCATATTTTGACGTAGCGGTCAAAATATGGACTAATTTTTTTATTGCAAACTTCTCTTCCCCATGGTCCGTATAACATATATCTCAAGTTTCGTCAAAATCTGATAACCAGAATGGCCACTAGAAGGGTCAAAATGGTGGTATCAGGTCAGTTCGTCGAGGGTCAATTCGTCGAGCGTCAGTTCATCAGCGTCAATTCGTCGAGCGTCATTTCGTTGAGAGTGTCAGTTGGTCGGGCGGTCAATTTGTCGGAGGTCAATTAGTCGAATGTCAATTCGTCGACCGTGTCAGTTGGTCGGGCGGTCAATTTGTCGGAGGCAAATTCGTCGAGTGTTTCAGCTGGTCGAGATAATAAATAAATGGTCGAAAAAACTTTCATAAAATTCATTAACGAAAAAAATTTTTGTTACTAACTTATTTACTTGAAAGGTAAACAATAAATACCGTTACTGTTAAAACTCCGTATCTATATACAGCTTTTGTAAGCAATGTGATATAGTAGCCACAATAAATCTAATCTTGTTGACGACATATGCCCCAAACTATTTATACCGCTTCAGTATCTTTCATTTTCAGAATGAAATTAATCTTTATATATAAAAATTCAGGCTCAGGGTGCGTCTGTAAATGTTCTAAAAACTTTTGAACCACTTATCCGATTGAGCTAATATTTGCAATATATATTCCTTAGGGCCAGAGTAAGGTTTACATGTCCCTAAAGTAGGGGGGAAGGGGTAAAAATCATATATCTTGGTTTATGTTCGTTTGTTTACTCAAGAGATGGCGCCAGAGTTTATCTTTTCCTTGAAACCGAAACTGGGCTAAACTCGCAGAAGCACGACAGCAAAAAAACTTCCGTTTTTTTCCTCCGGATGTGTACTATTGTTTGTACATTTCAAGGTAGGAAACGCAAGTTTTTTGCTGTCCTGCTTCTGCGCAGTTATTCCAGTTTTGGTTTCAATGGAAAGGTCTATATAAAAATTTAAGGTGCGTCTGTAAATGTTCTCAAAACTTTTGAACCACTTATCCTTTTGAGCTCATACTTGCACCAGATGTTCGTTAGGTTCAGGGTAAGGTTTACATGTGCCGAGTGTCAGGTTGGCCCAAAGGGGAAAGGGTAAAAATAATATTTTCCTTGATCTGTCTGTCTGACATGAGCTACGATGTGCGTGGACCAACAATCGGTGAGGTCAAAAATGCTAACACCGAGTTAGTGAAGAAAACCATTGTTGCTATGATAGTCAACAATACGTTAACAATCGAGCAATAATCAATGCTTCACCAACCCAACTCGGTATTTGCATTTTTGACCTCGCCCAATGTATGTCATGTCCTACAATGCAGAGTAAAGTTTCTGCAACAATAGGCCATAAAAAATTACTTTGGCTATGGTCATGGATGAAGAAATACAGGACAGGAAACTCCATTGTTTAAAGCGTGATTTTTTTTTTCATTGGCGCTCTCTGGCCATTTGCGTGGGCATTACTCTCTGTCCAGCAGACAATTTTACTTTTCCTAATTGGCCTCGATGGCTCAGTGGTTGCGTGATCTCCTCTGATCAACACCTCGTAGACAGAAGGCCTGATAACGGAAACGTCATACATTGTTTCATCATCATTAGTCGATCAAATTTAGGGCTTATTATTGTATACACTCACTCATTCATTCATTCATTACGAAATCTCCAGAACTATGAAGCCTACAAACTTGAAAACTTCGGCAGGTATATTTCTCTCGGCTTATAGGTGATAGAGGGATAAAATCTAAGCAACATTTACCTCTTTCATTTTTTTCTCTGGGGCATTGTTTTTGAGATAAAAAAGTTGAAAGCCTACCTGCAGAAAACAGTTGTTTGGAATCTGTGGAGACAATTAAAGATATTGGTATACGAGACACCAGTGGGATCCGATGAAGAGCTGGTAGCTGGAATTGCCATAGCTGCGGACCAGATTCTCGAAGAACCAGGAACTTTTGAACTTTTTACGTCAGTCCATGCGGCGATGTTGTGAAGCATGCATTCATGCCAGAGGGAGTGAATTAGAACACTTATTATTGATGAAAATAGGAAAGA
The DNA here is from genome assembly GCA_023313115.1 of Rhysida immarginata. Lineage (NCBI taxonomy): Eukaryota > Metazoa > Arthropoda > Chilopoda > Scolopendromorpha > Scolopendridae > Rhysida > Rhysida immarginata. The sequence goes on from JAHWFO010037539.1 coordinate 86,704, forward strand.
AAATTCCACAGCCTGGATTCGAACCAGGAACCTTCTGCTCACCGTGCAGATGCGCCAACCAATTGCGCCACTGTGGACACGGAAGCATTAACGCTATTTACATGTCCTTAGGGCTGGTTAGAGCAGTACCCAGTTCGTAGATTTTTATTTATTTTATAAAAATTTTGTATTTCGAAAAATTCTAATAAAAAGCAATTCATTAGAAGCGTCATATACTATTTTATGTTTGTGCAAACTTTTAACACTCTTTCTTTAGTAACAAAAAAGATATCGAGTATTGGTTCGAACTTTCCTACTGCGTATAATCGTTCTGCGTATTGGAACTTTCAAAGTTTTGAACACAATTTTATCAATGAAGACAAAGAGATAGAGAGTGGGTCTTGAAGACACTCCTATTCTACTTTTTGAAGATCTTTAAGAATCCGAAATCAAATTTCAGAAATTCAAAATTTTTATTGCACAATCAAAGTCTTGGGGGCAGCAGTCATATGGCGGCAGAGTCTGTGAGTATTCATTAAAAAATATTGTATTTTTGAAATTCTGACTTCGGATTCTTAAACACAAGAAAAATTAGAATAGGAATGTTTATAAGACACAGTCTCTATCTCTTTGACTTCATCGATAAAATTGGGTTCAAAACTTTAAAAGTTCTACACTTTCAGGGCTTCTATCTCCTAAACGGTTGGATCAATTGAAAAAACATCAAGAATAAAACATTTCTTGAAAACTGTGAACAATCTGAATATAAGATTAAAATTAGGGGTAACTATTTAAGATTTCAAAGTACCCCCCCCCCCAACTAATGAATTTCCCCCACGAAATAACTCACTGTTGATTATGGACATTTTTTCGTACAATGCTTAATTTCCGAGATATTACCAGACTTTTTGACACCCTGTATATCAAACAACTTGGAATGACGTGTCATGAATGAATATAAATTAAAATTATTGATAGTCTAAATTGGTTCAAAAGCACCTGGGATTTAGTGGAACCATTGTGGTTCACTGAAACTTTCTATGCTAATATGTGGCATGTAATATATCAAAATACTTCAAATGATGCGTCATGAATTTATATATCGTAATGATAATCCAAATTGGTTCAATGCTACGTGGTTTAATGGTATCAATATGGTTCATTGGAAGTTTCAATGCTAAGATAGGATATGTTATATATCACACAACTTGGAATGACGTTTCATAAATGAATACAACGTAAAATTAATGATAGTTGAAATTGTTTTATTGGGACATTCAATGCTGAGATATGGCAAGTTATATATGAAACAACTTGGAATTGTGTGTAATGAATGACTACAACGTAAAATTAATGTTAGTCGAATTGGTTCAAAGGCGCCTGCTTTAATGGTACCATTATGGTTCACTGGAACTTTAAATGCTAAGATATGGCATGTTTTATATCAAACAACTTGGAATGATCTGTCATGAATGAATATAAAGTCAGATTATTGATAGTCGATATAGGATCAAAGGTGCCTGGTTTAGTGGAAACATTATGGTTTAATGGAACTCTCAATTCTAAGATATGGCATGTAATATATCAAAAATCTTGGATTGATGTGTAATGATGAATACAACGTAAAATTAAAGATAGTCGAATTTGGTTCGAAGGCAACTGGTTTAGTAGAACCATTGTGGTTCTTTGGAACTTTCAATGCTAAGATATGGTGGCATGCAATATATCAAACAACTTGGAATGATGTGTAACAATGAATACAACATAAAATTAATGATAGTTCAAATTTGTTCAAGGGTACCATTTCAATGTTTACATAGGGCAGTTGAAAAGTATGGTTTCGCGAATGGTTTAGTTTAGGCAGCCTTTCGGTACTTGATTACGTCATTTCTTAATGGTTTATTAATTCTAAACGTTTTACATGTGCTCATGCTGGCTGTGTATTAACTTTCAGATGAATCAAAATTTCTTCGAATTTGAGCTCGAGCAACGAAAAAAGCTTTCAATTTAAATAGAAGAATTTCATGTTGAAAATTCAAAAATATTACTTTTAAAAAGATCCCAATGCATAGCGTCTCCAAATACGGCCCTTTAGTAGAACCTAAAACATGTATTTTTTCTATATGAATTCTGAGCTTTTTACATGTGTTCTTTTTCTGAATATTCACACACTGAAATTTCAACATTTCATAAAAAACAGCCCGAGCAACGCCGGGTAAACAGCTAGTACTTTTATAATTATTAATTACATTATGAACAATGATGAATGATTAGTTAAATTAAGGGAACGCTCACTATACGGTCCGCGTTTTCGGCAGTAAAATCCGTTTCCTATCTTTCATTATCAGTATATAAATATACTGTACAGTGTCCAATAAAAATTAATTGTTTTCTTGAATTCCTTTTAAAAATAAATGTTTTTATTATAAAAAGGATTTAAGGATAATAATTGTTACAAATTTCTTTATTAAGCGATTGCTGATACTTTATTGCAAATTTCATTGTTGTGGGATGTTGCGAAATTCTTAGAGCAGTTAATAAGGAGGGTAGGATATTACATACACCGGAAATTTGCTCTTAACTGCTTTTGTATCATTCATCATGTTCATAATGTAATTAATAGTTTAATAATTATAAAAGTATTACACAATTTTAATACAGGAAATTAAATTTTTATTAAGTAAAAGTTAATATTACTAGAGCTACTAGAGTGTAAAAATTAAACAATAACAAATACTATATGATTAATAACTATAAAAGAAATACAACAAACGTGCCGCGTAAGATCATCAGGGGCGGCTAGAAGCCCTGTGCGTGAACCGTCGGAAGACATTGCCAGAATTTTTAAACGGTATAGGCCATGCAATCAGATTGAATTGAAAGGCCTACATCCTCATATTTATGTTATTGTTTAACTTTTACTTAATGAAAATTTAATTTCTTGTATGTGATCAGTTTCTTGTATTTCACATAGTATTTATGTTATTATTTAATTTTTTACACACAAGTATTGTTATTTAACTTTCACTTAATAAAAATTTAATTTCCTGTATATGATCAGTTTGTGTAATACTTTTATAATTATTAAGTATATTCTGAACATGAAGACTAATGAATCAGTATAAGCAGTTACGGGCTTTTATCCTACCCTCGACAACCTCTTAGTTTGTGGGGGGGGGG
>JAHWFO010037539.1:97436-173983 GCA_023313115.1 Rhysida immarginata
ATTATTATTATTATTATTATTATTATTATTATTATTATTATTATTATTATTATTATTTTTCAGCTGAGTTGATTATCGTTGTACAAAACCAACAATAACCTTTAGCATTGATTTCTAGAGGGAATGTTGCGCCAAACTTAGGAACGAACACAGGACAAACACAAACATCCATGCTCTCAGCAGGATTCGAACCTGCGACTCTCCGGTTCCGAAAGCGATAAGGCCTGCGCCCCAGCTCGAATAAAATATGGCCCTGTAAAGGCACAGATGTGAAAGTCAAAGCCGAAAGCGAGTGCGGTGTGAGGGATAACCAAAGAAAAATTAAGGCAGTAATTAAGTGTCTAGCTATTGTAAAGAGGATGTTATTATTCTCTCGTAATTGAGACCCAGATCTTAGTTTTCTATCAAAATAAATCAAACATGATGACTACAGGGAAAGTTGCGTTTATCAGTTGTTTGAACCATCTGGAGAAAGTAAATACAGAAAACATAAGAACAGAGTAACACATGTTCGTTCAAGGAGCAGCATTATTCACTGAAATCTTCATTAGGAAATGTCCACGGTTTGCACCCAGATAAGCACGTAATGAAAGGCCGCTCTTTTGCACAAATTTTATCAGTTACGAGGACGCATAAATGGATACGTGCCTTAATAAATAATTATAGATACCAGGGGCGTTCAAATTTGACACGGACTTTATATTTTTGTAAATTTCATTGTTGTAAAAATCTAAACTTTCATTGTTGCGATGGCAACTACCGCCTGTCATGCAAATGCAGCACCACTCATCTGGTTGGTATGACAACCGATTGTTTGTTTAAACAAAATGGCGGACAGAGATGTGTCGACCAAAGTGACACAACGAATAATCAACAAGTTTCTCCACAACGAAGGGTGAAAGCACCTGAAATTCATCAGAAACTTCACAGACAGTTCACCGAGTCATGTTTGTCTCGATCACCCGTCTTTCCTTGGTGCTAAAAGTTAGAAGGAGGGCGAGAATCCAACAGCAACGAACCTCATAAGGCAAGGACAGCAACTGTTTTCACAAATCTATTCCATATTGTTGCAGCGATATGATAGGGAAGATGACAGCTTCCTAAGGCGTGTTGTGACCATCGGCAAGACATGGATTCATTACCATACTCCTGAAAGCAAGCTTGCGAGCATGGAGTGGCGACACAGTGACTCACCACGACCCAAGAAATTCAAGATGACACCGTCGGCAACGAAAGTGATGACTACTGTATTCAGGGACATTAAGGGTATTATTCGTGTAGATTTTCTGGAAGAACGTCGAACCATAAATGCACCTTATTGCTGTGACGTTTTAAGGACATCCCTGAAGCCGGCACTTAGGAAAAAGCAACCAGGACTCCCTACCAAGACGATGCCATACCACACACAGCCAAACTGACTAGGGACACACTGCCGGTACTCAAATGGGACATTTTACCACATCCTCCATTGGATCTCTCCCCTTGCGACTATCACCTTTTGGACCATTGAAAGAGTTCTTGGGAGGGCAGAGGTTCGGCTCCAATGAGGAAGTGAAAAAGGCTGTCCTGACGTGGTTTTGACAACAGGATAAAGATTTCTACAGAACCGTTATCCAGATGCTTCAAGAGCGCTGGAAAAAATGTGTAGAGCAAGGAGAGTCATTGAGAAATAACTGGTGTGTGTGTATGTGTGTGTGTGTGTGTGTGTGTGTGTGTGTGTTCGTAGTTTCCTGATTTTATAAAAATTTTAACGCCTCTCTTATATATCTTGCATAAAGGGGAATACACTCTATGTGTTTATTTACTAATCCTAGAAGAAACCCTCAAGACGACATTCATATTGCTTCAATGTCAACAATAATACAAGGAAGAGTGCATTCATTCTCTTTCTACAATTGTTTGTTTGACGAGGATGCATCGTTTCTAAATACGGAGTAACTTATATTCGTTACAATTTGACTATAACATAAGATACTTAATTGTAACGGAATAACATCAAAAAGAAACGTCTCCCAAATTTATTATACTCATTGAAACTTTTCAGAATTGACCAGTCATTGATTTCGTCAATACTCCAATATGTTATGAACGCGTTTAAAAACAAGATCATCTTTAAAATGTTTTTGTCATCATCTATCTTCTATCTTCTATCTTCTTCTATATATATAAAGAAGGATGTTAGTTTGTTTGTTTGTGGGTTTGTTTGTGGGTTTGTTTGTTTGTTTTTTATACAAATCTACAGTTTTATTCCGAGCTTGATAAAATTTCGCATACATGACCTTCAAAGCATGAGGAAGGTCACTGTCTACCTCAGATTTCAAAAATATAATAATTATTGTTAAAAAAATCGATATTAATGGTTATGGCAGGGCATATTAATGAGAAATACCTCATGACCAACAATGCAAGACAAAGTTTATGCAACAATAAGTATCAACAATGGTATCAACACGCAATTCACAAACACTCTGCACGGACCAACAATATATATCTCATGACCAACAATGCAAATAAAAGTTTGTGCAACAATAGGTATCAACAATGGTGTCAACACGCAATTCACCAATAACAATGAGCACAAAATGATGATGCAATGATAAAGCAATCCTTTCCAAGAATTATAACAATGAACATAAAATGATGATGCAATATGGACAAGTTTCAATTTGTAACAATGCATAGAATTCCTGTTATTCAGGTTTTTCTTAGAAAAGAGAGCTCTTAGTACTTAACAATTTCTTGAAAATCTTTAAAAATGATCAGTAACTGGAGATAATGAAGAGTTAGCAGACGATTGAGAAAGAGTGGAAAGACGACAGAGGAAGCACTCCTTTAGCTCCGTATTGTATTAAGCAAATGGTAAGCGAGTAAATAGAAGAATTGGCGACTGCTAGACTACACAGAGTGATGAATGGCCAAATTTTGCTTCAACACATCGAGAAAGAGTGGAAATTGCAACAACATCAAGTGTACACCTGAAGTAAGATTGCGTGAGTAAGAAATTATTAGAGAGATCCATCCATTGTGAGCCTTTAAAATTTTTTTCTCGAATTTTCTTTAAGAATTTTTACTGTATTAATTCTAAGCATTTTCATGTGTTTATTTTTAAGATATTGCAAAATTTAATTTAATTTTTTGAGATTGTTCTGTTTACCTACAAGTGTAATTATCCCGGGCAACGCCGAGTACCTTTGCTAGTCTTTCTATATCTATAAAGAATGATGTTTGTTTGTTTGTGGGTTTCTTTGTTTGTTTCTTATGCAAATCTACAGTTTTATTCCGATCTTGATGAAATTTTGCATACTTGACCTTCAAACCATGAGGAAGGTCACTGTCTACCTCAGATTTCGGAAAAATAATAATTACCTATAAAAAATCGATATTCATGGTTATGGAAGGGCATATTAATTAGAAATATCTCATGACCAACAATGCAAGGCAAAGTTTGTGCAACAATAGGTATCAACAATGGCATCAAATACGCAATTCACAACACTCTGCACGGACCAACCAATATATCTCATGACCAACAATGAATGGAAAAGTTTGTGCAACAATAGGTATCAACAACGGTGTCAACACGCAATTCACACTACGCCCGGACAAGCAACAGATATCTCATGAACAAAAATGCAAGGCAAAGTTTGTGCAACAATAGGCCCGTCGTGTTCGCATCAACAATGGTCTCAATGCGCAATTCACCAATAACAATGAGCACAAAATTATTCAAAGAATTATAACAATGAACATAAAATGATGATGCAATGATAGAAAGTTCTTTTCAAAGAATTATAGCAATGAACATAAAATGATGATGCAATGACAGAACATTCGTTTCCAAGAATTATTAACAATGAACAGGAAATGGATATAATTGACGATATAGATAGGGCAGTCTCTCTCGATGAGGCAAAGGAGGTACACGTGTCTTCCTTCAGCTCCCTAACAAGCGTTCAGACGATTGGGAAAAGTGTGTTTGTTTCTTTGTGTTTACCTACAAGCGTAATTAACCCGGGCAACGCCGGGTCCTCTGCTAGTCTATCTATATATATATAGAGAAGGATGTTTGTTTGTGGGTTTGTTTGTTTTTTATACAAATCTACAGTTTTATTCCGATCTTGATGAAATTGTGCATACTTGACCTTCAAAGCATGATGAAGGCACTGTCTACCTCAGATTTCCAAAAACTAAAAAAATCGATTGATAAAAAGTCGATATTCAAGGTTATTGCACGGCATATTAATGAGGAATATCTCATGACCAACAATGCCAGGCAAAGTTTATGCAATATGGATAAATTTCAATTTGTAACAATGCATAGAATTCCTATTATTCAGGCTTTTCTTAGAAAAAAGAGTTTTTAGTAATGACTATTTCTTGAAAATCTTTAAAAATGATCAGTAACTGGAGATAATGGAGAGTTAGCAGACTATTGAGAAAGAGTGGAAAGACGACAGAGGAAGCACTCCTATAGCTCCGTACTGTATTGAGCAGATGGTAAGCAAATACATAGAAGAATCGGCGACCTCTAGACTACACAAAGTGATGAATGGCCAAGTTTTGCTTCAAGACATCGAGAGAAGAGTGGAAATTGCAACAACATCTAGTGTACTTCTGAAATAAGATTACGTGAGTAAGAAATTATTTAGACTAGCAGTGGTATCCTTTGAGAGGTCCATCCATTGTGAGCCTTTAAAAAAAAATTTTCGAATTTTCATTAAGAATTTTTACTGTAATAATTCTAAGCGTTTTCTTCTGTGTTATTTTTAAGATATTGCAAAAATTTTTCCAAAAAAAAAGTCCGAGCTCTGCTGGGTTTATCACCTAGCTTATTTGTTAGCACGTCAGATCGAAACATTTCATAAAAATACATTTTGACTCTATTCTGTGGGATTGTATATATTTTGGAAACTGAGATGCTGATAATGCGATGATTGAAGGTTCGTTTCCAAGAATTATTAATAATGAGCATAAAATGATGATGCAGTGAGAGAACATCAATAAGGCAGCATCTATTGATGAGGCAAAGGAGTCACGTGTGTCTCCCTTGAGATCACTATAAGATTTCCAGACTACTGTCAATAATTTATGTGCCTGGAAAAGAAAGAGGAAGAACGAGTTTTGGTCAGAGAAACTCTGCAACTAAAACAGATAAATTTATACGGGCATTTGAAACATTTGAATAACGGGAATTCGAATAGAGCAAGAGGGTATAAGAGCTTCTACGTCAAGGGCAAGATAAACTTGAGTCTAAAGTATCTGGTGATGCTCCGCAGTGGTCAGGCAAATTAAGAAGAGTTTAGATAAAATCCCGGTATATCACTTAGAATTCCTGTTTTTCGTATTTTTCGTAGAATAGATAGTCCCTTTGCTCTGTGTTGCATTGATTAAGTTATTATTTAACCAACTGGGAGTTATAATTTTATTTTTTGGGATTGTTCTGTTTACCTACAAGTGTAATTATCCCGGGCAACGTCGGGTACCTCTGCTGGTTGTTGAATATGAAGAGAACATCCAATCGGTGAAGATGTGTTTTATATTTTTATTTGAGCTTTATAATCAATTCTGTGAGGTTAAAGTTAGAATATTTAATTATAATTAAATATTAGAGATTAAATCTCTAATTACAATAGAGATTAAACCTCCGCATCTCTACAACCATATTAAGAAAATTTAATCATTTGAAGCAGAAACAACGATGAAATTTGACGTACCTAAATTTGTTATTTTGATGATCTACTTAAACCTGATACCATTATTTTATACTTATTACAGTCTGTAGATTCGACTTGATTGTGTGGTAGATTTAATAATCTACTCGTGTTACCCATTTCCTAGACGTGTATATTTTCCATTTCACTTTGTGTTCAGTGTAAATTCGTAAATTTAATCTGCAATCTAATTAAAATACGGATAGGATAGCATGCGCAATCTATTAGAATCGGTTTTACTAACCGGCTACTTGAATGCTGGTTTAAATATATCGTTTCAAACACTAATTTTTTTGTGAAATCCATTGGAAATTTTATATAACAATTAATACAAAATGACTCTTTATTTGTTTTTGAAGTTCAATTTTTGGTATATAGGATTTTATTACCATCAATATATATACCGTACACATACATATTGAGCTACAATAACTTTTAAATAATAATAACATTCAAGATTTTAAAGAATAAGCTCCTAGCATTATGTAGATGCTTGCATATTTATCTAATGGCGAAAAATTAAGTTCACTGAATCAGACAATTCTTTGAAAACTGCATTCCATAAATCATTACATAATTATGATTCTCATTACTATTTCATGCGCAATTTGGAGCCAACTTTTATTATTGTTGATAATTAAAATTTCAGCAGCATTTTCAGTTTATTCTACGTTTCCGATTATTCCTGTAAATGGGTTTGCAATAAAAAATTTTCAAATAAACGCGTAAATTACCTTTGCGGCCTCAATAAATGGCTTTTAATGAGGAGTGCAACACTTCCCTTTACTTGAATTGATGAGGGTCTTAAGCTTAATTTCCCCACGTGTTTTTTCCATTAGACCCATGCCGTTGAAAACAGAAAATAAATTGTATTTATTCCCTAGAGACTCATTAACCTTGCAGTTTTTTTATTGGTCAGTGTTGATTTATTGGCGAGGTTTTTACCTCTTATCTCCTCTTGACTTCTCTAATGCAATTATGCAAATTAAAACGAACTCATTTAGAAATTAAAGTTACTCACCTGGTACCACTATTTCGTACTTAGGAGCATTCTTTTCTCGCATTCCTTGAAGTAATTAGATTTTATCGACATACATTGGTGATTGATCTTTCTTTTTCCATTTCTACAATCCTTACGCCTATTTGCCCATTTAGCAAATTAAACTTCATTAGATATAGAATTCAAAACATTACCATTAACGAGTGATGGAACATTAGACGAATACTATGAAAAACCATTTTGAGTAAACTACATTTTTATAAAGTTATAATTATATCGACTATTATATCATGCAGAATTTATTAATGTCTAATACATTATTCAAGAAAACTTAAAACTCTGTTGATAATTATAATCAATCAAACTTCGTGAGCGCTTAAGCAACCAAATGTTAAAATACACTTAGATTGGATGAATACATAGTTTAGGAAACTTGCAAAAGAGCAGAATTCTCTCTTATTAATAATAAACGAATCTCTCTGCAGTAAATATCTCTGTACCTTTAAAAAAAAATCGAGAAAAATTTTGACTTTTCCCCCTTAATGCTAACGTGTTATTATAGAATGTTCAGCTCTCTTAGCAATTCGTGAACCCTACTATTAAGGAATTGCTTTTTTCCTCCTAGATTGGTATTGATCTCGCTACTTTAAAGAAGGAAAAAAGTGTTCGTAAAGTTTCCTTCTTAATTTATTAAAACTGACAAGGGAAGTTTTAAACTTCTCTGTGATGTATTGATTTTAAGAATTTCTCTTCAGCATAAGCATTTAAATTTTCGTAATAATTTACCAAATATTATTTAAACTTCAATAAAGGATTAGGCCATTTTTAATTTTAAATTAAATAAAAAAAATTATTAAAATTGATTTTTATAAATACCCGTTGATACAAAAAGCAAGCACATTTTGAAAATGCAATATCTCGCGGAGTTTTGAGAGTAACGTAACATGGTTCATGTAAAAATGATCAGAATGCCATCGGGTTAATTAAGAAAAAAAATATTACTGCTCATTTTAGTCACATTGGCGCGACAATCGTTTATTGGAAGTGTCGATATTAGAAACGGACAACTCATACAGGGTGTCGTTTGGCATCTTTGGCGATCTATCTGTGGTGATCATATCTTTCTTGCAGGCTAGGGATAACGCCGTTTCGTAACATGTTTACATAGCGTGCACCTGTCACTGTTTCAAAGAAGAAAAGCCGTGAAATCACACTACACTGTCATTTTAGGCTGACGGAGTTGCGCTTCCAAGAAAGCTCTGAGATATTTTTCTGTGTCCAGGTGTGGCAGCTATGCGCGTTTTTGGCTCTGTTGAGGGAAAAGTACATCTTGTCAGTTCATAAAACGTTTAGTAGCCAGTTCTCATGTGCGTCCATATGGCCAAAAATTCATGCTGGAAACTTCTGACGAAGCACAAAATTGCGATGTCATTGTAATTTGCACGGGTACCTGTTCAGAATACGTTATAGTGTTCTTCACGTGTATCGTATGAATTGTCTTTAAACACAAATGCATCTTACATGAGGAACATAATGGACATCATCTTGAATTACAAAATTTCTGCAAGTGTTATACAGTAGCATCAAGCGGTTCTGAAATCAATACAACGAGGAGATATCAGAAAGTAACGCCAATTATTTTTTTCAAAGAAAATTACAAAACATACAGGTAAGCAACTAAGTGCAGCTGAAACTACACGTCTTTGTCTACTTTCCCACATAGGAACCTTAACGATTTAGGCATTTATCCCAACGCTGCACCACTTTCAGAATGTCCCGCTCATGGAACTCAGTCGGCTGTGAATACAGCCAGTGGCGCACGGTAGATTTGAATTCCTCATCAGTTTAAAACCTCTGGCCACCCAGAAATCTCTTCAAGGGACCAACGAGGTGGTGGTCCGAGAGCGCTAAGTCCGGACTGTAGGCTGGGTCCAGATCAGAAAGCATTCAAGGCCCCGTTGTTGAGTTTTTATCAACTTTTGTACAAAGTAAATTTCGATGAAAACAGGGAAAAAACTAATCTTTTAGTGTCTGTGAATTCTTCTTTATGGAATCCAACGCGAACAGACTGCGGTATCAAGTTTCTGATGCACCATATCCCATGAAGATCGGCGTAATTTTAACATGATTATCGTTACGTTATTTTTCTCATGCGCTTTTATCCCATTTCTTCTCTAAACTGATTTCATGCACAGGTTTGTTTCACATTTAGTCAATCTTTTATTTTTTGGAAAACCTTCGAAAGTAGGTGTTCACACAAAATAATGGTGTAAAAACAAAGCCGAAATATTCACTCCTGACGACGCTAACACAACTGTATTTACAATTTAGTTTCGCCTGTAATTATAAAAAAATATGCTATACTAATATTCCATGTGGACGCCCTTTGTGACACGACAGGAATGAAGATGGTAATCTGGATTAACCAAATACGTCCCAGCATATGACTCCACTGCTTCGGAGAAGCCTTGTCTTATGCCGCCCAAATTTTATAGCAGAGGGTGGGGGGGGGGGGGTAAATACACTTTGTAACTTAAAACCTTTCTACTGACTGACCAATTATCGTTTCTATTTCTCTCTCTACCGTTATGGCAGAACTGGACTATCGTTTTCGTATCACCAAGAACGCCTATAATGTACATCGAGTATTGGCGTATATTAAACGCGTACCTCAGATGTTTAAATTATTGAAGAAAATATTCCACAGCCTGGATACCTTTAGCTAATCGCGCTGATGCCCTATCAATTGAGCCACAGTTATTACGGTTTAGATATTTAGCGCATTTTCTCATGTAATTGCAGTTGTGATAGATTCACTCTGGAGTGAATAAATCGACTTTACTTTTGCACCATTTTTAATCACCCTGTAAGGACGGCTGCGGAACTGGATGGAAGGAAGATGTAATGAAAGCTTCCATATTAACGAGCATGCATTATTACTGTACTGTATGCCATCTCAAAGTCTTGAAAACGAAGTCCCCGATTCTCATCACTACTGCATCGTCTTCAAAGTCTCAGTTAGGAACAAAGCTGACAGTGCCAAATATGAATGTAGAAAATTTTCCACGATAAGTAGTCTATATTTCAAGTGCCAGCAAAAGAGATCATATTTCGACCTTTTTTCTTGGACTTTTGCCGACTCAAGTAGCGAGCAGTGAACTTGGTAGAATTTTCACTTAAATCTCAAGACAATGAACTGTAAGCTTATAAAAGCAAGTGTTTATTTCGTCCTTTTATTTTTTTGTTTATTTATTGATCGTCGACAGTTCACCAGTCTCCTTTCCATTTTGAAGCTGTGGGATTCGTCATCCACTTGACCAAAGCGGAGATGCATTATCATTCAGAGCCACATTTTATTCTTGTGTTAAATTATATTTAAAAATGTTTATTAAAGAATAAACGTTAATATATAGAGCTTTTGGTGTGAACGGAATTTCTCCTGAAGATTATATGCATATACTGTATTCAGGATCATCAATATTGCCTTTAATTTCATTGATTTTGTATTTTACTTTTCATTTCGATCTGCCAGTTGTAATTATAGCAATTTTTTCCGAACTAGGTTTTCAGTAGAGGTTTCCCTTTTGAGCAGCGGTGATGTCGCAACTTTAAGCTTGCCGGTCTGTTTAAGGTATTAGTTACAAAATTATCTTCAGTTACTTTAACCCATCGTTATTTCAACACACTTTGGTGTCATCAACGCTGAAGATCAGGATAATGGATCTGAAGAGCATTTTTTTGGTTATTTCTTTTAGTAAACTTTTATTGTCGTTTATAACAGTTAAGCTTTCGACAAATTTAATAATATTTAGTAAACTATTTTAAATTTTCTGACTTCAATTCTTAAAGTCTAATTATAATTATAAAAAATTCACACAGATGATTTATTAAGTACCAGTTTTCATAAGTTCAAAATCAGATACATTATACTTTTTAGGATGATTTATGGAAGTATGAAAAAATCAATTTAAGAAAAAAAACTATTTTATTTTTTTATTATTATCATTTTTTTTTCTAATTATCAATTTAAGAGAATAAAAATTTATAATTATCAATTATATCAGCTACTTCAACCTTGCTGTTTATTTTTAACTTCTCACCATTTTTGTCATAGTCCACTAATGTTAACACATGACACCCGGATATACTTCGATTTTCTATTTTACCTCTAAAAATCATAATCCTTGATTTCGAAATTGAGTAATTGAAGCTTTTCTTGCAATCGCCAATGAGTTGATTCTTTAAATAAACCCTTATGAACATTCCAAGAAGGATATTTAGATGTGACGCTGAAGTAAATGTAAAGTTGAGCATTTAAAATTCAGTAACAATTATTTATTACTGAGTGAGTTTATATACTTCACATATATACTTGACATACTGCCCATAAAAATTAAGGGGGCACGCTAGTTCAACATTACTGTTCAAAGTAATTGTTTAGAATTCTTCGTGAACCGATGAAAGTTGCTTCTGGATGACCCAACAACGTGATTTACCGGAATCTGTGGCGTGGAGAGCTATTGCAAGGTTAGAAGCAGGCCAAACTCGACGAACGGTAGCTGACACTACAGGCTCTCACGAAGTGTCGTTTGTAGATTATGGAATCGTTTCCAGGAGACTAGAAGTGTTCGACGAAGGACAGAACAAGGTCGCCCATCAGTTACAACGGCACGTTACCTACAAATATTGTTAACAGCCGAGCAGAGGCAGGCAACCAACTGCTACCATCTTCAACGCCAGCTTGCCGTGGCAACAAGATGCAGAATATCGACGCAAAAGATCCGCATTCGACTTCATCGAGGTGGCCTTTATGCACGTAAGCCAGTGCTATGCTCGCCTTTTAACTGCAGGGCACCGTAGGGACCGAAGAATCTGGGCGGAAGAGCATCGCAATTGATATGGTCACAAATGGATTCGAGTTCTCTTCAAGGACGAGTCGAGATTCAGTCATAGCCTAATGATGAAAAGTCTGTCCAATCTCGTTTTCAAATATTATCTAAGTTCCATAGCGGCTGACTAACTCTAAGCCAAATCCTCTGTTTACTACTGCAATCATAATAGAGACATAAAGTTGTTTATTAAATTGGAGGAATTTTCATAAAGAAATTTAATTTTCAAGTCAATTACACAACACTTTATTCTGTTTTCGTCTTTTAAAAATCCCCCAAAAAACAAGAAAATAAAACAACCATGAAATATCTGAATTAAGGTTGTTAAAACACAACTCCTATACAAACTAGTTCGAAATAAAAAGGATTTTGCCATATTAGAAAATTTGATGAATGATTTTCATTGGATTCCCTAAATTAGCTGAAATGTTTTTTTAATTCTTCGGCCTATAAATTTCTTTTATTCTTGATATTATTAATAGAAAATTGCAGACATACCTTTTTTGCAGTCAGATAAAATTCGATGAAGAAAATCGTATAAGTTTTGATAACGAACTGTCATTAACAATAGCAAAGCAAAACATTACCTAAATAGATGCAGAAAAGAGAAAGAATTAGCTGAACGCTTGGCGCGCTGCTGCCGTTATCAAGTTTTATGACGTCGATCTGGCAACAGCTACATCAAAGAAACCGACACGGAGTGGAGAGACTTTTCATCATTAGTCAGATAACATTGTACAACATGAAAAATATCCTTTAGATGAAAATATGTGTTTCTTGTATATGTTTGGCTGAAAATAACGAATCTGTAATTATTTTTTGTTTACCATGCACCATTTTCCAAAAAATCCACATTTTAGCTTTTTACATATCTATATTATAGCATATATTTATCTCCAGATAAATATACCGTTGATTCAGAGGAAGACACCGAATAAAACTTTTTATTTAAAAAAAATCATCAATTAATTTTTTAGAAGTTTTTTAAGGAAAATTGGAACTGAACTACGCTTTCATAAATTATTGATAAAAAAGAGAACTCATCCTTATATGGGTGAGTTCTCATATAAAATCAAAAAAAATAAATCATTTTTATTATATATTCAATTTTTTAATTACTTGAATTAATAATCTCTTTACGTATTAGAAGTACAGATTTGCAGTTATTTCTTTTTTACGTAATAGCTAGCTGTATAGCAATGGGATCGTAAAATTTGTTTATTTTCTGCAAATTAAGGTTCTTAGATGGAATGAACTTTATTTTTGAGTTTATTTTTCGGTTTTCATTCTCTTAGTAGCTAAAGCAATAAAATAAAATGGAAAATGCAACTTATTCGACGCTCAATGAACAAGAGCTTAAAGATTACAAAAAAAAATTAGAAACTCGATGCAGGGAAATTTGAATTTCAGTTTCTCCCTCCCCGCAGAAAGGCAAAACCCTAGAAAAGTCAGTGAATCGGTTTTATTCACCGGGAAAAGGGAAGCTGAAAATTTAAAAGCGGTTTTCTTATCTATTCAGATTGGAAGAAGGGGAAATTGGCTTCCGATTCTACATCGTAAACCTTTTCATCTGCATCTAATGCGACGAGTCGGAATAAATTGAAAGCCCCACCGCTCTACGCATTCTAAGCCTATCGAAAAAGATTCCCTGACGAAATTTATGTGCAGGCAACTTTTTCCCCTCCTTTTTCCTCATACTTTCTCCATCCGGTTCAAATCATCACTTCCTACTTTCAAGGTAACGTAAGGAGTTTGTTGAGCGAAAGAGAAAAGGAAATGGTTTCTGTGGTGATGGATCTTTTTCGCATGAAGATGGATCCGTTTCTTCCTATCTTCCGTTTCTATTACGTTTTATCGTCAGCATTAAAGAACAATGTAGTTACTGGTAGTTTATGTGTAACAGCATTCTATGTATTAGAAAGAAAAATTATATTATGCCGAGCTCCAAAAAAAGAACTAATTTCGGTTACCTGTTGAATTTCCAATTTTCACCACTTCTACTGTCGTTTCCATCTAATGAAATGGAAATGGTGACGTTAGTTCACTTTAAAACTCCAGCTACCACGCTTCTGTATAAAATGAGGGGTAATTTTCAAACCACCTTAAAGGGAATAGATAAACGACTGAATTATTCATTGGAGAAATGAAAGCTAAGGTGGAATGAAAAAAAAAATCTTTAAAAAAAGAATGCAGGTCAAATTGGATAAATTTCCAAAACCGACCCCAGAATAATTCTATGTTTATGCGCATCGTTTATTCAAATATAAGAGGCAGTGAAATCGCATACAAACTAATTTGTCACCTAAGCTAATAGAAGATATATATGTTAGTTTTAAGTCGAGTAAAATGTTAAAATGCTAGCCTTTGTGTGATTTCCGGTGAAAATCATGAACGTTTGCCAAAAGTTTGCACGAAACTGTAAATCCACGCATTTTGGTGACTTTCGGTGAATATCAAGAACGTTGGCAATATGTGTGCACGAAACTGTAAATCCAGCCTTACTTTCTTTAAGCAAATGAAATGCTATTTTTTGCAAGAAAATCAGATTATATAGAAAATAATCAGAGACAAGGCCATATTATTATTAAGCCATCTTATTAATATTTAGAAATAAGATATTCAATATTGGTCATGTATTACATTGGTGTAGTAATTGAAAGGGATATTGAATTAGTAATAAAATATATTGCTGATATATACAGTAAGTTCCAATAATGTTAGGCCACTTACTTTTTTTAAAGACAACGTAAGTTTGAACTTAAATTTATTTGCCATTTAAAGTAAATATAATTATTTTACATCGTATCAACTGCAAAACGCATTAACTGAATGTTAAATCAATCCGATAAATAAAAATATTACACTGAATAGAAAAAAGTGTCACATCTTCCGTTAATCATAGACCACTGAGTCACTGGTACTAGAAATCATAGACCACTTGCCTACAAATGTATTCAAATATCTTTTATTGTTAGTACAAAACTTCGATTTAAATAAGATGTTCTATAGTATGTAAATCAGGAACTTTGTAAACATGTAAATATTTTGTTGAGTGGTAACTTTGAAAAAGCCGGCACCATGCCTCGAGGACATGTACTCCCAGATGAAATTCGAAAGATCATTCTCGATAAACTTAATTAATTCAGGTTTATCTGAATGGCAAATAAGTTGCGATTTGGATATACCCAAAACAAAAAACCATCAGATTATACAGCATAAATTTATAAACTGGTGATGTGATGCCTAGAAAAGCATCTGGAAAAAAAAGAAAAACAAAAGCGATGTAAAATAATCTTATTTATTTCAAATGGCAAATAACTTTAACTTCAAATTAGGTATTCGCCGTGTTGTTCCTCTATGTCGTCTTTAACAAACTCAGTGCTCTAACTTTATTGGAACTTACTGTATTTTAATGACGGAATAGGCAATTATTTCGGGTGTCGCGATTATCACTATAGAAATGTTCTATAGTGAAGTGTCGGCAGCCGAACCAATTATCTATTCCATCCTTAAAATATAATTAAAGACACTGGTGCAAAATGGAGCACCTCTAATTTTTCAGTAAATTGACTTAAAACAGTGAAGTTACTAACCATGGGTGCCCTATCAGTTGGTGCAAGTACGATGTAACTCTATCAATTACCCTGCAAGTTATATGCCATTAACACACGTCCCCTTTATCAACTCCAGAGCTGCCTTCTTCTTGCACAAAATTCGTTTACGTTTCTGCCACCTCGAAGCTCATCTTAACTTCTGCAAGAAAGACATTGCAGAAGTTAAGATGAGCAATAATGAAAGTGAGCTTTTATAGCTTTTGATTACTAGTTTAATATGCCCCTTCCTTATGTACCAAGTAGCGATGTTTTTTAAAGGCAACAAAGAGAATATAATTTTTGTATTTTTGCAGTCAGTTCAGGCAAATCTTACTTATACAAGTATGACGAAACGATGGCAAACAAATGTCAAAATGATGAAAACAGCTTTATTCATCATTTTACTTTATGTGCCGGCAGCAATGGAAAAGTTGTACCTGTATTTTGATAACTGCAACGCACAAAATAGGAATCATACATTGGTTTTCTATCGCGTCACATTAATTTCCAGCAATAATACATTTTCAAAAATCATACACAGGTATTCAGAACCAGGCAACAGCTTTATTCCTTGTGATCGAAGGGGGGATTGTTTTGCCTGTAGAATGGATGGCACTGGTTAAAAATACATGCCGTAAATTTGAAGTGGTGCAAGTTACCCAGGACATAGTTTTAAATTTCAGAGGTTATTTCAGTAGATTTTTCAAAAGAAAAAATATAAATTTTCATAAATTTGCCATATCATCTTACCGTGTAATCTATTACATTGAAAAACGTTTTGCATGCAACAGTTCTGCCAGTGATAACTGTTTCGAAGAAGTTACTCTTCAAAAACCTGGAGTAAATTTGATTCTACACGGTTCTGACTTATACCTGTATTGAGGGTCTTTACTTCTGAAGCGTCTTAAATATTTGCATGTGAAAGAACTAGCATCAGTATATGCTCTTTTGTGTGCCAAGGAAAGAACAGTCAAACTAGACTGAAAGTATATAAAAAAATAAAAAACCAAATTACCTTAACTGTGGATAAATAACATCAATGGTAACACAATGAGCCAAAACCGCTTTTCCACAACAAAATACTTAATACGTATCCAGGCGTATTAAATATTTTGTTGTGGAAAAGCGATTTTGGCTCATTGTGTTACCAGACTGAAAGCTTTACTGATTAATATTTTAAAAATGATTTACTACTGTAACTGAATTTTGTGCCTGTCTGATTTATGACTACTAATGATTAATGACTATTGTTTTGTATTACATTCTTAAATCTGAAACAATGTTTATAAAAAATGTTTGCGCTTTATTTGCATACTATTAAGTATTTAGACATTTCAGATTAGTGTCCGGTGCAAAAAAGGAGAGAGCTCTTCAATGTGGTTTACAGTACTGTGCATTAACTAAATTTTTTAAACTCATATTGCGGTAGGAAATGTATTTGTCACAAGATTTGGGAGGAGTCAGATTAAAAACATCCCAAATCCCAGTTCGGGTGAGAAGAGGTAGACACAGAGGAGAGAGAGAAATCAGACGACGGAAGAGAATCGAAGTCCAAAGGCTGAGCGCTAAGTAACAAGAAAAGAGGACAGAAAATATGGGGTGAGATTGACGAGATGATGGTGGTTAGGAGAGAGACGAGGAAGGAGCCAATAAGAAAGAGAGAGAATGTGAAGAAGAGACGTGGAAAGGGTAAAGCAAGTTGAGATTTGGATGAAGACGGACGAAAGTACGGAGCGGTCGTGTCGAGGCTATCTTCCCGGGGACCCGGAGCAAGAGGTGCTTCTGGGCGGGCGTGCGAGCAGCAGGTTAGGCTTTATCATTCTTATCGAAATAGAGAAGCCGTGAGTAAACCTCGCTGCCGCGTGTTCTGCGGGAAGCGAGAAGCGTTTACCTCCCGGGAACCACAAGGGGAAGTTCAGTCGCGGGCACGAGAAAAGTCCGTGGAGAAGCGAATTTGGCCGACGATAATACGGCGTTAGGTTCTGATGCCAAGCATCCTACGCTCTCGTTATCTGCTAAGTCCGAAAATAGCATTGGTTCGGAAGGAAACGCAGGGACGTTGAAGGACGGGCTTGTGGACGATAATACGTCGTTAGGTTGGGATGCGAAGCTTCATACGCCCTCGGTGGTTGAAGATGACGGGTCTTTAAAAAGTAGACAGCAGTCGCCCCTGGCCGAGCGCTGTTTTCGAGGAGAGACCAAAGAAGTCGACGAAGGCGTAAGCCAAGGAGACAAAATTAAGCAAGGACGAATTGCTTTACGTATCGACGTCGGAGCAGGAGAAATTCCTGACTAAAAAAGGTAGCAGCGTAGGCGCGCATATCACCAGTGAAAATTGCGTAGCGCGTTGCGAAGCTCGTAATTTGCTAAATTACAGTGAGTTGTTCACTATAAGCGCGCAATTAGAATTTACCTATTGGTGTAGTTTTACATTTTGCATAGTTATTTGTTGTATGGTAGGTGTATTGCCATGTATTAATTTTTGCATCTATTTTATCTATCCTGATAGAAATTCTCACTGCGTCGCTTGTTCCAGACGACCAGTTTAATTTGCGGGTTCCAGTAATCCTCCCGACAAAAGGGTCACGACGGAGTCACCGTTGTCTAGCGGAGCTCGTGATAAGGCCGCAAAAGTAGATGACAACTTCGCGCAAGCCTAGTGTTCAACAGGCTATACGTATGAATGTCAAGTATTCGACTTTACAGAGAATACTGTAATATAGTTTATTACGAAGTTATTAGATGGAAGTATCTTGCTTCGATGAAATGTAATGTTAACAGTTAAAGGCATTAGTTAATGGACCAGTACGGTTGCTGAGCAGCAGTTTCCATGAGTTGTTAATTCGATACTGTCTGTTATTAAAATTGGAATTTCATTCTGAATGGAATCTAGGACAAGCTAGAATAATATGTCCAAGATTTGTATGTTAATTACAATTAACTTAAATTTTCCAATTAATTCTAATTGTTGGTCTGGCTGGTATTGACGCCAGAGGCTGTGTCGAATTTCAATTTTTGTAGTTTTCATTATAGTCACTGCCGTTAATTTAAACTGGAAGTTCTGCTTAAAGTTTAACATTATCCTTTTAAATCTAGGCAGTTTTTGTAAACCTTTAGTACGCAAAAAGCGTCTACTGATTAGCTGTACTTTTTCAATTGAAATACTTTGAATTTTAAGAATATCAATAAAACTAATTTTCATTAGCTTACTTTGCTACATTATTCAAGTCTCACACTTTTCCCCGCTGATAATTACGTTACAGTATTCTTTACTGAACTAACACACCGTGTTTAAAGAATAATTTAAATAATTACTTTTCAAGATAATCAGTGTTTACGTTCTCCTGAAAAGAATGTAATAATGGACCTGCCGCCTTTTTTCACCAGTGTCTTCAGTTGTACTAAGTCCATATTCCTTTCAATTATGAATATTTAATAACACTGGGCAACAATGAAATTGCTTCCTGGTGAAAGTATCCCATCCTTAATGAATTTAACCTGTTGAACACGAATATCACATTGAAAAAGGCTGATTAGTTCTCGTTGCATGGATATTGACGTATTGTCTGTTGTATAGGTGCTATTGGAGAGGATTAACTACAGCAAATACGGCTGACTTATCCGTGCTGACCTGAAGTAGCGTCTCTGTTGATGGGTTTTCAGCAGGGATATACAAAGTACATATACTGATTTGCACTGCATCAAGAAAGACTGGCCTACGAGAACTTCTTTTAATCCTGGAGAAACGAATATACAACACTCACCATTGGTAAAACCACACAAAATTATTATTCCTTCTTGACACATCAAGCTCGGCCTTGTAAAAAAATTGGTAAAAGCCAAGGATAAGAATGAACCAACATTCAATTACCTGCATTCAAGTAAACATTACTAAGAAACAGTAGCCAATTCAGCCTTTTATTAACCATATTCGTTTTTATCACATTGAATTCATTGAGAAATGACTTTTCATCTCGGAAGCATGAACTTTTGGAATGTTTGTTGCCCAGAATAATTGTTATGAATTGAAAAGTTTTGTTAGTATAAAATCAAACAAAGAAATCTATTCCAGAACAGATTGACACTGTAATTTAAATATCTATTTGCGTATATAAAAAGCTAAAAACTCTGTATTTCTATCCAGCGCCTATTTTCGGGGTTTACAGGACCATAAAAATAAGGGAGTTACCTCAAAATGTAGCTACTTATATTAGATGAGTCCTTCGATAGTTTAGAGTTTTTAAAATCTTAATAATGGTTAAATGTCCACTATCAATTTATCTGTCTGCAATTGACTAGTTATGTAAGCTTGAAGCACATTGGGATACATGATTTTTCCTATTGTTAAAACCGAGCAACACTTACCACTCACAGACATGAATGGATAGAAAATTTCGTTGGCAATATAGGGTTATTCATAATTCCATACGGTAATTGTCAATGGATTGTGCAAAAATTATGAAATAATCAGCAAAAACACTCATATCAGCAGAAGTTCGTATATACAACACTAGCAAACCCGCGCCAGGCGTTGCCTGGGCTTTTTAAATCATGAAATAAAAATACAGTATAGATAAATTTTAAAAAAACATTTATTTAATGTCAAAAAATTAATGGAAGTTTTTGGACTACACCTAAGTCTTGAGTACTTCCTTATAAACGACATTTAATATTGTTGCATCTTTACTGCAAATGTATAAATTTCTAGGGTCGCTAACTCTAGAACAGGCAACATACAGTTGACCATGTGAGAAACATTCTTCTTGCAAATTTACTCCAGCTACTTTCAATGTTTGGCCTTGAGATTTTTTAATTGTTATGGCAAAGCAAAGTTTAACTGGAAATTGAATGCGTTTGAACTGAAAAGGTAAGTCTGTAGGTATTAAAGGGACTCTTGGAATTAAAACTGTTTCACCAAGACCACTTCCAGTAATAATTGAACCTTCTATCACATTATCTTTTAGTGATTTCACAATTAACCTTGTTCCATTACAAAGTGTTGGAGGATTTAAATTCTAAGTAACATTATAGGAACACCAATTTTAAGTTGTAACAAATGAAGTGGAAAACCAGAAGGTTGTAATGAGTTTAAAAATTCCACAGGGTAATTAATGTACTGCATTTTCAGTTTGTAAAACTGTGTTGATGGAACAATACTGTTTTACATTTCCTTCAACTTTGTTCATTATTTTTAAGTTTATTAGGTTAGCAGCATCGCTACGTGGTGTTGATATAGTCCTCTCTTGGAACCATCCTAAAGACTTGGACTGAATATTAGAAATATCGGGGTAAATTTTTTCAATCAAAGAATCTAGTGATTCGACATAATTGCACAATGAAGAATCAAGTTTTATCCTACCATTTACTTCTGGTTCACTGCCACAACCAATTTTCAACAATTTTTTAGAAAATGCATCTGCCTGTTGATCATTATTTAAAAGGACCCTCATGTTTTTAGTGAGTGAAAGGTGAATAACATGCTCCCAAATAAAAGACTTTTTTTAAGCAAGCATTTACTTCGTCAGCAACTGTACCTTTTGTTATAACTGGTAGAGTTTGACGAAAGTCACCTGTGAATAAAAATGTCAAGCCATCCATGGTTTCTGTTTCGCTTCGCATGGTTTCTGTTTACACAGCTGTTAGAGGAGAAAAAAGCATGGCAGCCTATCGCAAAAGTATTACGTATTTCATTGAGTTCTTTTGAATTTTTTTGTGTTATATATTTTTTATTTTTTTATTGAATTAGTTTATTGAAATATTAAGTTGTGGAGTTACAGTATAGGTAAATTTTAAAAAACCTTTATTTAATGTCAAAAAATTAATGGACGTTTTTGGACTACACCTAAGTCTTGAGTACTTCCTTATAAACGACATTTAATGTTGTTGCATCTTTACTGCAAATGTATAAATTTCTAGGATCGCTAACTCTAGAACAGGCAACATACAGTTGGCCATGTGAGAAACAATGTTCTTGCAAATTTACTCAGCTATTAAGATGAAGTAGAATTAGCTTATGTTTGTTTGTTTGCTCAAGAGATGGCGCTAAGCGTTTCGATCGCCGATCACCATATGATGAGCAGCCATGTTGATGCATTTTGAGAGCAATTAACGTGAATAATTTAATATAAAACCAATTTTATGAATTAATACCTAGCCTACAAAGTTTCTATATAAATCCCCTAACAAACAAAATTTGTTTCATAAAAATCGATGCAGTAGTTCTTAAGGTTATCGAGCACATACACCGGGGAAGTGACTTAGATTTATACTATGTATATATATATAGAAGATATCCCAAGGCGTGCCTGTAGAATTCCCCACTAGAGGGTAGAAGAAACGGCAAGCAACTAAAATACTGTGTATAAGAAAGTAAAGATATTATCCTTAAGCCCGCCATTTTGCTGCCACTATCATAAATCCCTATTATCGCTAATGTTATACCAAATTTTTTCCTACGTTTTTTATATGCGCCCATTAATTTGTTCTATTAGAATACTTTTCTGATTGCCTGTTAATTACTTTCATTGCCTGTATTCAAAAAATATTAATTTTCTTGGATTTTGTTTTTTTAAATTAATGTTGTCTTGCTTTCCAGCAATTTGGTAGGATCGCAATTTAATTAAAATTTAAACAGATTAAAAAAAATAAACTTTATTTAACATTTGAAAGTATCATTGAAATACTTCGATTGCCACATTTTTTATTTTAACAGAACCAGTTACAATGTAAAAGCATTAATGTACGCCGATGATCTGAAAGTCTTTTCAGAATGATAAATTGGAATGGCTCTTTAACTCTTCAAAGCACTCGACTACCGTATATTTATTTAGGGCTGGCATTAAAGGGGCTAAGATTAAATGAATCCAAATAATTATTTATTCTTTTCTCAAGAAAGCTATTTCTAACTATAAATTGGGAGAAAATAATCTGGAGCGAAAATATTTCGCTAGGCATTTGGGTTTTGTTTTTCAGGATAATCTGTCATTTACTAAACACATGTAATATTTGATTTCCCAAGTTTATATGAAAATTGGAATTATAAAAAGAATTTCCAATTTTTTTTTAACAAAATTTAAACATTTTTAAATCTTTTTTAAAACCACTGTTATTCTTAAGGTATTGTATTACTACTCTTTAGAGCAGAAACATTTTCAATTCTATATATTTCTTCTACGTAAATTTGGACCCTGAGATCTTCTTAAACATGATCATTACAATACTTTTAATCTTTCATCGATTAATAATATTTCTTTATCTAATATTTGAATAAGAATTTTTAACGGATATATCTGGGCTTCACGAAACTTCACAAAGTGTGTACGCGTTTCCAGAAGTACCAGAAACGTTTCTATTTTTCTACAAACTAAAAAGTGGAAAACTAA
This sequence comes from Rhysida immarginata, assembly GCA_023313115.1. Lineage (NCBI taxonomy): Eukaryota > Metazoa > Arthropoda > Chilopoda > Scolopendromorpha > Scolopendridae > Rhysida > Rhysida immarginata. The sequence continues at coordinate 120,012 of JAHWFO010037539.1, forward strand.
AATTTCTTAAAATTATTCTGCTTTTAAGATTATTTAAGCTGTTTCTAATAGGGATTTCATTTCAAAAAAAGATATTTCTATTGATTCTTGTTACTCCCATTTCAAAGTTTCCCACCAACCTATCACTCAATAATTGATTTCTACCATTTTCAATCCTAAGAGAAAATCCCTAATCACAATTAGTAGTTATTTAATTAATCATAATGAATAATTTTAATTAATTCGATTATTTTACAAACTTTTCAATTAAACTTGTATTTAATGACATTTTAATTACGTTTTTTTTCATCTTTATTTTTAGTCTGTCTATTTTATATGTTTTTTCATTAACCCCTGTTTGGGTTTCGGCCTGTTGGGGGTCAACAAGGGGCTTTTCCCTACAATTATTATTTTTAAAAATTTTAATAACCAGATTATCTACTCCAATTCCATGACACATATAATTTTAAATAATAATAGTTAATTAATAATGATAATCAACATAAATCCAGACTATTTCCATGCAGCAAAGTATGCATCTTTGCTAATAAAAACAATTTAATTTATTTACTAGATTGATCCCGTCAAAATTTGACGGTAAAAAACTAATTTCCACCTGTTTTTGCCTGTAGTGTTGTTTATTGTTATCGTCGTTGTTAATTGTTTATATAATTATTGTTCATTTGATCATCAATGATAGAAAAATTGTTGATTGTGACATCATTGTGGAAAGGATTGTTTGATTTGCCAGCGTAAACATTTTGAATTGTAAATTACGCTAATTAATAGTAATTTTGGACACAAAAGCTAACTTTGACAAATCTACAGACTAAGATCTTTCATTTAAGACCAAAATGAAGTTTAGAGATGCAGCGAACTGTCGATCTTTCATTTAAGACCCTTGGAACTTAAATATATAGATGTTGCTCAGACGACAATGGTCAGGTGACGCTTCAGTTCCGTCGTGTGCTTCAACCGTCACCAACAATGGTTAAACATGCAACAGTTTTTATCCTATCATTACGCATGCGCTTAAATCAATTTTGAATTGTAAATTAGCGCTAATTAATAGTAAATATGGACACCAAAACTAAATTTGACAAATCTACACGCCAGAAATTTAACAAATATTTAGAGGGTGTACTGTGGGGCTTTTAAGGCTTATTTAGTGGGAAACTGGTGTTTTTTTAGGTAGATGATGGAGGTTTTCAACATTTCGATCTGGCAACACTATGTAACAGAGTTAATAAATAAAGCTTACAAACAGCAAACCACAGAATATAAAAAATATCAAAAGTTACAAATTAAGTAGATGAGTAAGTATCCGAAGCATAACGGACAAAAAAACAAAAAACAGGTAACAGATAAAAGAGAAAACGGAACAGGTAAAATGTAATGAGATACTCAATGAAAGTCCTAAAATGAAGATAATACAGCATGTCATTTTCGAATAAACAGCAACAGGGCCACATATCCAGTGAAAAATTACTGATAAGAACAGCAAGAAGTTGTATTATATACCACATTTGAACGCTAATATTAACATCCTTTAGGAGATATTAACAGCGCACCCGAAGTAATTTAATCAGTAAATCCAAAAACTTACTTTTTTGTATAAAAATGAACAAAAAGCCGAAGAAAGCCATCTGAAGGAAATAACTATCGGATAACAGTATGCTGATCAATACGTAAAGTATATAAAATAAAAATTTTAAAGCACACACTCTCACCTTAAAAAGTGCAGTAAAAAGTAAAAAAATCTAATTTATAAAAAAGGTAAAAGTGTGGTGGTGCGTTTAATATTCAATTTTAAACGCGCCACTACACAATTTTTTTTTAAATTAGATTTTTTTACTTTTTACTGCACTTTTTAAGGTGAAAGTGTGTGCTTTAAAATTTTTATTTTATATATTTTATTTAATTCTTTTTAGTCGCGCTTACAATACTTTACGCTGGCTAATCATAAACAATGCTCTCCACAAGCAACAACTTTGCTAGCATTGGTGATCAAATTAACAATAAAATCTTGTAAACATTCCAAGGAGGAGCTTTATCAGTGAAGCAGAAATGCATTTATACATTTATTAAAAAGAAATTAATCCCCCCCCCCCCTCCGCCGAGTAGGGTAAGGCAAGTAGCAGATCCTGCAGTCATCTATTTTTACCCCTTTATCTACACTTTTTACCTCTCCCCAAGTTTTTTAATCAAAAAATTAATTTTCTCGAACGTAATATGTAGAACATGTAAAAAAGCTCGTATTTTCTTTCCTTTCTCATCATTTCCGAACGTATGATATATTACATGCCATATATTGCCATAGTTCTAAAGACTAAGTGACTGCCACCCCCGTAAATCCAACCCCATGGAACAACTGGGCCTAAACATCACACTAATGCAGATCTTGCCTAGAGGAATCTTGCCTTTACGTACCTAAATAACACACAGATATGTTGTTGTCTCTGAATCCCAGTCCCGTAATTCCGACCCCAGTGTACCAATCAAAACCAAACTAAATAGTGCAGATGGAAGCTACATTCCGAATTTCAACCTTCTACTTCAAAAATGTAGAAATTATGAAGGACTGACTTTATAAAACCAATAAGTTGCTCCATTCTTCTGCTACTTAATAAGCCTCGAGATTGTAGATAGTTTGGGAACAAAAGCACCTCTCGCGTCAATAATTAAAAAAAACTGTAGTGATAACACACATAGTTTTCACAAGCACGAAGCATTGAGAAATATTTGTTCATAGCATCGCAGAGAGAAATTTTTGTTGGTTTCAACGGAATTTTTTGCAACAATTACTTTAGAAATTGTACTTCCGATAAAGGCCTAGACTTATTAGAGAGGGGACATGTATTTAATGTCAAAGAGAAGAGAAATGCCGACACCGAGTCTAGGGTACTTGAAAAAATGTTTACGAAACACCAGAGTGAATTCTGTGCCTTAAAACGTGACAACTGAGAGAGATATGACTAATTTTATTCAAATTTGAACTTTTTTTTTAATATTTTGCCAATATTCATTTGTACATATGTTTTTATTCTGCTTACAGAAGCAAGAACCATAGTAGGTTATATACACTGTCATATCACTGAATTATGACCACTCGTTTAGTAATGGGAGCAGTCACCATTCGCCACTATAACTGTTGCTAAGCGTCGTGGCATGGACGCAAGAAGTGCGCGGTATGTGTCCGATGGTATGGCAGTCCACTCCGCTTGAAGCGCTGTCCACAGAGCTTCGAGAGTCATAGGTGGAGGGTCCAGCTGCCGTACATGGCGATCAAGGTGCTCCCACAGATGTTCGACTGGATTGATGTCCGGCGAATTAGCGGGCCAAGGGAGCACTCGAAATTCAGTAGAGTGTTCCTCGAACCAATCCAGAAGGAGACGTGCCTTGTGGCAGGGTGCATTGTCCTGCTGGAGCACTCCATCACATTGGAGGAACATCGTGAGCATGTACGGGTGCAGCTGATCCACTACGATTGACAGATAGTCACAGGCATTAAAATTGCCCTCTAGACGAATCAGTGGACCTAACTGCTCCTAACAGAAGATCCCACACGCATGCACATTACCCCCACCAGCCTGTTTTCGGCCCACAATAGCCTCCTGCAGTCTCTTTTCATGGCGTTCACGACGCACTCGCCATCGCCCGTCAATCTTATAGAGCAAAAACCTTGACTCGTCGGAGAAGGCGACCTTAGCCCATTCGTCTGTGGTCCAATGGCGGTGCTCACGTGCAAAGTCTAGGCGACGTTGACGATGACCCCTGGTCAACATGGGTGCAGCAACCATGCGTCGACTGTTCAGGCCCATCCGTAGCAGGGTGCGTTCAACGGTAATGTCGGATACACGTCGGTTGGCACCACCTTTGAATCTGGTGGTCAGTTGACGGACTGTGGCTCTCCTGTCACCTTTTACGAGTCGTCGTAGGCGCCTCTCACCCCGTTGGTCGATGGCTCGTGACCCTTTACAGTGATGGCGTTGGGAGGCGATTTCTGTCCCTGCTATCCACTCTTTGTACACCTTCACTACAGCGGACCATGGACAGTTCACAAATCGCGCCGTTTCAGAGATGGTGCCACCCTTGCTGCGATAGCCTATTATCATCCCTTTTTGGACGTCCGTTAAATCCGGACGTTTACCCATCTTGAGGCTCGTGCACCTGCCATTTGATGCACCAGCTTTAAAACTTTCTCAGCCTTTTATGCAAAATTTGCAACGTGTAATCGTTGTTGGGGCGAACCATGCGTGTGCCTTGAAGGGGTGCTGGTCATAATTCATTGACATGACAGTGTATATGTGAGTGTAAAGCAAGGGCATCACAAAAATGTAAACATGTAGCAGAAGTAGTTTATGTTTATAAAACAAGAAAGAGATCACGGGAAAACTCATTTTCCACCATGTATCTTCCTATCGGTTTTCCTTCGCTTGGTTCTTTTATAAGGCGTGTATAACATTGTTCAGCTAGAAGTGAGAGTTCTTTTGCTTTTTTAATGGATAAATATTGTGGGCAAATATGATGGATAATATGGGTTGTCACTTTTCTTGTTGCCAACAAAATGTCTGGAGCAGATTTTCTAGTATTGTGTTGGTATTTAGTCTGTGGGATCATGAAATGAAATGAAATCATACATTAAAATAGCAATTTAATTAAATATTCAGTAATATAAAATTTAGAACAATAAATATTTTCTCGTCTCGTTTTACAGCTTGGATCCACTTTTTTCTTCTGCCTTGATGTCATTTCTCGTTTAGAAATGAATAAAATGATGCCTCCGAAGCTTTTCCTTACGTGCTGCTGCATCCATAAACGCAAAAAATGGTCCTTCCAACTCTTATTTTTTTCCATAACTGATTAGAAGAGATCACTACACGATAAACCTGTATATGTTTATCACTATCATTTTTTACAAACACGCCACCCTAGGTCACTACAATCTACGATCTCGAGGCTTATAATGGGCCTTTTTCAAACGAGAAAGCGCGAGATTATGGCCGCGCTCATGTTTGATCGAAAACGAGTCTGACTAGTCAAGCGCAGCTTGCTGCGAAGGAATGAATGCTTATTCAGTCCATTTTTTAAATGCACTACCACAGATATCATTGAAGGATGTAATAGAAATTGTTAGAACCAAGGCTTAAGGAACCGAGAGAAATCTGGAAACTGTTGATTAAATCAAACCGTTCATTGTTTTCAGGATGCAAATTACAATTTTCAGGACAGATATAAAAAATTTCAGTTCCTTCTTCAATGATGATCATTACATCAATTCATTTGACAAATGAGGTTTATTTTGTCGTCGTTGTTGTTGTGTTGTTGAATAACCCGCAATAGACTACGTTCTTTTCAACTCATTATTATTCCTTTCCCGAGTCCAAAATGCGCCGTTTTAATTCTTCATTTTTTTCCACAAATCCGTTTGATTGTACCAACCTGGTTTCATGTGGTGTACGTTTTTATGTCTGCTTGTGAAATTTGTAATTATTCTATGTCCTTTTGTGTTTTATTTATCCAAGTATTGGCTGGTTTCAATTTTGACATATATTTGAAATTTTTCCTGTGAGCCTATTGGGGTTTATTCTTTCAAGATTTTCATAAAAAACTATTCTCCTTTTCCTAACGGTACAGTATCAGTAATTTTTTCAATATGTGTGTATATTTCATTGTTGCGACGTACTTTAAATATCGACCCCAACATTTTTCTTAATATTTTTCTTGCATCTACTTTCAGTTCTTGAGTTAACATTTTTTTGATTAGGGTCAGACATTTAGCTGTATAAAGTGCTTCTGGGCGTATTACTGTTGTTTAGTGCCAAAGTTTAGCGTTGAATGATATTGACTTCTTCTAGATATCTTTGGTGAGAAAATAGGCCGATTTCATCTTACTGACTCTTGCTTTAAAAGCTTTTTTCTCTGATCCGTTTTGTTAAATTCTACTAAATACTTGAACTTTTATTTATCCTGTCAAATTGTCATATTGGGTAGTCTTGATGTTCGTCATAAACTTGGTTTTTGGAAGGAGATTCTTAAACTATCTCTTTTAAATTTTTGTCATATGTGTTATTATTTTCATTGCATGGATTGCAATAAACAGTGCGTTTGCATTTATTTTCATTGCCAGTGCGTTTACATTTATATTGTTACTTACACACTGATATGCAATATGTAAAATGTTATTAAGATCCATTAATTAATTGATTGATTAATTGATCTTGCCATATTGATATAAAAATATAACAAATAATAAAAACAAAAAATGAAAATAAAAAAATAATAAAAAAATAACATTTCAATATAATTTTAATTGATTTCAATTAATAAAATTTATTATGCAAAAGGTATATGTTAAATTCATGAATTATATTCAATATAATTTATATCAAATTTTAATATTAGTTAACGAAATAATAAATAAATAAATAAATAAATAAATAAAAGTAATGATAGTATAGTGATTTTTGAAGTGATTTTCTTTAGTCATTCGTTTTGGTCTATTTCGCAACACAAATTTATTTAGAATAGCCTCCTTCTTAACTAATCTTAATCCATCAAGTGAATCCGTGAAATATCCAGAGTTAAAATCCAGTGATTAAATAGTTACGTCTTTATTAATCTATACAGTGCTTTCCCTTGGGTGAACTTCACCCGTCAGCCTCGTTTTCAATCTGCCAAGGACGCCGCCATTTCTCAAGTGTCGTAAACGTGAAAAAGGCCCATTCAGAAGACGGCTCCTTCCCTCCCGACCAATCACAGAGCATGACTAGCAGAGTCATCTAATGACGATTATTGCAGAATCATCGTATTCGTTTTGCCTCTGCATTCCGATTGTATTTTCTGCATTTATATTAATATACCAGTTCAAAATGCTTCATCTTCTACAAATATATTTTTTATTTTAATGGATATTTTTATCTTAAGTACACCAATTTCTTATAAAATATCAGAAAATTCGTCGCATATATAATTCAGATTTACTTTCACTGACAGTACTGCGCATAATCTTTCAGTATTTAGCTTACATTGTTAGATCTATCACTGCTCCAAAAATCATTGATGACGGAAAACACCTATTCGACAGTGGACTTTTAAGGGCCAGAAACATTGCAAATTCCAATAATAATTTTAAATTTACCGAGGAAATGTGCTGTGCTTGAAAATGTTTAATTCTTTCCGCTACTACATATAAATGTCGATTTTGGTTTCCTTCAATTTACAGTTTTTATAAACTGGTATCATACATTTTACATGAATTTCATACATTTCTAAATAGATTCAATACAATTTTTAAATGAATTTAATCCACTTTCAAACGAATTTATTACGCTTTTTAAATAGATTTAATACAATTTTAAATGAATTTATTACGATTTTAAACAAATTTGTGTTTTAGTTCAGTGTAAATGAAGTTTAATTATCAAAATTAAGTAAAAAATAAAAAAAAATAAAATAAAAAACCGCACATTTTTATTGAAACATTGCTTTAGTAAATTTACTGAAAATTTATTTATTATTATTTTAATTCAATTACAGAAAACAAAATTGTAACATAAACAAATGACACAAACGTAAAAAGAGTAACATTTAACCACTGCGTAATTAAACTAAAATAATATAGTAATAAAAAAAAAAATCGTCCTTATTTCTGTACTGAAAGGGTATTTCACCGGTAAATTCATTTAAAATTGTATTAAATTTATTTAGAAATGTATGAAATTCATGTAAAACTGTATGAAACCAGTTTGTTAAAACTGTATTAATTTTTTTCTGGCGAACAACAAGTATTCACGCGTCGGACTTCTTAAAAAAGTTCATTATCGTGAACATAAATTTGTTCCTTCTCTCTGACATTGTCAGTGACATAGACTATAATTTTCATAATTTCTTCTCAGCTTATGTTACGTTTTAGCCCATTCAAAAACACTCGATTCGTTGAAGAAATCTGTCAACTATTTTATATACTCTAAACAATTTTTATAAAAACATGTAGCCTTGCACCTGGGTTTTCCTCTTCAGCTTTGTTGATTTTTTTGAATTAACATCAAGGCAACGAAGTCACTTTTAAACCTTGAAAAAGTGACTTTTCAAAATTGTTGTAAGCAATTTTAAGTTCTGGGCTGAAACTTTGGATTCTGCAATTTCTTCAACAGTTTAATGAAATATAATTACTTGCCTGTAAACAAATAAATTGAAATGGTGGAATGGAACATTCGCACAGGGCTCCCACTTTATCATGGAAAGAAAAAAAACGCAAAATATTTTTTTTTACCGGGGGGGGGGGGGGGGTAAATTTATTTTTTTACGGTGTGATTTTTAAGTAAACAAACTAAACAGAGTTTCTATATTTCATTCATTTAATTTCATTAATTTAGCGTTTTAATCATCACGACAACACATATTGGATGGAATGGTTATGCTCGATTCGGAACGGTCGAATTGCATACTTCTGCTCGAGACGTAGGAGACACACAATGCCCTTTTGTGATCTATTCCATTTCAACTCTTTTTGAAGATCATTTTGCACTCCCGCGTGAATTTTCTTCGTGACATTCTTGCAGATGTATTCGATCTCTGAATTGAGATTGGGATTGATAGGTATCGAATACAGTAATCGTCATTACAGGGCACTGCTAGTCCTGCTCTGTGATTGGTCGGGAGGAAAGGAGCCTTTCTGTCCCGAGACGCTCGTCTTATACTATGTATTATGAGCACTTGAGCAATCGTGCGTCGACAAAGCGATTTTACGTGCACGCGCCGATGTCAGTAATGCTTAAAAGATGAACAGAAAGTAACTATACATTCCTTCTTGACAAATCGATTGTTATATGACATGCCATTATCTTTGTATTCTTTACACTCACAGTTTTAGCACGTGAATTCGACTTGAAGGGATCCACGAAATATTCTGAAAAGTTGATACGACCGAGCTAAGACTTTGATGGTCATATTTCTGAAAACAGAATTTGAAAAAGTTAATTTGAAAAAGTTTGAAAACACAATAAGTTATCGTGCAAACGGCGGACGGCCAGATAAACGTACAGACCAAGGGCGCATTCTTATAAATAGCTTTTATGCTAAAGCTCCTAATAATGGCATAAGACAATTAACAACGATAACAATAAACAACAATACAGGCAGTCGTTTGCACTGTATATATATTAAACATAAATATTAAATAACTTACGAATAAATGAAAGACTTGTGAAACTAACGATTGAAACATACATTGTCAACGATTGAAAGATGCAGATCTCTAGGTAATCAGGAAATGGGCAAAATATTTATTACAAAATTTGTGCGCAAACACACAAACAAGTGAAGTTCAATAAAAGTGTGTATAAAAGGCTTTAAACCTTTTCCTAAAAAAAGAGAATATGAAAAAGGAGAGAGAACATCGTCAGGATGCCAACTAAAATCAGAAAATGATTTTATCAGAAAATTTGGTGGAGACGTTTTTGTAACTTATGTCCTCTCAATCCAACAAATTGCTTTTAGAATGACGGTATTAAACATTGTCCTGTTGACAATTGTTTGCATAACATTATTATTAAGTAGTAGAAGTATGGAGCTATTTATTGGTTTTACAATGTCCGTCTGTCTGTCTGTCCGTCCGTCCGACCGTCCCCTTCATAATTTCTGCATTTTTTGAGCTAGAAGGTTGAAATTCGGAATATAGCACTATGAGCATGTGAACCCTAACTATTTAGTTTGGTTTTGATTGGCCCACTGGGGTCGGAGTTTCGGGGATGGGAATAAAAGGGGACCGCATGGTCTACATGTATATGTGCATGTAAAGGACTGAAATTCGGTATGAAGATTCCTCTAGGCAAGATCTACATTATTATGAAGTTTGGGTCAAATTGTTCCAGTGGGGTCAGAATTGTAGGAGTGGCAGTCACTCGGTCTTTAGAATTATGGCAAATGATAAGAAACGAAAGAAGATAGAGCTCAATTTCATTTTCTAAATACTAGTTCATGAAAATGAATTTTTCGATGAAAAAAATTGGGGTTGCAGGTTAAAAAGTGCAGATAAAGGGGTAAAAATACACTCCCAGACAAAAATATGGAGATTTTTGAAAAAAATGAAAGGTTCATCTCAAATAATAGCTTTAAAAATAAAAGGACTTGTTCATGCATTATACGATGATTTATTCGAAGGTTACCTAGTTTATTTTCTATACACAAAACATTTTATGAACTTCAAACAATTCCTTTCAACAAAGCATACAGAAAAACAAACACTACTGAAGCCAAAAGTTTGGAAATTTGTCCATGCTGGGACATAAATTTGGAGATTCTTTGTTTAATATTTAGATCAGCCCCCTTTGGCATTAACAACTGCTTGCATGCATACGTTGTCTCATAGACTCTATGAGAGACTGACAGTCATCTATCGATATTTCACACCAGACATCAGACTCAGTTTTGAGTAAATCCTTGTTTGTTAGAATTTTGTGTGTGTCAACGTTTCGCTTTATTTTACCCCAAATTGTCTCTATGGGATTAAGATCAGGACTATTTCCTGGCCATTCTAGAAAGTGAATATTTTGTTCTTCGAAACAGTTTAGTGTCACTTTTGCTCTGTGACAAGCTGCTCCGTCTTGTTGACAGATAGTCACCATAGGAAAGTATAATGCAGCACTTGGTATCAGATGATCAACCATTATTTCCGTATAATAGGAACTGTTGACGTTTCTTTGACAATAGCTATACTTCCGGTCCCATATGTAGTTATTGTTCCATGAACTATGATGCTTAGTGGAAATTTGACTCTACATGATACACACGTAGGGTGCAGCTTTTCTTCTTGCTAGCCACAACTTTTTGTTTATCATCATTCAAAAGACTAAATCTAGATTCATCACTGAATATGACTTTTTGCTATTGTTCTGTAGTCCATGTTGAATGTTCACGTGCCCACTCAAGTCGCTGTTTCTTCAATCGTTTAGTTAGGAGAGGCTTTTTTGCTGCAGAACGAAAGAACGGGTTGTTGTTCTTTGCCGAAACTTCTTTCTTGGTGATTTCATTCCATTTTGCAGTTTCTCTTGCTGTTTGAAAGCGTGATTCTTTGACAATTTACCTCTTAGATGTCTATCTACGGCTTTACTTGTGATGAGTTTTCTGCCGCACCTTTGCTTCACAGCGAAACTTCCAGTTTTCTTGTATTTTACAATATTACTTACAGATTCTGTAGTTAAGTTGAGATTTTTTTGATATTTTGATTTGTTTTTCGTTTTCTTGTAATTTCTTAATAAATAAGTCACAAATAGATTGAGGGATCTGTTTTATAGGAGACATTTTTTCACAAATGAAAATTTAAGAAAAAAAATTAAGCACACACAAATATTATAATGAATCCACCCATCCTAGATTAATTTACATAATCCTGACGTTAAGGTTAAATTTCTGCAACTAGAAACTTGAAATGTTAACTTTTTTAACAAAATCTCCAAACTTATATCTCAGTATAATTAAATCTCCAAACTTTTGACTTTAATGCAGTTGTTGTTTTTCTTGTTTTTTGTCCAACGAAATTAGTTATTACTCATGAAATTTTATGTGCAGTTAATAAGATGGTGTAGATTTAGTATACATCGCTGTGTAATGTATAGTGCAATTCTATTTTATTTTAATAGCACTTGTCTGAGATGAATCTTTTAATTTTTCAAAAATTTCCATATTTTTGTCTGTAGATGAATCCGCTACTTTTTTATACCCTTCTCGGGGGGATTAATTTCTTGTTAGATTTTAATTTCAAGTACGGTCTAGAATACAATGGTCCGAAACCTCCATTGTTAATCCACCAATCACGAGTTTCCCATTGTTAATCTACCAATCACGAATTTTGAGAACGTAGGGAAGCAGAAATCAAAGATTAATGAAGAGTAGATAGCTTCCGAGTTTCTTAAAAAGCATCCTGATAGCATACCAATAGGGGAAAGGGGTTACCTTTATTTTTCTGGAAGCTATATACACAATGCATGTTTGTTTAAATAAAACTTACCATAATTTTAAAACTAATAAAGATTATTTTTCAAAAATTTTTTTTATGTGTGATCATTATATGCTATAATGAAAACTATTTTTCTCAGCATAATTTTTAATAGAAAAATTGGGAATTGCAACGTAATTAATTTATTAAGTCAAAAATACAAGATAAACAGAAAGTAAACACATTGAAATAACTGTAAAAGATTTAACTTGGTTTGAGAAAACTATGATAAAACTGATTCTTTTGATCAGAACACAAAATTATTTAGAACAGGCCAAGAGAAAGAGAGATGTCGGATTTCATATTTTTAATTTTGATATAAAAGGTGAAAAAAATCCAGAATAAAAGAAACAGAAATACTAGGAAAAGAATTAATCTTAACTATTATTTTTTACGGTCCAAACTTTATACATAATTTTGTTTTGTTAAAATATTTTCGTTTTAAAGAAGAAAATGTTAATCATAGATTGCGGTTTTTGACGCTTCCAAGTATCACTATATTCCTATTTGCATTTTCTACAGACAGTTCATTTCTTCCTACATTTCTATGCTTTCGAACAATGTCGTCTTGTTCGTGAATGGGAACGACAGACACTCCTGTCACAAATAACATTTTCTCTTGACGAATCGATACTTGTGAGGCCCTTCTCTCGAATACGTACTGTTGTCAATCTGCCAAACTCACTTTCTTCTCGTGACTGCAGCTGTTATGGGGTGTTCAATCTCCCTTATTTGCATGAAAGGCACATCGAGCGAAATTCCCTCAAAACGAATTTCCTAATCATTAAAGTTACCTACACTGAATAATATTATGAAATTGATAATTAAAGGAGTATCTGCGAAACAAGATGTTGTATAATATTTGTTAATATTAACAGGCGTTTAGAGTAGCTTTATTAGAAAAAAAATAAAATTTTATCGGACTCCAAATGCATTTTAATGATAGAAAATATTAAATTTTTAATAAGCTTCATTGATGTATTTATTTAAATGCGACATATTCATTGAAAAATAAATTTAAAAAAATAAATCATTCAGATAACATTGCAAATGAATTAAGAATATAATCATGTGTACACAAAAGCCTGTTCTTTTTATATAGAAAAAGTAGTTTCAACCACTTGTTGATGTTACGAGGGGCGTTCAAATTTGACCTGGACTTTATTTTTTATAAAATCAGAAAAATACACACACACACACACACACACACACACAAGTTATTTCTCAAACAACTCTTCTTGCTTCTCTACACATTTTTTCAGCGTTCTGGGAGCATCGGGATACCGATTCTGTAGAAATCTTCAGGCTGATGTCGGAACCACGTCAGGACAGCCTTTTTCACTTCCTCATTGGAGCCGAACCTCTGCTCTCCCAATAACTCTTTCAATAGTCCAAAAAGAGATCCGGGCTGTATGGAGAATGTGATAAGATATCCCATTTCAATTCCGTCAGTGTATCCATACTCAATGTAGTTGTGTGTGTGGTCTGGCATCGTCTTGCAGAAAACAAACACCACTGGTAACGAGTACTGGTCGTTTTTTGCTTAGTGCAGGTTTCAGGGATGTCCTCAAAACGTCACAGTAGTAGGGTGCATTTACGGTTCGAGTTTCTGGGAGAAAATCGACATGAATGATACCCTTAATGTCCCAGAATACAGTCGTCATTACTTTAGTTGCCGACGGTGTAATCTTGAATTTCTTGGGTCGTGGTGAGTCAGTGTGTCGCCACTCCATGCTCGCACGCTTGTTTTCAGGAGTATGGTGATGAATCCATGTCTCGTCGATGGTCACAACACACCTTAGGAAGCTGTCACCTTCCCTGTCATATTGCTGCAGCAGCATGGAACAGATTTCCACCCGGATGGTTTTGTGATCCTCGGAGAGTAGCTTAGGGAGCCATCTGGCACAGATCTTGTTGAATTTCGGCTTATCGTGGATGATGGTTTCCACACTGCCAGTGCTGATGTTCAGTATTGAAGCCAATTCTCGACCATGAATCTGCCTGTTGTCAGTTCATTATCAGTTCATTTGTTCGTGCTATGCTGCCATCATCGACAGCAGTTGCTTTCCTTGTCTTATGAGCTTCGTTGTTGGTGAATTCTCTCCCTCCTTCAAATTTTTGGCATCAAGCAAAGACGAATGATCGAGACAAACATGACTCGATGAACTGTCTTTGAAGTCTCTGATGAATTTCAGATGCTTTCACACCTTCGTTATTCATAAGCTTGATGATTATTCATTGTTCCACTTTGGTCGACACATCGCTGTCCACCATTTTGTTTTAACAAACAGTCGGTTGGCATGGTAACCGAATGAGTGGTGCTGCGTTTGCATGACAGGTGGTAGTTGCCATCCCAACAATCAAATTTAGATTTTTACAACAATGAAATTTACAAAAAATAAATTCCAGGTCAAATTTGAATGCTCCTCGTATATGGGTGATATGGCATGCGACTAAAGTTTACAAAGGGTCGTATAACAAAAATAGATTGGATATATTTTATGAAAACTAGCACGAAGAAGCTTACAATAGTAGCTTGATGTTTTTGGAATAAACATTTGCGATGAAGTTTAATCTACATAGAATTTCACACACGCATGGACAGAATTATAAACTTACTTAAATTTTGCCCAAAGCTTTAATGAAAAGGAAAAAAAAATACCCTACAAACTTGATAGAAAAATGTATGCAACTATCAAGTGACCATGAAAATGTTGTGTCAAGTTTAAAAAAAAACAAATGAGAAAAACATACACGTGTACATTCAGCTTGGCCACACACTTCGCGAGGCCTTCATTTTTCTTATAACTTCAAACTTTGTGTTTGGCATTGAATCAAGAAGTGTTTAATGGATTCGCCTAAAATTATTTCCCAACCATACATGATTAAATATTTCTGTTCTTGAACAGTTTGTGAAGTTGTCTATGGTCTTTGTAAATCTGGTGTGCAAGATGTCCCTAGACATTTCCAATTAAATTGTGATCTGGGGACCGTGCTGGCCAGGCTAAAACCTTAATACCATTTTCATTAAATCATGTTTTCATCATGTTTGAGGCGTGGCAAGGAGCGTTATCTTGTTGGAAAGTGCAATTATTTTTCTCCAAGAATCACAGCATTAGCTCCAAATTATTGGTCTAGAAGCCCTTTGTTAACCAAAGAATTTGTTCGAGAAGCAATCATTACCAGATCACCTTTATCCATAGAGGAGAATGAGTCTCTAACCACAACTGAACCTACGTTTATTTGACGACTCATTTGAACCTTTTCTTATCCTAGATCATGCCAGTAGGCATCCCATCCATCAGGCCGTTTCTTTAGCAAGGTTCAAACATGCTCTTTCATGAACTTGTTTCAAGGGCGGTTTTCTTCTCGTCTTTACATGATAGATGAGTGGATATGGTTTTTCTCAGTTGCAAGATGATGAACATAAAATTCAGCTCTGGAGTTGAGGATTTTCTTCCTACACGATCGATTTTTCACTATGCCACGAAGTCTTCTTGCTAAAAGACCTCTGACAATGCTGATATCTTATGCGAGCTGCAATTTGTCTCTGGGACATCCAAGAACCATGCAGCATTCATATTTTACAAAGTTCTTCTTCTTTCAGTTCTGTTCTTCGTGGCATTGTGAAAACACAAAACAAGCAGCTAAATATAGTGTCAAATAATCTGTTAATCCTAATTTTTTTCTAAAAGACTTAATTTCATTTACCTAAAGTGGACAAAATTATTGAATAGTCACTGTGAATTTATAAATTTGGCCAAACTGAATGTAGATTTTTTTTTGTTTTTCTCTAATATTTTTGAAAAGTTTTATAGCTGAATAATATGACAAGTTTTATAGCTGAATAATATGACAAGTTTTATAGCTGAATAAGTTTGCCTATCAAGTTTGTAAAGTATTTTTTATTAATTAAAGTTTTGTACAAAATGTATGCGAGTTTATAATTTTGTCCAGGACTATTATGTATATTTCTCTCTCAAATGGATAAAGAGCTTGGTAGTCGATGCCGCTTATAGCTATCAAAATCATCTAACAGGTGGTCGGGGCTCAATGCGGGTAGAGAAGGTGTTGGTCACAGATTAATAATACACAGAAGGTCAGCTCGGCAATAATGACATGATAGAATGTCCTGCAGCGCACCAGTGAGATATACAAGAAGTACAGTGTGGTTATAAAATAAGTTCGCCTACTTAATGAGACCTCTAGAGCCCAAACTAATGAACCGATTGTGATGCAAATTGAAATGTAGGCTATTCAGATCATGGGGGAGAGAATTCCGGAAAGAAAAAATAATGTAAATATTCACCACCAGGTGAAAATGTGGCGATGTGGAATGACAAACGGAGATTTTAAAACTAGTTTTATTGTTTTAAAAAAGCAGGCAAAGTTTTTGTTTGATTGCAGCTTATGTTCGTTCTCAATATCCACCTTATTAGCAGAACGTTTATGCAAATTAAAAAGTCAACATACCCAGAATGGAATGGATTGATCCATTCATTACAGTATGTTTAATGAAAAGCTTTCACGAAAGATCATGGTTTTAAGCAAGAAAGAACGCGCACTGTTGGTAAGTTGTTTTACCAGAATAATAGCTGCATTGTTTTGACAGTCCAGCTGCATTGCGAGCATATCGTCGTTTAAAAGGATTGCGAAAAGGTTCCATGTCAGATACTGGGTTGCGAAAAATGATAAAGAAATTTGAATCGACTGGCGATTTGGCTGTCGCACCAGGAAGAGGACGGTGCAAGATAGCAGACGAAGTTGTTGAAGACGTGGCTGTTGCAGTGGTGGACAGCTTCCTCTTCTCAACGTTCTACAACAAGTGCTCGAGCAACAGCACGCGAATTGTGCATCCCATGGTTCACAGTCCGAAAGGTCTTGCGGTCCCTTCTGCATTGGTACACATACAAAATACATCTGACACAACAGCTAAAACCTAAAGATCCCACTCAAAGCGATGAATTTGCTTATCGCTTTCTGTCAAGGATGATTGTTGATGACATGTGGCCGTGGTCAGACAAAGCACATTTTACCCTAGAAGGAGCGGTGATCACGCAGAGCTGCCGCATATGGGGTGGCTCGCTCCCCCATGTCGTGCATGAAAAGCCACTGTATTCTGAATACGTGACTGTATAGTGTGGATTCACCGCCTGACGAACTTCACAGAGGGGAAGCACGCAATCTTGGAAAGCCCTCAGGGCATTTGCAAGACTCAAACGGAACAATCTGATTGCCAGAGCTTGTACCGAGATCTGTCGCCCCGTAAGATATGTTTCCATTGTTTTATGGTCCAGTTTCGATGAGCTGCGCACCATTCTAAATACGTTTCGCATCCTTCTGATGATATAGACTCTAGGAATTGTTTCAGCTAATGTCTTCCGATTACAATGCGTCACACGAGCTAGTGCCCAACGATCCCTGTCCGGCATTTTCTTTGGCTTGTCACTTAGTGGTTACGTTTCAATATATCTTAGCAGCGTTGGAACTGTTAAACGAAAACTAAACTGACCATTCACCGAGCAACTGTTCCGCAACTTTCCCCACTTATATCTTTGAGCCTGTGAAGTATTTTCATATTACTATATTAATTAGCATTAAAATATTTTCATTAAAAATGATTGGCCTCTTACTTTAAAATATTAAATACGTGTATTATTAAATATTATTGTGTCCCTAAAAAGAGCCCTTAAAAAGTTGAAAAAGTTATTTATACTTCTTTCTTATTTATTCTTATACTAGATGTTGCCCTCGCTTCGCTCGTGTAGTGAGGGAAAGCCAATGATGACGGACAGATTAACGTTTTTATTGAAGTTAATATTCCCTCGTCGGCCTTTAATAAGTTAAAGAAAACGTACACCATTTCCTCTATTTCGATCATCTCTCCATCCGATAAGCACGCCTCATTAATATTGAAAAATCGCATTTAGGATACTCCCGCCATTTTTTTTTTCGGTTATCCCTATCATTTTGTTAACAGACTCGGATGGATGACCATTACGAAGATGCTCTAAACATTTAAAAGGGGTTTATCCTGTTCATATTTTCCGAAGTATCGTTGAGGAGAAGAAGTAATTTCTGCCATCGTCAATTTGATGGAAAACTGGAAATTAAAGGAGAAATGCCCATTGTAGACTATTAGCATATGTGCCTATTTATTAATAACTAGCAAAGGTACCCAGCGTTGCCCGGGATAATTACACTTGTATGTAAACAGAACAATCTCAAAAAATTAAATTAAATTTTGCAATATCTTAAAAATAAACACATGAAAATGCTTAGAATTAATACAGTAAAAATTCTTAATGAAAATTCGAAAAAATCTTTTTAAAGGCTCACAATGGATGGACCGCTCCAATAATTTCTTACTCAGGTAATCTTACTTCAGATGTACACTTGATGTTGTTGCAATTTCCACTCTTCTCTCGTTGTGTTGAAGCAAAATGTGGCCTTTCATCACTTTGGATAGTCTAGCGGTCGCCAATTCTTCTATTTACTTGCTTCCCATTTGCTCAATACAGCACGGAGCTAAAGGTTTGCTTTCTCTGTCGTCTTTCCACTCTTTCTCAATAGTCTGCTAACTCTTCATTATCTCCAGCTACTGATCATTTTTAAAGAATTTTAAGAAATTGTTAAGTACTAAGAACTCTCTTTTCTAAGAAAAACCTGAATAACAGGAATTCTATGCATTGTTACAAATTGAAACTTATCCATATTGCATCATCATTTTATGTTTATTGTTATAATTCTTGGAAAGGATTGCTTTATCATTGCATTATTATTTTGAGCTCATTGTTATTGGTGAATTGCGTGTTGAAACCATTGTTAATACCTATTGTTGCACAAACTTTTATTTGCATTGTTGGTCATGAGATATATATTGTTGGTCGTGCAGAGTGTTTGTGAATTGCGTGTTGATACCATTGTTGCAAAAACTTTGTCTTGCATTGTTGGTCATGCGATATTTCTCATTAATATGCCCTGCCATAACCATGAATATCGATTTTTTATCAATAATTATTATTTTTTCGATGCGTAATTATTATTTTTTCGCATACATGCTTTGAAGGTCATGTATGCGAAATTTCATCAAGATCGGAATAAAACTGTAGATTTGTATAAAAAACATACACACAGACCCACAGACCCACAAACATCCTTCTTTATATATATAGATTGAATTTTAATGCTGCTATCATTATAATTTATAAAACAAATTACTTGATGCACAATAATAATAATGATAATAATAAAATTTTAAAGTGAACAGCAATATCGACAGCAATAATAATAATAATTAACTTATATAAAAATGTTATTCTGTCCGTCATCTTTGGCTTTCCCTCGCTACACGAGCGAAGCGAGGGCAATATCTAGTAATGAATAATAATTGCATTGAATTAATTTTTTATTTTTTTTCTTATATAAGTATTACATTTTCTAGTCTTCTATTTGGCAATATATTCAACGTAGAGACCGCAAAGTTCGGTGAATGACTCGGAAAAACAAACACGGAATTTCAAGCAGTAGTGTTTTTTCACACGCCATGCAACAGTTGTACGAACGATTGCGAAAGTGTATTGTGGCCACGGGGGCTTACTTTGAAGGACAGTAAAGTATCATCTCTGAAACACCTATCCCTGTTTGTTTTTCCGAGTCATTCACCTAACTTTCCGGTTTCAGCTTTTATACAACAAAAACTAAAACATAATCAAAATCCTAAGGGATCCCCGAAGTCTAAAGAGGATTGTATGGTGAGCTCAGAGTTTTACATTACAACTTCCTGTAAATTATTAATATTATTAGCTTTATTTAAACCATAATTAATATTTTTCCACACTAGAATTGCTTGTTTGATAATTTTGAAATTAGTCAACGATAGTATCCACGTTGGCAGTCAATTAAATCGATTAAATAAAGTTGGGATAAAATAAAGTCTTCAAATTTTTCTACACCCATAGTGATTGAAGACTTTTGGTAAGCAGAAAAGGTTTTGAGGTCTTACGTAATATACCAATTCTTTCCTAATCAGAAATTCAGTATTAGAAAACTCACTATAGCATTATTTATTTATTTAAGGGAATCCAATACGTCTATCCAGGGCCTGTATGGCCAGAGGCCGACGAGTTGGGTAAGCATATTCAGTCGTTTGTAAATACGAGGAGCATACTAAAGTCGTGAGCAACATTAAATAAAAAAAACGGTTACTACTTGCGATACACAGAATACATCATTTCAAACTATAAACTTTTGTCTATTTTTCAACATAATCCATTTTTTTGGACACATTTTTCCTACCGTTGTGGAAGTTTGAAAATCCCTTGACGGTAGAAGTCCGTTCCAGCTCACCGAAGGCACTGACGCACAGCTCTCTTCACGTCCTCGTCTTCACATACCGCTAGCCTTCCTTTTTCCCCTTCTCAAAAAATCTGCTTCTTCACAGGCAGGCCCGTAGCCAGGAGGGGGGGGGTGAATTTTTGAAAATCGACCCTCCCCCCCCCAAGATAAAGTCCTGGCTACGGCCCTGATTGGCCTTCACTATGCGACAAACGAGGACGTGAAGAGAGCTTCAGTGCCTTCGGCGAGCTGGAACGGACTTCTACCGTCAAGGGATTTTCAAACTTACACAAAGAGATTATCTTGAGAAATAGACAAAAGTTTATAGTTTGAAATGATGAATTCTGTGTATCGCAAGTATTAACAATTTTTTTTTATTATTTAATGTTGCTCACGACTTTCAGTATGCCCCTCGTATGTTCGACAGGTAAGTTTTTTAAGGTATTGCCATTTGTAAACATTCGCATTATTCTAATTTGCATCACAGTTATCTCTCCAAAATTGGACGCAAATTTATTGATTTGTAATCCATATCGTAGGTGAGATTCCATAAAAACTCTCTACAATAATATTAGAAGCTTTAGCAAAAAGTTGCTTATACGAAGAATGCACGCTTGGTCTGTACGTTTATCCGGCTGTTTGCACGATAATTTGAAAATCTCTTTCAAATTCTCTTCAGAAATATGTTTTCAGAAATATGACCATCACTGTCTTAGCACGGCTGTATCAATTTCAGGATTTTTCGAGAACCCCTTCAAGTCAAATTCACGTGCTTAATGAGTGACTGCAAAGACTGATCAGATATTTTTTCCAATACTCATTATTATTTTTAATCATTTCTCTGTAAGTAAAAACATTTATACAATAATCTTTATGTTATTTTGTACAGTAACGATTGCTCTTTCTAAAATGTGTTTAAATTTTGTTTCTAATGAACACAGTAATAAAAAATTAAAGTGTGAAGTTACGTTGCAAAAATGATCATGTATGATCGGAAACTTATTTTCCAGGAATTGTATCAATACCTCCAAGAAAGAAAGCCTTTGCACGGAATCCTCATACAGAGTGAGTATAAAAAGGCTCCTGGTAAGCGGATTCCGGAAGATCCTTAAGGGTACGCGTGCAAGCTTCTTTGACGGCACTTAGGGTCCCATGATGGTATCCTCTGAGGGAGGATTTCACTTTTGGGAATAGGAAAAAGTCTGCTGGGGCGAAGTCGGGACTGTAGGTGGGTTGGAGAATTGTCGCGTCGACTCTGCTTTTGGTCGTCTGTCAAGACCTTCGGGACGAGTTTGGCGCAGATCTTCCACATCGCCTAATTTTCAGTGATAATGGTGCGCAGTGTCATCTTATCAATGCCAATTCGATCTGCGATCCTGCGCACACTTAACCGACGGTCTGAATTCAGCACTTCACGCATACGTTGCACGTTGTCGTCGGTTCTTGACTTGGACGGCCGTCCAGCGCGGGGCTCGTCCTCCACACACTCTCGGTCATCTTTGAAGAGCTTGTGCCACTTAAAAACGGCAGTTTGTGACATCCTTGAACACTTGGCGAATCATGCCCAACGTCTCCATACCCGATTTCCCCAGCCCAGCAAAAAATTTGATGGCGTACTGCTGTTCACTCGTTCGCTGCATTTTAAGCTTGCACCGAGTCACTCGACAGGCGTCCACTAAAACTTCGATCTAACTTGGTGCGTTTTGAAGGTCAGACCCCACACCATCGAGCACGCTCAGTGCGAGCGCGTTGCGAACTACAGGAAGAAATTGTTTCCGATTGTCACGGAATTCTAATACTATCATTAATTCCGGTGACAGAGACGCTCGTTTTCGCTCTAGAATATTTTACAATTCCGGGCGAAAACGGAGGCGACGTCATCAGGGTCGGTTAGAACATCAAGACGCAGGGGCCAATCACAGAAGAGAAAGTCTTGCGAGTGCGGGCTCGAAGAGAGAGACGAGAGAGATCGACAAAGAGAGTAATGAGACGATCGACAGAGGTTTGAAGACATTGAAGCTCCCGACGAAGGCTGCTGGAAGGCATCGAGGGTGCTATGCTATCGGCATACTGAGCGAGAAGGAGAAACCTCAAGCCGCCACGACGGAGATGACTACGGAGCAGACATTAGCTTCGTTGGCCAACGCCACGTCGTGCGGAGAAGCCAAGTGGGCGGAGGTTTGCGCCGACGCAAAGCGAGAGAGGCGACGGAGCGAAGGGTGTTTATCCTCAGCGTTCAGGTTTCTTCCCCGTGCTCCGAGATGTTCAGTAGCTGACCGTTGCTTCACAGTAGTAAGTGCGTCATTTATTGTGGGCTGTAAAGCTGAATTAATAAGGGAAGCTTTTAAAGAGTTATGTCACAGGGAACTTCACAGGGACACCAAAGTGTGTGGTTTGTGGCCTTGCGGAATGCGGGCATATTTTGTCAGCGAATTCGGCTTCACCATAATTGGGTGTTGCTAAGGTGATATGTGCCGCATTAAGCAATTAAGCAATTACCCGTCCTCATAAGGTTTTTCTTATTCGTTATTTTATGCAAGCATAATCTGTGTTACAGTCTTATTTGGTTTTATTTTTAGACCGCATGTGACTATTAATTTACGGGTACATTGACAAGAGAACTCGGAACTATTTTGCAATTGTGTGCGTGCATTATTAAAGTTGTTGCGTCTTTAAAATGCTTCGAGTGTAAGCTTTAATTCCCTGTTGCTGGTGATTTTATAAAATAATGACTTTGCCCGGACTTTGGACTTGATCCCGTTTGTGACTTTCTAATTTATTATGTGCTCATTCCTTTATTCACGCAGTTAGAATTCTTGTTTACGAATGTGTCTCATTATGCTGCCTGTTTATTCAGATGAATTGTGTGAATTTACTTATATGTACAAGTGCTATCTATTTTGATTGTGTATGTAAATCTTTTTGAAAGCTATACGTTTTATCGTATACTTTGGCATTTTGTGTTTAGTTAATTAATATAAACAAAGGTAGGGTTGGCTTTATTTGAGTGTATTTTTGTGGCCGACCCAATCAAAGTGCTGTTTCCAGATTAAGTCTATCTATGTGTCCGTTGTTTTACGGGTTAGACTTTAGTTATTAAGGTGTGAGGCCATTTTCCCAGACGTGCTCTGAGGTTTGAAAGTCTGTTTCAGTTTAAGTTATAACTATGTGAATGTTGTGTTACAGTTTTAGTTGTTTAGCCAGTAAGCTTTTGCTATACATTTTAGCATCTAAGTTTTGGTATTACTTTCTAGCTGAAGAGTATTTGTTTAGATTGTAGGCTAGATTCAGTTTATGTATTTGGTTTTGCATTCAGGTTGCTTATCCTTTAAGTTTGAAAGGAGTTTAAGGCTTAAATACTATTAATTTTTACATTGAGGTGTGTTTAAGATTAATTACTTTGTTTGAATTAATTATTGCCTTTGACAAAAGGAGTTTACATTTTTCCTTCTTATTTACCATTACTTTTATTTTTATTGTCAATAAACTTTACCTTTATTATTTTAATCAGTGCACTGTTGCATGTTATTCAATTTTCCACTGCGCTACTCCTATTTTAGCTATAATCACATGTGACAGTGCCTGCGCGTGGAGCAGAGCACGTGACGACCACAGGTGTTTTGATACATTTAGTTGTTATCAACAGTGTTTGTGTGTGGCTCGACGCAGATTCACTCAATAATATTCTTTTCATGTGACACCGATACTTTTTATACAAACTCTGTACATTGTAAAAAGTCAATATTTTAGAACTTTTTATGATGATGTGACAATGAATGACGTTTCCGTGTAGTGCAGTGGCCTTCTTTCTAGGAGATATAGTTGTATACCCTGTTGTCTCCCCAAAAGCATTTTATTTCATGTGCAAAATCTTCATAATTAATGAT
The DNA here is from genome assembly GCA_023313115.1 of Rhysida immarginata. Classification (NCBI taxonomy): domain Eukaryota; kingdom Metazoa; phylum Arthropoda; class Chilopoda; order Scolopendromorpha; family Scolopendridae; genus Rhysida; species Rhysida immarginata. The sequence goes on from JAHWFO010037539.1 coordinate 144,213, forward strand.
TTTGTCTCTGTATGTCTTTTGTAAAATTCCTGAAAAGCTAAAAATGGCCAAAATAAGACCAATATTTAAAAAAGACAACTAGTGTGACGTGAATAATTACCGACCAATTGCTGTATAAATAATTACCGTCCTGTTAAAAATTTTAGAATTGTGGATTAAAACAAAAGGGAAAATTTTTGTGAAAAATATAAACTGTTCAATGATGAATTTTATGGATTTACAATAGAAAAACAACAGAAGGTTTTTGGTTAAATCATAACGAATAGAATAAATAAGTGTGATTACTCTCGCATTAAGCAATGCTAAAAATCAGGCGAGCGGCGGATGTGCGAAATAAGAGCGCTGCTGTCGATTTCGACCAACTTCGTGGCGTTTTTTTGCTGGCTGCAAATGGGAATTTCACGCTTCGTGTTCAGTTTCTGTCGTATATTTTATTGTTTCACTATTTATACGTGATGAGCTTATTATAATGTGTTAATAGTGTAATTTGCATATCGTTTGTTACGTTTAAAACAGTATTTTTACTCGTATTTTAAAAAATTTACTCGTTATATTTACTCGTGCACGTATCTTATGACCGCAGATAGGCCTACTTCATTCCTTTCGGCGATTAGCAAATGTCTGACTATCGCGGTCGTTGTAAAGATCACCAGAATTAGGCGCTTTTAGAGTTGGAACAGATTCGAGTTTCAATGAATTTCGTTTTAAATTTCAAATGAATTTAAAACTGCAGGATTATAGAAAAAGCAAGACGCTTCGAAATGAACTGATCACACGATGCTGTTCGTATTTGGATACAAAGTCTTCGCTGGCTAAAGGTAATCCGCTGCTTCTTAATCGATTCCGATTGTATAAATATATGAAACGTGAAGTTTCTATCGGATGTCTTATTTACACATCCAAAGAGAGAACAAGTTAAAGGCATTCTAATAGTAAAAAGGCAAGCAAACTCTTGCGTTATGTAGAATCGAAACTAGAGGCGGGTTCTTTATCTTAGCGGCTTCGTCAGCCGGCTGATATTGACACCAGGTGATGACGTCATATTCGTCATATTATTGATTTAGCCTAGAGTTCTTCTTGATTTTCCATCCGATGACGTCATCATTGGGTGTCTCTACCAGCCGGCTGGCAAATCCGGCTGAGATAAAGAACCCGCCTTAGGCTATTATCAAAACTAAGCTAGAAATGACTTCTTGTTCCGCTGGTTCTCCTGAGGGAACAAGAGGGCCAATTTTTGAATTGTTCAATCTATCGAGCGTTTTTCTTAATAAAATATTAGGATAAATCGAAAATTTTTGAATGATATATTACCCTGGATGCAAAAAAAAATTAAACTTTTCGAATTTTTTCCGTGGAGTTTACCTTTAAGAAACAGTAAATAAACAGTAAGAATATAAAAAAAGAACTCGTGTTTGAAAATTAATTTTTAAAACTACTGTTAGCGTTTCATCCTTTTCCTTGTAAGCGAATACTAAAAACCTGCGAATCTATGGTCGCAAACGCACGCAGTGACATCTTGCGGATGCGCCAGAAAACTATGCAAGTAATCACACTTACTATTCTATTCGTTATGGTTAAAGTAAATGGACAGGATAAACTATGCTTTTTACAACGGCCTATTTTCCACAATTATTATTATCGATCTGAATAGGACTTCTGATCATGTGGAGCATAAATTATTAGTGATAAAATTTTATAATTAGGGAATTAGAAGCCGTTAAGTAAACTTATAAAAGAAATGTTAGGTAATCGTTCATAAAACGTGTATTTAGGTAAAGTGAGTAGCCCAGCGGTCTCGGTGAATGACGATTACTTCTAAACGCAACGTATTTACATAAAATTGTAGATTGGATTTGGAAAAAAATTAAGTGTAAATAACAAAATAAAACATTATGAAATTCTAAATTGCACATAAAAATATTTGAATAACATTAATTAAAAAATGGTTTTTCATTATTTCTTGTGTAAAAAACCGAATGAAAGGAATGAAGTATGTAAATATCCAAAGATACAGGAAGTACAAACAGTTAAATACCTTAAGTTTACTTTTGACGCAAGAATGACATGGTCGGCACGTACATATAATTAAAAACCGACCTTACGGAAGTCAATGTACCAGGGGAAGTCAGTAAGTAAGTTACAAATAGATATAAAAATGAAACAAATACGAGTACTGCTTTGAAAAGTACTTTCATTTCTCCACATAATCTCCCTGTACATTGAGGCATTTGTCATATCGTTTCACAAGCCCCTGTTAATATGATGAATAAGCCGAAATAAATGTTGTAAACGAAAGCGAAAGAGTTATAGGTTGCATTCGGTTCCGGAAGAAGAATTCCCAAAGAGACATGAAATGGATGAACATCTACTTTAAAGAAAGCGACATGATCCTTCGCCTTCACCGATCATCTCATAAAGAAAAAGCATCGATTTGGAACCATTAAAGAAGTGATGACCATATTCAAGGTGGAAACAGACCAGAAGAGAATCCTGACTCACGAGTGTACCATCATGATTGGACAAACTCTGAGAAAGTAGAGTGTAGAGTACTTATAGATCTTTGTTGTACTCTTCCAACCATTCCCGGATAATTCTGACATAATGACATGTCGCATTGTCCTGCTGGAATATCCCATCCTCCCGAAGCAAAAGTAGACGAATTATGGAAGAACAAGTTTACGTGTTTTTGATTTAAAAGCGTTTTGGTTTCGACTGAACGTACAGAAGGTTTAAACGGGTTCGTAATCGTTTAGCGCACCTTTCGAAACCAGGATGACTAACATTGAATTACCGATTGTGGATATATTCAATTTACACAGTGAATCTGCATATCTTTACATTGTACTATTTTTTCAAAGACGTTTTGATAATCGATAGAGAATTTTCCTATATTTGCCGATGCTAATGTCTTTGGAATGTGTGGGGTGATCTTATGAATTCGTTAAAATTAGATACGTAGCAAAATATGACGAATAGCTCCAGGAAATCGAATTTTTCTGATTTTTTTTTATTATGCTTTTCAAGATATGCTTTTTTATTATGCTTTTTTTTATTATGCTTTTGGGGGAGGCCGTGGCCTGGTGGGCTTTCACTGAACACAACTTCTGTGAAGTTAAGCTACATCAGGCACGGCTCGTCACTGGATGGGTGACCATCCGTGATAGCAGATCTTTACCCCCCCGGCTGCTGCAGCCATCATACAGCAGTCGTGAATCCAGGTCCATTCAGGGACCCAACTCGTCGGCCTCTGGCCATACTGGCCCTGGATGGACGTATTGGATCCAATTAATTAAAAAAAAAAAAAAAAAAGATATTTGCAAACTGTATTATTCACTGAGTGGCCAATTTGCTATGACCACCTCCTTAGTACTTCATTAGGACTTCTCTTCCCTTTAATGCTGTATCGATCCTCATTTTGCAATGGAGATGATGATAATTGCTTTGTGGAATAGCAATTTCCAGTCGAATGAGATTAGATGGTTATGGATCCAGCTGTACGAATGCTTTTTCAACTTCATCCCACAAAGTTCAACGGGATTGACTTCTGGAGATTGTGGTGGCCATCTAAACAAAGCAAACCCTCCGTTATGTTCCTGAAATTAATCCTGTACTTTATGGGGATTATCTTGTTGAAAATTGACACCTTTGGGATGAACCATCAATATGGTAGCATGAACTTGGTCAACAGCGATATTTAACGATTTAGACGTTGTAGAAATGCATTTGCGGTGCATGTTTTCGTACTGTTTCTGGCATATTCTGACTCGGCCATCTGCCTGGTTTAACTGAAAATGTGATTCGTTGGACCACATAATTTGTTACCAATCCCTGTTCCGTGTAAAATGGAGTTGTTTTCTCTATTTACCTGCAAAGAGCAAACGTGTGCGAACAGGCCTTCGGTTTCTATATCCCATATAATGCAGTGCTTCAGAGACCATTTGAAATCCTTAAGATGTGCGATTATTTGCAGCAGTGTTGCCCTTCTGCTAACTTATGCAATTCTAGGGACTCTCGAATTCACTCGAGCATTCGTTAGTCCATGACGATCACAAATTGCACGTTGAGGTTCATTTTTTTTTGGCTGACAGTCCAGTCTTTAAACCCTTTAGCAACAGCTGCTCTTGAATATTTCCTGAACGCGGTGGTTTTGCTGATACTTGCTCCATGGCTGCCAGTTTCAGCACAATCATTCCATATCTTTACAAACAAATCACTTCTGCTATTGTTATAGGTACAAAGCTTTCCTGTTTTATACCAGTCTCGCACTCGAGGGACAACAGCATGATGTCATAGCTAATTTGCTTAAAACTGTCAGATGGTCATAATATATTGGCCACTTAGTGTAGATAGCATAGGATCTCTAATCTTAGGAGGAATTTGAATATTTAATCATGTTTGGATTATTAAAATAATGTTTTTAATTTGTGCAGAATATCAACAGTACAATGAAGGTGAAGAAATTAAAAAAGATTTCAGTAAAAAAAATGTCGTTTAGTGAAACCTATTTTTAAAATGTATTATATTCCATATTTAAGCTTTCACTTTATATTTATCCATATTTACGAGTAAATAAGAGCTCTGTGCTTTAAATTTTGTTAAGGAGCACCACCAATTAACATTATTAATTGCGTGGATCCAAATTTCGAACGACTGTTTTCAGAGTCATTATTCGCTATTTGCAGTTTAAGTGAAAGTTATAAAAATCTCAACTTTCCCCAGTTTCCCCTGGTGTCGTTTTCCATAGCGCATTTATGAGCAAGCCCTTTTGAAAACAAAATTAAGTTAAATTATGGGTTTTGAACCAAAATTTCCATTTCAAATGCGTGTATGCTCTGTTGCACATTGAAAATTATCATTAAGTACCATCATTATTTTTATCTCCTTGACCAACATTTGTTGATTTGTTAAGAGCTTATGTCTTTGCTTTTGTTCTAAAGTCTTTATTGTGGCTGTGGTTGCCGAGTTACTAAGGGAGTGGTGCCGTTTTTCCTCCCATTTCTTCAGCTCTTCCTCTCACTTCACCCAATGGTTTTGCAACCACATCATTTAGTAAACTGAGATTTATAAATCCTGTTTCTTCCTTTTATTCTCGGTGAGAAAAGGAGGGCTTTTGGAGCAGCTGCAGTAACCGATACGCCTCGCAACTCCTGCAAAAGCCCTTCCCCCCGTTTCCGGTGCTTTACGTCCGGCCATCATGCTCACACGCATGGCTAAAAATCTAACTTAGTGGATTACCGCACTTCCCACACATCTCATCGATTGGCCTTGGATCCTTAAACCCCCACCCACCCCCTTCAGTCCCACGCCTTTTTTTTCTTACGCCCCTCCCATTCCTATCCAGCTGGCTTGTTATTCTATTGTTGTTTGCTCTTTTTCCTTCCCTCTCAGGAAAAATTGCACTTTTATTATCGTGGCATAAAGACGTCGTTAATTTTTATTGAAGATCTTGGAAAAAATGTCGGTTTTTAACTTGTTTTAGGCCAGATTTTAATATTTAATATTTTTATAATCACTATAACGCTTAGGGTTCCGCGATATAAATGAAAATTTTTCTTAAAGTGACAAGAGAGTTTAGATAACCTAAAGAAAATCTTGTTCAAGACTTTTAACTAAACAGTTCTTTTTGGAAGCGGTATTTTTTATTTCATGAAATCGTAGTTATGGTTTTCATAATGTTTTTTCAAGATAAAATTTTTGGATTATTTGAAACAGAAGTACTTATTAAAACAATGAGTGCTTGCAATTACTAAGGAATAGCGATGTTTTAATCATTAACTTTTCTTGAACATTGTTCCAATAAATAAAACAAACCATATCTTCAGCGGTGATTTTATTGAAACTAAGTGGCACAGATTCTGCACCACGGAAAAGAACATCATAACAAAATCAAAAATGGTACCATATGACTGGATTGGAATTTGAAAATCCTCAGTATTGAGTATAGCCTACTAGAACCTTAATGCACATTTTCAATCTGTTTGGTATGTTTTCCACTTGATTATCTAGAAGAGCCGTTCGGATTTTACGCCATTCTTCCTTTAAGGCAGTTTTCTGAACTCTGAACATTTCCAATATTCATCTGAACTCTGATTCAGGATGAATCTGCCATTTTCGTCTACGATCATTATTGAGGGGCTTAAAATAATAATAATACCTCCTATAATCAGGTCTAATTGCTATAAAGTTGATAAAGTTGAAAATAAAATGCAAAGGAAAATAAAAACCAGTTGAGAATGCGTGGTACTACATTACCATAAATTTAGATATTTTTTGATTTTGACTTCAGATTCCGATAGAACATCAAAAATTAAATAAAAGTTATAATCGGCATGCATGTCCTCTCTCTTCGGGAACATGGCGAAAATGATGTTTAAAGTTAAACATTTTGGTTCTGTGACCGGGCTCGAAGGACCAAAATTAATAACTTTAATCACCATTTAGACCTTGTTCCCCAATGGATAAGACACGTGTGCCTATTATGACTTATTTTTTGATGGCCTATCCGCATCTGTATACTCAAAATCAAAAAATTCGAAAGGAAAAGAATAAGAGAAGATATTCTGATACATGAGAAAATGGAAATAAGCAGACACCTTAAAACAGACCACATAGGCTTAATAAATGGTTTACCATTTCATTTTGCTAGTTCTTTATTTCCTACAGGAATTTACTCTGATAATGGACAGCATTACTAGAGGCAGACATAAAGTATTCATTTTCACAAAACGTGATTTTTTACAGATGCACTTATCTTGCTAAATAATTCCAGATGTCACTCGGCTTACAGCCTACGGCTTGAAATTCAGTAAATAATTTTTAAAACTCCTGCATCGTAAATTTAGACTATAACCATAATAAATATATCAAAAATATTAATATTAAGAAGGAATATTAATAATATTAAAATACAGTTTATTTTCATTATTAAAGGAAACTTTATTTTAAATAGACAAATAAATATATTTAACTAAATAAAGCAGGTTTCTTTAAGATAGATATGCTTTAAAGGAGGATTTCACTTGAAATATCCTGGTTTCACGTTTACGAGTGCTTTACTTAACGTTAGAATGATCAATTAAAGAAAGAAGAGAGTCATCTTACACGAAAATTTAAGGCACGAGACAGTCATTCTTTTCTCTCTCTGGTACATTTCCACTTAACAATTCATGTCAATCAGAAGTGGGTGTGCCATTAGAGGAAATGAAAGGTCGAGATAAATTATTCAGGCGGTAATAATCTGAATAATAAAAAGAGAGTAAACTCTCAGAGTATACATAATTAGATAAATTGACTTAAAATGATAAGAAGAGGTGAACCTTTAAAGTTTTTATTTTCTTGAAAACAGTAAATTACATAAAGAAAAAGCAAAGTTTTGCATAATAAAAGAAATTATTTAATATGAAAAATATTTTAACCCATTTAATAATTTCCTGTAGTTACTCATTGCAGAACTCCATAGTTGAAAGATGGAGAAAGCTTCGTATTATTGAAATTTAAAGGGGTCATTTAGTAATAAGTTTTAATAGAAAAATGAAATTTTATACGAATTGAACTAGTTAGAAGGAATAAATAGAAGAAAAACATTGCTTTATAATTTCGAGACATTAGATTAGTGCGGAATACAAGTACCGGTGCTCAGTAGCAGCCATAAATTATTTAAGTACGAGAGGAGGTACTGCATTCGGAAAAAAATTCTGTATATTAAAATTTTTAAATAATTTTAAATAAGTTGTATATAGGATGCCCAAAAAGTCACGAAGGGTTTTCAATATTTGATATCTCATTTATATTTTGTTGGATTTCACTTGAACTATCCTGGTTTCACTTTTACGAGTACTTTACTTAACGTTAGAATGATCAATTAAAGAATAAGGAGAGTCATCTTCCACGAAAATTTAAAGCACGAGACAGTTTTATTAAAATCTACTAAAATTGTGATATTTTAGTAGGTATAGAAAAAAGATGTGAGATTTATTTCTCCTATGTGTGAAAGATGACCTCTTTTAAATGGCATAAACGTGGTCTTTCTAAGGCGTTTACCATAATAATCCTTAAGGTTTGTGGCTCAATGATCTAATTTCTCTTCTAAGGTTATTTTTAAGTCCTGGAATTGTTTGAGGCTTGTTGATATACACTTTTACCTTAAGATAGCCCCATAGAAAAATTTTCTGATGTGGTTAAATGCGGAGAACGAGGCGGCAAATTTTTCTCTGAAAATTATTTCAATGGAACTCTGCCAATTATTTATTTCTGAATCATAACAAAACTAAATACCTAATCTCCTATCAACGTAAAAAACGTTTTGTTCCTTCTGAATTACTAATCTATTATAATTGTTATTTACTTTTTCTTACAACATCTTTCAAATATCTTGGTAATCACCTGTCTCCAGACCTAACCTACCTAAACCTTCCCGAAATTGTTTTATTCTGACCGAACCATAAGAGGTACGAAGTTTTTGCCGATTGATAGTATTATGGGTACGTCACAGTTGTAATTGTGCCAAGCGGTATAATCCTATGTCTACGTGATTTTGAGTTTGAGCTGTTTTTGTCATTCTTTGTGTGGTCGTCTTACGATTCTTGATATTAAAGCTGATGAAAAATGCGACTGAAACCCACAGACTGTTGAAGGAGGCTTTTGGTGAACAAGCTTTAGGCAAAACCCAAACATTTGAATGGTTTAAATGTTTCAAAGATGGTCGGGAGTCGGTGGAAGACGACAAGCATTCTGGTCGACCGTCAATAAGCACAACTCTAGAAATGATCACGAAAGTGCGTCATGTGATCCGAGAGGACCGAAGTCATACCATCTACGATGTTTGTGATCGCCTTGGACTGTCATACGGGACGTTTTGAGACGATTGAGGGAAAACGTCAGGCACAAAAGGCCAGAGATGTGGAAGAAGAAAGAGTAGCTGCTCCGGCGCACACATCGCTTGCTGTGAGCGACTTTCTGAACAAAAACAACATGACCGGTGTACATTGGCATCCTTCGATTTCTACTGCTTCCAAAAATTGAAATTGCGGTTAAAAGGGCAGCGATTTGACTCCATTGAAGTGGTCCAAGCGGAATCGCGGCAGGTGTTAAACATGCTCCAACCTGGGAACTTCCAGGAGTGCTTCCAGAAGACTACTTTGAAGGTGACGGTTGAAATTAAAAGATCGGGTAAGTTCCGTATTTTATAGAGGTATATTTCGGGAAATTTGGGTAGCACCTCGTATTGACTCTTTATATAACACGCTAAGCCAAAGATTAAGTATGATTACTCGTTTGCATTATCTGCTCCATGACATATTACTTCTTTTATATTTTTCTTTAATTCATTAATCACTCTGCTACGGAACTTCGCTTTCGGGTTCTACTTCAAATTTTAACTTGATGAGTTTATTTCATATACAGAAATGATCTATCAGAATTCTCTTGAAATTAGGAAAACCTGAGTCTGTTGCTTATTTATTCAACTCCTACGGCATTGCTTCTATATATCAACTCAAAATTATTTCCTTAGCTACATTTATCCATAAAGTTGTCAATGATTATCTTGTTCCTCAACTCCCCTTTTAATCCAACATCAAAGGGAATACCACCCTTACTTAACCCGCTCACCGAATACCATAAGAATTCCCTTAGCTAGGAATAATTACATTAGTTAACACATTTTGTAACTAAGACCACACAAAGTGTTCTTACAAGGGAATCCCCAAGGGAACATGTATGTCACAGATTTCCACCAAATTGAAATATGTTACTCATCTGAAGCTACTATAGATGCTTGCAAAATAAGAGAGTGCGAAATTGTGTTTCTTTCAAAATAAACCGCGAAAACGAAAAAAATTCACATACATAGCCATACAAGGACTCCATTGTTAAAGCGGTTAGGCTATGTGGGGTTCCCTTGTTAGTAGTAATTTGTATGTAGAATCCGAATCTGCTTTTAGATTTTTTCTATCACGTGAAGTTTCCAAGTTATGCATATCGAAACTTCTATGTTAAAGTAATGGGTGTGAAGAGAAGCGGCTACAATGTTAAAGCATCCATATTTTGGGGCCACAAGGAAATTTACCAGGCCCTAAACACTGAATGATTTAAAAATTTTTCATTCTAAAACAAGAAAACTGTGCGTGCTAGAGAAATTTAAAAATTATATTCGTAATCAGCAGAAAAAATATTACCAAAAATCACCCACTTGCATTAGTTACAAGAAAAAACTTAAATTTTGTTGGCTAGTGTTATCTGCGACGCTGTATCTCTTAGGCGGGCGTTAAATGGTGGTCTTCTTTACCTAAAGACATACTTACCTCTCCGTTTGTAGCCATCTTTAAACACAAATTTAAATTTTTCTTTTTACTAACAACTATTTTTTTAATATTTGTTAATAATTTATAACTTTATTATATCCCATAAAGTGTAGTCTAAAATTTGCTCATTTTTGTTCTTCACTCCGCCCAGGGATCTTCTTGTCGGCCATTTGGCCATACAGGCCCTGGTTGAATTTCCTATGTACTAATTTTTCAAGTAAATAAATAACTTTAAAAAAAATCTAGAAATTAATTTTTTTATCAAAAAAATTCACAATATGTTCGCTGTTCAGTAGTGTACTTTTCCATGCTTAAATTTTAGGGTCTTTTGTATATAACTCTGAAATAAAATAAAAATCAAATAATTATTAGAGAACTTATAAAATATAAAGCTCCATATGTGACTTTTGGGCCACCCTGTGGTAATATAAAGACTTGAGTGGTAATATTAATAAACCAGAATGTATACTTCAACTTGAGTAAAATGGGCAATGAGAATTCGAGATTTTCTTAAATAATACAAAAATGTAGCCTGATGAAATTTTTTGGAGAAAAGAATGATAGGTAACGCCCAATTAATTCAATTAATATTCAACCCAAATTGTTCTCGTCCGCATCGAAACGTGCACGCCCTATGTCTTTAAGGTAGGAAAGTTTAATACTTGCTTTCAGCGGAGGTAATTTTGAATTCCATTAGAATAATGGCGCCTCTCCATTCTTTAGAAGACTACTTAAGGTGAACAGCAGTCTCTAGCTTAAGAAATGAGATTCCTTATGTTTTATGAAAAATTGTCGAAACACTTCACGAAAGTGGAACGATAAAGAGAATTTCAGACAAGTTTATGTCTCTTTAACGACTGGTCCATTTTTTTTTCAAATTTATATATATTATCGGGTCTACTATATACACACATATATAAGCCTCTTAATATAGCAATTTTCGAGATGTAGCATATTTCGGAAATATTATTTTTGGAACTATTGGCGCTACAGTTATTTAGATGCGATATTCGTAATCAGCGATAAAAGACACAGTCATTTCATTTATCATATTTACCACACCTTCAAGTGCGGACAGACGGAAATATACATAGTCATATCACTGAATTATGACCACCCGCTTAGTAATAGGAGTAGCCACCCTTCGCTGCTATAACTGCTGTTAAGCGTCGTGGCATGGACGCAAGAAGTGCCCGGTATGTGTCCTATGGTAGGGCAGTCCATTCCGCTTGAAGCGCTTTCAACAGAGCTTCGGGAGCCATAGATGGGGGGTCCATCTGCGTACATGGCGATCAAGGTGCTCCCACAGATGTTAGATTGGATTGATGTCCGGCGAATTAGCGGGCCAAGGTAGCACTCGAAAATCAGTAGAGTGTTCCTCGAACCAATGCAGAAGAAGACGTGCCTTGTGGCAGGATGCATTGTCCTGCTGGAACACACCATCACATTGGGGGAACATCGTGAGCATGTACGGGTGCACCTGGTCCGCTACGATTGACAGAGAGCCACAGGCATTCAAATTGCCCTCTAGACGAATCGGTGGACCTAACTGCTCCCAACAGAAGATCCCCCACACAAGCACACTACCCCCACCAGTCTGTTTCTGGCCCACAATAGCCCCCAGCATTCTCTTTTCATGGCGTTCACGACGCACTCGCCATCGCCCGTCAATCTTATGGAGCAAAAACCTTGTCGAAGAAGGCGACCTTAGCCCACTCGTCTGTGGTCCAATGGCGGTGCTCACGTGCAAAGTCTAGGCGTCGTTGACGATGATCCCTGGTCCCCTGGTCAACATGGGTGCAGCAACCAAGCGTCGACTGTTCAAGCCCATCCGTAGCAGGATGCGTTCAACGGTAATGTCGGATACACGTCTGTTGGCACCACTGTTAAATCTGGTGGTCAGTTGATGGACTGTGGCTCTCCTGTCACCTTCTACGATTCGTCGTAGGCGCCGCTCACCCCGTTAGTCGATGGCTCGTGACCCTTTACAGTAATGGCGTTGGGACGCGATTTCTGTCCCTGCTGTCCACTCTTTGTACACCATCACTACAGCGGACCGTGGGCAGTTCACAAATCGCGCCGTTTCGTAGATGGTGCCACCCTTGCTGCGATAGCCTATTATGATCCCTTTTTGGATGTCCGTTAAATCCGAACGTTTACCCATCTTGAGGCTCGTGCACCTGCCGTTTGATGCACCAGCTTTATAGCTTTCTCAGCCTGTTTTGCAAATTTTGCAATGTGTACTCGTTGTTGGGGCGAACCATGCGTGTGCCTTGAAGGGGTGCTGGTCATAATTCATTGATATGACAGTGTATACTGACACATAATAGCATATTGATCATCCATTAGCCCTCAAGACCACCTGTATTATTTTGAGAATGGTTTTGACGAGATGCTGTAAACGTTCAGCAGGAATGTTGGCTCATGCAGACATGAAAACTAAACGCAATTCCCGGAAATTCGATGGAGGTGTAGGCAAGGAGCGAACGGTCCTTTCCAGCTCATCCCAAAGATGTTCATTCGAGACTGGGCCGGCCACTGCATCAAGAAGAGCTCACTGTCATGTTCCTGGAACCAATCCGTAGCGATTCTGACTGTGTTGCTGGTGCATTATACTGCTGGAAAGAGTCATATGCGTGCGGATAAAATTGAAGGGGTGAACTTGCTCTGCAACAATGTTTATATATACTTTGGCGTTCAAACGACAGCTTACAGATATTAGACGATCCAATTTATGTCAAGAAAACATTCCCCACACCATTACTCTAATAATTATTCCATAGTTATGTTTATTTCTCTTGCTGCTTGCCTATTGAACATAATATCTTGGTTTTGGTGCTCAGCTAAGCGCTGCTTAATTGAATTTTTAAATTTTCTAAAAAAATGTTCTATAGGGTTAAGAAATGGACGGTAAAAAACGAATTTCAACATTTGCATCTTCTGCCAAAGCTCGAGCATGTGGTGGTGAATTATCCATAATTAAAACAACTGCTTCATCTTCTAAAATTGCTTGCAGGCTAGCGATAAAATCATGGAATCTTTCTTGAGCTAATGCTCCTCTTTGAAATTCATGGTAAATCAATCCATATTTTGAAGACATAGCAGCTATAAGATTTATATTTCTTCCTCTTTGGCCTCCAACAACTCTGTAGCATCTAGATCCAATTTCAGAGCCTCCATATCTTCGTTGGGTATATACATTATAGTCACTTTCATTATGAAAATAAGGTGTTGTTGAACACCTGTTGTAAGCATCCATTGGGCATTCTCATAACGTGCATCTTTGACATCAAGCCTATTTCTATCTTGTACTACTGGTCGATTTTGTTTCAGTGAATAGAATAACCCATCTAATTAATGCCCTTGATACTGGCCGTAGGATGTATTTCCAGCAACATACTTAAGCAGTCTTTCATTTCATCATCAACTTTATTAGCAAGTACTCCACCTCTATCACTTGCTTCAACCTGACCAGGTTCATTATAGCTTAAAAGAATGTAAAGTTAATGTATAAATATGTAATGTAAAAAAAATAAAGCATCATTTATTTTTTTGTATATAATGTACCTCTTGATAATGGAATATCCAGTACTCCTATTTATATGAAGCCTTTCAGCAACAGCAACATAATCTTCATCTGCTAAATAAGCTTCAATCAGTACTGATCTTAATTCATTACTGGTGGATTTATAATTTCCTCTCTGAGCCATTTCTAGCTTATTATTCATGCAATGCTAATGTGCTTGTGAAAAATTGAAAATGAATGCTCTTTATTGAAAAAGAATGTTCCATTGCACAGGCAAACAATGGAGTTGAACATGAATGCTTTTTGTTGAAAATGAATTTGCTTTTTTGAAATCAAATGTCTATCACCCTTATTTATAATGAGTTGAAAAAGAATTTACTTGTAATGATCTAAAACAATTGATGAAATTGGTTGTCTTTAGTGTGCAGTAATAATTATTGATGAAATTGAATGTGCGTTTGTTGAAAAAGGTTATACATATTGTTGAAAAAGAATGACAAATGGTGTATTTTCAACGTTATAGTTACCATTCTCAATGCACACAGTCTAGTAGCGCATGCACAAGACATCGAACAGACAGATTACTTATTACATCTGATTACTTGGCAATAAGTCAGACTTGGATGAATCCAGGTGAACCTGCACATATAGTAGGATTCGAATGGAGGACACAAATGAATCAGTCTGGTTACATTAGATCCAATGCAGTCACCAAACATGGTGTTATAAGTTATAGGAGAGCATGTGGTATTGTGATCTTCAGAATTATTAACTCTTTAACCGAATGCGAACTGATTGCCTGGTCAAACTATAAACGACTGATTGATGCTGGTATCGGTCATATTTGTATGGTGTAGTGAGATTTACTATTTATATTCATCCTGATGTGTCGATATCTGATATGGCATTATTGTTGTTCAGTGGGATGATGAAATATTTACCAACAACTAGACCAATCAGTGACAACATGGAGGTGGATAGTGATGTGCCGATTATGATTGTGTAGTTGGCGACTTCAATGTAGATGCTAGATTAAATTTACACGCTCTTAGCTTTATGAAGAAAAATTTCAATTTAGATTACTTACCCATCGAATCACATTGGGTGGCAGTACTCTAGATCTGATATTGATTTGGAAGTTAAGAATGCCTTCTAATTAACGCTTGGTTAAAAATAATAAGTCTGGTTAAAAAGTTATGCTATATTGCAAGTATATTCGTTGTTTGAACATTTATGTCAAAAATTAAATTCCTTAAATTGTGTTGTACAAAATTATCTCGTATTCGCCATGTAGCCTAAAGACAATCCCGTACAAGTTTTTGAGATTGTTCTGTTTACCTACAAGTGTAATTATCCCGGGCAACGCCGGGTCTTCTGCTAGTGGTCTTCAATAATAAGTAATGAAATAACGAATATTTCAATATCAATTTCTAACTGCTCTCTCAGTGAACATACTGTATCTTCCATACCATTCAGATACATCAGCAAAATTTTTTCAATATTGTACTATATTGTCAATATTTAAAAATTTTGTACAATATTTTCACGGATGGTCATTGGTGATCCGTAATGTGGCGGTGACGGTGACGATTGGGCATAGACCGTCGATAGTTCGAATAGATCTTTACAGTTTCTTTTTTATTTCACACGCCACGGCAATGACCGTCGGTGAAAATATTGTACAACGCATTTTGCATTTTTTTTTACTGTGACGTTGCTTATGTATGTGAATGTTATTATACAAAATGCAAACAAATAATACCGAAAAACAAAAAAAAAAAAAAATAGAGAAAATGGAAAAGAAATGAAAAAAAATTTCAATACTACCGGAATCAAACCCGGACCAGTAAATCCACAGAACCTGATATTAACCACTGCGCTACCGCTGTTAAGTTGTATACCTTTCTTCCATTTGACTTATCTGGCACTACAATAATAAACGTAAACTATTTTATTTTTTTTCTCTGAAACGAAAGGCCATTGAGTCAAATCCTTTTACACAGAAGGTATATTAATGTTATAGATTGAGCTCCTAAAACTTAAACCAAATCTGTGATTTGTAACGTTCCGTTCCAGAGACTTGTAAAATTATCTGAGGATAGCGACTGGAAAGGATGCGTCCAACCACCTGTTCGTAACAGAATTTGGGAGGCCAATCTGAGGCCATGTCGACTAAGTTTGATTAATGCACACAAAGGGCACGCATTATGTTTGCCCGCACTCATGCTGGTTGGCAGTTTCATCACTGGAAGCATGTTCTCTTCACAGATGAGTCAACGTTTCTCCTGACTCGTTGTGATGAACGTAGAAACGAAGGGTATAGCCCTGCAACGATGCAAGAATTCGACAGATTCGGATGTAGCTGGATGATTGTGTGGGGTGGAATGTTATTACAACAACACCGACCTTGTCATCATCCCTCAGAATCTTAGCAGCCAACGTTACATTGATGACATTCTAGAGCAGCGTTTCTCAACCTTTTTTCTCTCGCGGCACATTTGAACCTACACATAAATTCCGCGGCACATCCTTTAAAAGATATAATTATTATTATACACAAAACAACTTATTATAATTTATAATAAAAAATAATTAAAATTCTTATTTTTTGTCTTTATTGAGAAAAATTTGGATATGGGTCCAGAATTAGCATAAAGGTTTGGATCCAGGATTCGTCTTAAAGCAGGAAAGGCTAAATCACGGTTGTGGGAAGGCTAAATCACGGTTATGGAGTGGCTATCAATCAGTCCTGATCTAAAGCCATTCGAGCATGTGTGGATATGCTTGACAGAGGTCTTCGCAATATTCCACCTCCACCTCAGACTCTAAAGCACCTCAGTAAAGCCCTTATGGAAGAATGGGAAGGAATATCATAAGAAGACATCCGCAAGATCATTCGGAGCATACAAAGAAGATGTCAAGCTGTAACTGTGCTGGTAGAAATCATACGCATTACTAATGTTTAAAAACAATGAGAACTACTTTCCAATACACAGGATTCACACTTTGTTTTGGGGAGGGATACTCTTTTTTTTGGGGGGGGGGGGGGAAAGAGGTATTGGATATAATACAGTCTTATTTAGACTTTGTAAATAAATGGTGTAGCTATATTGTTTCATTTGGTTTTACAATGTCCGTCCGTCACCTTGATAATTTCTGCATTTTTTTTTTGAAATTCGGAATGTAACTATGTGCATGTCATCCTTCATTATTTAGTTTGATTTTGAGTGTGAATTAGGATCGTAATTACGAGGATGGGAGTCAGAGGGGACAAAAGATCTATGTGGTATATAGATACGTAAAGGAGTAAAATTCGATATGCAAATTCCTCTAGGCATAATCTACATTACTATAAAATTTGGGCCAAATTGTCCCAGGGGGTCGGAGTTGTGGGGGTGGCAATCACTTGTCACTTCTTTAGAACAAAGGCATCATATGGCATGTGATATATCATTCGATCGGAAATGATGAGAAAAGAAAGAAGATGAATGGCTCCTTTGTATTTTCTAAATGCTACGTTCGAAAAAAATCAAATTTTGATTAAAAATATTTGAGGGTTAAAAAAATTGCAGATGGAAGGGTAAAAAATAGATTCCGCTACTTTCCTATAACTTTCTCTGCAGGATTAATTTCTTGTTCTTCTTTTGCTAATAACGACAAGATCATAAATAATTCCTTTTTACTTTTTTATTTCTTTATAAAAATTATAAGAAATATTGATTTAAGAACTTATGAATTTGGTATAACTTCAATTTGAATACATGACTTAATTTATTCGTTTCTTTTTTGATTTTCATTCATGGCTCACGCTTTCTGACATTGAATGATATATGTTTTTATTTTGCTGAAACTTTCTGAAGTCATAAATTTAATATCGAAACATTAAAGATTAATTCTGCATTACACTGTGTGCTTTCAATAACATATATCTTTAAAACAAGCGTGAGCCTTTCAACTTTTTTCCGTTGAATTTTCTTCTGAAGCAAAATTTGGAAGGTTTCTCCATCTCGTTGCTTGATTAAAAAAATAAGTGGAAAAAATCTCCTTTCCGATGATAAATGCCGGCTATTTTCTTTTTCTTCTTCTTCTATTCTGTCCTAGTCATTAATACAGTGAGTGATGGAAATCACTCCCAGCAATCTTTTAAAAAACTAATTAATAATTCAAGGATTCCTTTCGAATAAGAGTTGGGAGAGTGAGGAATAGGAGGGCTGGGGCGAGCGGGTTGGCGGGGGTTGTAAGGCAACGCTGAGATCGATAGACATGAATTGGGGCTGCCTGAGTTTCTAATTCCAGAAGGATAGGGGGGAAAAAAGAAAGGAAAAAAGGGGGGGAAACTAATTTCAACACACTTTTTCCTCATTTTCCTTTTAATGTGGATAATTAATAATCTAAAACCGTGTTTTTGCATGAAGCATCTAAAAAACAATTTTAATCCATATTTTATGATTCATGGAAAATGAAAAAGAAATTTTTAAACAAGAAAATAACGTAAAATGAAGGCTTTTATTAAAAATATATTGAGTGAAAGAAGAACTGCGAAAAAAAGCTTGTTATAACTAAAAAGTAATCATCACTGATTATTAAAACCTTATTCTATACTTTTAATAATGCATGAACACATTTATGAGGAAATAAAACTGCTAAAACTTTAATTTTATATAAAAAAATAGCATTGCATACCATAACTTGTAAATTAAAACAGCTTAAAATAGAATCGAATCAAAAATACAGACATGGGCTAGTCAAACGAATTGATATCTGAAAAATAGAAGAAATTTATTAGAATTTGCTAGATGTTTATGCAATCAAGAATAATGTCAGCGGTACCCTTTTTCATATTTATTTGCCATAAGGGAAAACTTTCAAAAGATACCGCCATCAAATTTAAAGAAATTTTTTATACACAGGGTGTTTACTTTGAAGTGATCCACCCAAGTATCTACAAATCTATAAAAATTATCATAAAACACAGCTATAGGAAACTGAGGAGGCGCAATCTGATGCTCACGTCAAATTTGATCGCAGACCTCTTTAAGAGGTCATATCATAAGGTAACTTATTAACCGTGTAAGATACAACGAAGTATCAATGGAAAACTTGTAGAGAACACCATGTTTGCATAACTTATTTCTTTATTTTACAAGGAAATTACAGAAAATGTTCGATTTGGTTTCCATCTGAAGCAATCAATAATTGAAATTGTAACATCTGGTTTTCATACACATTAATAAATGTTTTTCGAGAAATGCTTGTACATGCGAATTAAATTCGGATTTTTAAGTCATTCAAGCTTTGGGAGGAGTTTGATACACAGCACAGCCTTCACATAACTTCAAAAAAAGAAACCCATGTATTGCTTTAGATGATAACCAGATTAAATATTTGCTGTAATTTTCTTGTGATATAAAGAAATAAGTTATGTAAAAATGGTGATTTAGAGGTAAAGAAGGTGCGCTCTATAAGTTTTCTATTGTCACTTTTGTTATATCTTACACCGTTAAAAAGTTACGTTATAATTTGACCCTTTAAAGAGGTCAAAGGTCAAATTTGACGTGAGCATCAGACTACGCATCCTCACTTTCCTATAGCAGACTGTTGACAATTTTGATAGATTTGTACATATTTGGGTGGATTACTTCAAAGTAAACAGCCTGTATACGGTGATCTGAAATAGTAGTTACTAATCTGGAAGAGCTATTATTATCCTCTACAACTCTAAAATAAAGCTTCCACATTTAAAAGTAATTTGAAGATGTGTACCTAGTACTCGAAATACGTATCCGATTTTTAAATTTTATTTTTTCACTTTATTTTAGAGGTTTTCACTTTTGGTTTCTCCCGATATGATTTACGCATATAAAGTACAAATTAGTTTGTATATATTGAAAAATAACCCGTCATATTACAGATGTTAAAAATGAAAAATAAAAAAAAAATTGACAGAGGCTCTAGTGACTGTCAAAGCCGCGGGTTTTTAAGGCGTAGAACTACTACTGTATGTTTGTCAAGGCGTCAAATTGGCGATCGGGACAAGGCAGACGGAAAAGAAGGCCGGGGTAAGAAGCAAGGAGGGCCAAGGCCTTCTAAGAAGCAGAAACCCACCCGCTGGAAAGATAAAATAAGCGGAGAAAGAGAAGGTGGAATGAAGAAAAATGATTGGCGGCCTTACTGCGCAAAATCGGCGCAGAATCCCCCGACAAGGTTTAAAAGGAAGAAGAAGAGAGAAGAAAATCAGAAAGTGCGAGGTCGACAGCCGATGACAACTCGAGGAACCAAGGCGAGACCTTCACCTGACGCTAGAGATAGTTGAGAATATAAAACAAGCGAAGTAATAGAACTTTTTCTTCGGCACCTAAGCCTTAGTGCTTTGTATAGAAAGCTCGTGTGTAGTGGTCCTCCCACCGGTGACAGCCGGGGGAGGTTTCGTCTTGCCCCTTCAATCAATCCTCTAATTTCAAGGTATAACCATGGAAAAAATGGTTATGTTGGTTGCTAACGGGAATTTTTCCGTCAGCGAATTAATGAAGCAGATATAGGCTGTGACGGGGATTCCTCCGGTGTTAGCATCAGAGGAGCCCGCTTTTCAAGTTCTTTAGAGGCTATCGAATACGGAATGGCGATTGCTCTGTAAAAAAGGAGCAATTGCTGATCGCGTCGTTGACGTGGACAAGATCAAAGTGGGCAACACCAAGTCCACTTTTATCATGCTGATCACGGGCACCTGAATATCACAGTGAAGGGTGTGTCTCCGTTACTCTCGACTGCATATGTCAAGAACTATATGTCGGAGTTCGGCAAAGTGCGTAACATCTTTCGACCTGAACATCCGGATACGCCTCGTCTCTAGACAGGAGATCTAGTTTTTGACATGTGTTTAGAGAGGGACATTCCTGACTCTCTTGTAATTCACGGGGACAAAGTGTCTGTGTTTTACAAGGGTCAGAGGCAATGCTGCTGGTATTGCAAAAAGCCATCACACGTCAGGAGGGATTGTCCCCTCCTGAAGAAGTGCGACTACTGCTCCAAGAGCGTCGGCAAATCCCACCATTGCCTAGCGAAACCTTAGAGCACACCAGCAGCATCTTCCCCTTCGCCCCAGCAGTCACCGAAGATGGCATCGCAGGTGCAAGAAGAGTCTAGAACTCTTCGTGCCCCATCATCTCCATACCATTCAGTTTGGGGTGGCTCTACATCGGCTCCTCCTCTTCCTCTGGACGAGCCACGTGCGATGCTACCACCCCCTCCTCCACCTCCTCCAATCGTTGAAGCAGCCTGTAATCGCTTCAATCCACGACAGACGTCGATATGCATGAGGACCGCAGCTCGACGGAGATAGTGTCTCCAGCCCCACCGGACTGTGATGACCCTTTGGAGAAGGAGGAATTTCCTCCCCTCCCTCCTCCATCTTTTCCGGCGTCTCAGCCAGTGGGGCTGGTGGAAACAACATCTGTTCATGGAGGAGTGTCATCTTCGGCTCTAGCATCGAATATGTTCACATCATCGACGGCGCAGAGTGGGTTACCTATATCCAAAAGCCCACGAAAAAAGAAGGTACAGGTCTTCATTTCCATCCTGAAGGACCCCTCCTTCATCGTAATTGATTTTTCCGTAGGGCTGCTGAACTACTTATAGCATGTGCGTCTGATACCCTGAACTAAGATCTTTTAAGGGTATTCGCTGGGGCAATTAACATCCTTGCTCCAGCTCCAACAGCGAACTAAGGCGAGCCGAGCGGACCAGGATGGGCAGACCCTCTCCAGATGCGGACAAGCTCAAGGAACCTTAATTCGTAAGCTAGCATATAAGTCTGGATTTAATAATTGTGCTTGCTATTCTTCAAAGGCAACTAACGCCTTCGATAGAGAGGGAGGATCACGCCGAAAACGTAAAAAGGATCCCCGCCGTCCAAGGAGCTCGGAGCCGCCGCCGCTGCCTCATCCTCGGTCGGACACATGGACTTATACGAATAGCCATCGTTATCGCCTTGGCAGCGCCCCGACTCAAGGCCCGCCACGCAAGGGACATCGCCGCCGGAGTTTTACGACTTCGATTCACCAAAGCGACCTGCCTCCCGGACGAACGACAAAGGCCCATTCGGATGAAGAACGGACCGACTTTTGACTGCTGTTCAGGCCACTTTCTCTGGCAGCCAAGATCACGGAGCTCAGGCCGAGCTGGAAAACGTCTCAGCGCCCCAGCGGAACTTGGATACTCACCCTATCAATTCACTCCCGGAGGAGCAAGACGGATTCGAAGTCGTTCCCCCACTCCACGATACAGCCGGTATTCTCGCGGGGCGCCCTCCTGAATGTCCGCGCTTGGACACGGGATCGTCAGCGAATGGTAGACTTTTAGTATCAAATATTCATATTCATTAACTTCATCTGAATTGTATTCATGTTCTTGATAATGATGTAGATTGTGGTACGCTCTGTCTAATGTCTGCTTTTATCTTACCATAGCTTCACTCCTTCGGTCGACAAACCTATTTAGGTGGCCGCCTTCGAAGTTAGCGGTACTCGATAAATGCCCGGTCTTTGTGATTACGTCCCTGGCCCTTCGGATCTGGCTGCGATCGTCTCCGCGGACCATATACTGCCCAAGACGAGCTCCGATCGTCCCGGAACTAGCGCCACAGAAGCCGACACAGCGGACACCGAGTAGACGGAATTAATGAATGACGTGGACTGATTCATTTCCTATTACGAACTTTAATTACCTAATATCTTCAACTATTACAATTAGTTGGAATCCATTTCGAATATTAATAAATTCTTAATATTTGAACCCTCCTCTCTTACTCTGTTGTTTGCAACGAAAAAAGAACATGACAATGTTATTATTGGTTACTGGTTTGGTACACACTTTGAAAGTAGACACATCTTCGTTTGGAAATTCATTCTTCAATAAATCTACACTTTTTATTTTGTTTTGCACAAAATTTTAGTCGTTTTGAAACCAAAAGCTATCACACATACTGCACTCGTATCGAAATTTATTTTCTATAAATCATTTTGTATACGAAGCACTTTATCGCTGTTTTTGCTCCTTAACACTCTGATAATATGTCTTGTTTTAACATGTTACCAGAATGTGAAGGGCTCCTCTGTCTACTGATTTCATTTTCTTTCGACTTTCATCCACTTCAGCATCCACTTCCTTTTACGTTCAACTTGTTGTTCAGCTTTCAACTACTTCTTCTCATTCCTAATCCTTTCATACTCTTCTTGTTTTCATTGTTTATTTTCTTCTCTTACCGTTCACATTCTTCTTTACCTATTTCACATTTATTCTTCAAACATAAATTGCGAAGATATTTTTGATACCCGCTCGACATCGTACACACATACGCTACTAAGCAAATTTAACGATAGCCTGCAGTCGGATAGCTAGCTACAATTGTTCCAATCTCGCCGCACACGTACACGCTGCAGCAGCGCAACTCCGCTATTACGACGGCGAGCACAGAAAATTCACTTAAGTTTAACTTGCTTAACTTTGGACCCAGTGGTCTCTTTTGTTAAAATTTTGGTTATTTTTCAAGACCTAATCTTCTTCTTTCTAACGAGATATTGACCATAGTTGCAGGATATGGTGAGGCAAAGATATAGACTGAGATATGTACATCACTTTTTGCAAGAAAAACCGCGTCTGAATTTTTCCTCGGCTGCATCCCTGATAGACGTAGTTCTACGTCAAAATGTACTTTT
Source organism: Rhysida immarginata (assembly GCA_023313115.1). Taxonomy (NCBI): domain Eukaryota; kingdom Metazoa; phylum Arthropoda; class Chilopoda; order Scolopendromorpha; family Scolopendridae; genus Rhysida; species Rhysida immarginata. The sequence goes on from JAHWFO010037539.1 coordinate 167,753, forward strand.
TATAGCTCGAGTTATTTCAGCGTGGACAGACAAGCATAGACAAGCATAGACAGGCCAATTTAAGAAGTTCCTATTATCCGTCTATTTCTCATATCCATCATCTATTCAGTCCCGACCCTAACAAGTAGTCCTGCCCAACATTCCAAAAATTTTATGGGATAAATAGTGTACAGACAGACCTCTAGTCTTTTAATTCGCAACAGCGTATATTCAAAAATATTTGAAGTCAAAGTGCGCGTTGTATATTATTATATCCGCAATTGTAAGCAAAACAAAAAATAAGCAGCGTTTGGATGCGAACTGATTTAAAACTGTGGAGGTATTTTAAAATTATGATTTAAATCGATGTAATAATTAAATAGTGGTCTACTTATAAGACTACGTGATGGGAGAGGTTTGATCCGAGAAAGTGGTCCATATAGAAGTAATTGCTAAGAAATTGGCATCGAATGACTTTGATGTTCTAGGAACATTCAGTATCAAATTTTTCGTGATGATCCATAAGACGTTCGAAATATTATGTTCCAACCAGGCGATACCATTTCGTTATGGTATCTAGAATTGTACCACCATAACCTATTCCTGTCGTTAAAAAACAGCAACAAAACTGGCGATTTACAAAATCTGTAATGATTTTTATCACGTGAAATCGAAAATGGAATCACTGAAGCATTTATGGATGTAGGGGTGCATTATTTCCCTTTCCGAGGAAAACTACTGTAGTCGGCATATACCCAAACGGTGCAAAGTTTTTTTAAGGCTTGTTTTACGAGGGCAATCTTTCGGCGGAATTGGAAAGGGACGATCAGAAAACTGTTTCACAGCTTATAAGCGACCAAAATTACCCCCTGCTCCAAAGCGTAATAGCATCACTGTAGCAAAAGTTCGGAAATTAGTGCTGCAAGAAAACCTTACCAACGTGCCATCCTCAAGAAGTTTGGTATATCTCAAAAGAAAGTAAATAAGATCGTCCGAAAGTATCTACAACTTGATAACAGCTTTAAGCAACGCGATAATCAACTCTTCCCTCGAATTAAGGCAAACTGCACAAAGCTGTATAAAAATGTTTACCGGATACCCGTAGAAGTTTCTCGCCACTCTAAATGTGGGCTACGTTTGCTTGCACAATAGTAACAAAAGCGCGCTATAGGCTTATTTTATCATCCACGTGGTTCTACCGACTTTCCAACAAGATACCCCTGATTCAAGGAAATTTTTTTTAAAAGGGTTGGGGTTGTTACTGAGGTTTCGTACAATAACAAGTTAACGTTTCAGAAAGTCTCTGGAATGACGAAGATTAACGCAACCTACCACAAAGATAACATTTTGAACCGTTTTTCGAGATGAGTTTCTGGTATGTACAGCGCCGACGTTACCAAGAGCACTAAATTTTTCACCAAGTATCACGAGGAACTGGCGACAACATTATCCCTTTCACAGACATAACTGCAAAATCATTCGATTGTGCGAAATTCTGTGCGTTCGATCTGCTAAAACGTGACTCTGGACATCATCGCCCGCGAACTGCAAATGTTTTTTGCAAGGACGTTTGATCCAATCAACCTCCTCTCTTTTTTCTTCATTAGTGTTACAAATAAATGTGATGTGCAAAATATTTTATACTCTCTTCTGAATACTGAAGAAATAAAGGTCTGGAAATAGCGATATGGTAGCGGTTTTTAATTGTTCAACGCGTTTCGAGGAAATCTCATCATCAGGAACTATGATCACTACAAAACTAGCGTGGGTTACAGCACTTTGTTATATAGCCACTTTCCACCAATCACTGGAGACGTGTCACCATTAGTGACTAATCCACCCATGATTGGTGGAATTACAATAGACGTGGCCTCCATTGAAAGTTATTCAAAAATCTTACAAAGGATAAAGATGAAAATATTCAAAATAGTAGTATTATACAAATTAAAATAAATACAAGAATATTTATAATAATAATATTATACAAGTTAAATTAAAAAATATGTAAATTAAGAATGGTCGATAAGAAATGCGATCGATACAAAATACGTAATCATTACAACAGACGTGGCCTCCATTGAGAGTTATACAAAAATTATCTTATAAAGGATAAAAAAAAATATTTATAATAATAGTATTATAGACATTCAAAATAAATAAAATAAATAAATAAATCAACTCAAAGAGCGGTCGATGAGAAATGTGATCGATATAAATGTGATTGATACAAATACGCAATCGATTGAAAACGGGGGGGGGGGGGGGGGGATAAAAAAGTCCGTTCGGTCATGGTTTGGGATTGCGTTCATGCGGTTGGATGAATGATGTCGTTTATCGTGTCCAGGATCGGATTCTTCTCAAAATTAGTTTGGCTGTTTAGGATCTTGTTCGGGTCTTCTTTTGTAAACCTTCTAATGACCAAGGTCTCGTATGTTTTGATTTTCTTGGGGTCACTGATGAATTTCACAACAGACATTATTTCTTCCATGGGCCCGAAGTTGTGTTTTTCATTCAAGACATGATTCGCGAATGTGGATATTCTGTCAGCGTTGATCCATGACTTAAGATGTTCCTTAAATCGTATTCTGAATGACCTCCTCGTGGATCCGATGTAGTAGCACCCACAAGAGGGGCAAGTAAGTTTGTAAACACCACATTTCGAGAACTGGTCATCATTGTTTTCATTTTGTCTGGGGTTGAGGACATACTTGCATTTATTACCGGTCTTAAATGCCACCTTTAAGCCGCGGTCTCTGGAGATATTAGTGACTCTCGTGACCTCGGGACCTGTGTATGTTAAGGTAGCGAATTTTAACGGCTCAGTTGGGGGTTCGCGTCTACCGATGTCCCGTTTTGTTTTCCGAAATATGGCCCTGGTAACATGGTCAGGAAAACCATTTGACCTGGCCACCTGGTAAGCCAGACGTATTTCATCTTCCTTGTCCTTCTTTGTAATCCGGTACGTGAGGGCCCGGTGGAATAGGTACCTCAACGCTGCTCTTTTGTGCTGCTGTGGGTGGTTCGAGCTGAAATTAATAATGTTGTCCGTGGCGGTCGGCTTCCTGTATACGGTGAACTCTAACTTTCTTTCCTTTGTATTTTTGTGTATTGACAAGTCGAGAAAGTTTATGCATCCATGTTGTTCCTCCTCCATGGTATAGGATATATTGCTGTGGAAATTGTTGAATTTATCCAGGATGGTTTTTGGTTATTCTTCTGAATAACCTCACATTATTTCTTCAGACGGTTGCTAATGGCGACAACGTTGATGTGAGTCTTCATTTTACCATTGACTAACAATTTATCTCATTACATACATATCTATAAAAAATTCTTTCTATCTTAGAGCAAAATTCTTTTTACTCTGAAGGAAACATAATATACTCTTTGAAACGAAGAACGCAGATATTTTAAGATTAATAAAGTCCTGTTTTCTCAAGATAGTGTTTCATTCAACGGAGAATTTCTTAGAAAAACTTTGATGAAGCTTATTTGTTGCCAAGTAATTTCTAGAACCATGAGTTCATCTATTTTTTCCCTTGCTATTGAGAAAGACTCCCTCTATGCTTTGTTACAAGGCTGATTTCCTACTGTGAACGCTGATAAATGCTTCTCTTCAAAACATGTTTTGGAAGACCTTGTAATTTTAAATAACTCGAGCTACATGATTAAAAGATTTTAATGAGTGTCAATGGTTCGCATTAAGCTAACTCAATAGCTGTTCAAGGAATACAGTATTTTGACTCTAGGCCAAATCTGTCGGGCACAAAGTAATGAATCAGTTGGAAAAAAAATCTAAAGTAAGTTTTTCAACCTCTTATTACACTGACATAAAACACAGAATTTAATAAACTTGTTTTGGCATAAAATGCAAATTGAATGTAATTTCATGTAAATTATAACCTTTATAATACTTATAAATGAAAAATAGGAAAGAAAACTCTACATCCTGTGATCGAACCGGGGACTTTCGCCTTCCCATGCCAACGCTGATTCGATCCCAGGTTGTGGAATTTTCTTTCCTATTCTAATTTATAATTCATTACATTTTAGGGACGGCAAAGAATAAAAACCCTCAAGGACCATTTCTAGCTTATTCTTTCAATAGCAGATGGTTTCGAAGCCATTTTAAACGAGATTTTATTCAAAATGTAAACAATACGGCGATTAATCAAAAATTTATTGACTACATGAATAAACATACATCGGGTAAATAGTGAAACCAGGCGTTTTAGAAGATCTAATGGACGAAGAAGTTTATTCTTTATTTATTATTAATTTTTTTCGAAAAAATCATTCATCCAACTTTAGTAATATAAACACAGTCATTGTATTTAATATTCATGTTTAATATTGAAATAAACTATCAAGAAATGACACAACCAAGTACCGAACGGCTAAACTAGCCGCCGTCACATAAACTATTTGAAATATATTTCCCAATTTTTTAATCGTTTATGAAAGCATTTTGTCAGGTTTCACTGAATCAAATTCAATAATCTTCCAACTTAATATCTAATCTTATATATAAAGGGTGTATCAGGTTCGATGGTCATAAAGTACCTAGCGTGATCCTTTGCATGATTACAAACTTAAAGTTCCTTATGCAAAATATTCAAAACTCAAATGTTAAGGGTCTAAACATCACGCGAAGTTTGCTGAAAACCTGTCGAAAACGTCATTTAATCTCAACAATTGCCGCCGATTTAATTGTAATCGCCCCTTGAATTTAATGAACTGCTGGTGCGGAAAGTTCATAAATGACGTAACGACGCAATTTAAATTTTGAGTTTTCGACATTTTCGATAAGGAACTTTAAGTTCGTAATCATGCAAAGGATCACTCTAGGTACTTTAGGACCATCGAACCTGATACACCCTGTATTACATGCCATGTCTTACCATTGAAAATATCTAATGGTATCATAATGGTATTAGTGAATCAAATTCCACCATCTTCGAACGTATTAATTACTCTTATATATTCATTCATGACACGTCGTTTACGAGTCGTTTAATATACGGCATGCCATAACTTAGCACTGAAAATTTCCAATGGTACCATAATGGTATCATTAAAATAGGTACCAAAGAATGAATTTTGTCTATCTTCGAACATATTTATCGGTTTGCGAAAACTGTACTTAATAACGTGATATTCGCCCAGAGCTCGTCATTACCAGTTGTTTGATGTATTACTTGCTATTGTATATTTTAGCATCAAAAATTTATCGGGGATATCATAATGGTACTATTAGAGCACATACCCTTGCACCGATTTCGATCAGCTTCGAATTGGTTCGTGCGATGAACCATATTTATTGATTAGCATTAAAAAATTTTGAAAATCTGTCATACGCTTTGAGAAGATCAAGTTACAGGTGGACAGAGAGACCTACAGACAGACGCGTTTCCCCTCATTAATAGCATAAAACAGCTTTCAGTAAATCATAAACCATTAAGTCGCGTCACTTAAACCATATGAAACATATTTCCAAAACTTTTGAATCGTTTTTGAAAACCTTAAAACTTGTTCCACTGAATCAAATTCGACCATCTTCGAATGTTAATTATCCCAGGCAACGCCGGGTCCTCTGCTAGTCTATATACCGAGTGATCCAAAAGTGTAATACATTTTTTTACATTGTTAACGACATTTTCAGTGTTTGCGGGTGCCTTGTGATTCTTATTAAAGCATTGAATTGCTGGAAAGGAAACACTGAAAATGTCGTTAACAATGTAAAAAAAATGTAACACACTTTTGGATCACCCGGTATACAGGGTGAGTCAAAAGTCGCAGTATACCCTGTTTTTTCGAAAACCTTGCAGGAATTGGGAATTCTAAATATTCCAGTAAGGTATTGGTGAGGTGTTCTATGATTTACGGTATGGACCGAATATGGACGCCATCTTCAAATCGACCATCTATCTATCTATATATATAAAGAAGGATGTTTGTGGGTCTGTGGGTGGGTCTGTGGGTGGGTCTGTGGGTCTGTGTGTACGTTTTTTATACAAATCTACAGTTTTATTCCGATCTTGATGAAATTTCGCATACATGACCTTCAAAGCATGAGGAAGGTCACTGTCTACTTCAGATTTCGAAAAAATAATAATTATTGATAAAAAATTGATATTCATGGTTATGGCAGGGCATATTAATGAGAAATATCGCATGACCAACAATGCAAGACAAAGTTTTTGCAACAATGGTATCAACACGCAATTCACAAACACTCTGCACGGACCAACA